>CM021102.1:316007737-316186098 GCA_007115665.2 Sequoiadendron giganteum
GATGTGGGAGTTAAATCAAATAAATGAGAGGATGGATTATAAAGTTCATACAGATGAAGTTTTCATTTTAAAATATGAATATAATGTTGAAGGTAGATTTATTATAGTCTTTATGAATGCATAGATTAAATTGATGTTTAATATCCAGATTATTTGAAAAGCTTAAATCTAAAAGATCTGTTGGACTAGATCATTTAGCTCAAGAAATATTTTGAGTTCAAATTGATAAAATATCATCAGCATATGAAGTATGCCACAATAAAGTTGGAAGGACATGTTTCCTTGTGGTGAGATTTAAGGAAGAAGAACTATGTACATAGGGGAAAAAAACATTTAATTGTGGGATTAGATCATGATGAATCTCAAAGGACAATTTATGATGACCAATTACTTAGTGGATGTTCTTAAGAAGCTCCAAAAATAATGTGAATGATAGTCATCTATTATAGAAGATTAAAGAATTTAACTAACTCAATACTCACATCAGTTATGTGGAAGATAGCACAAAAACTGTCCAAGAATACAATTGGTTTGTGCACCTCAATTTAAGATAAAACTTGTTTCTTGTTAATTAATTCTATGGAAAAAGTCTTTTAGTTTTTCTTAAAATAGAAAAGATGACTCTAAACAAAAAAGAAGTACGCGCACTGATAGAAAAGGTAAAAAAATAAAAAATCTATTAGAAGAATTAATTTATAGATACCAATAAATTGCAAAAATCTCAAAGAGTGAGTAGACCATCTTTAGCACCCTCCTTCTGCATCTATACTTTTGGTGGCTTGAAATATTGGTCTTGTCTTTTAGATATATTTGAAATGGATTTTGTACATAATAAAATAAAATAACGTGACTGAGTGTTTTATTCATGAATTTTTAAGTTCTTTGGATATTTATATTTTGAACATTTGGTTATCTATCTTTTATCTCACCAAGATCAAACATTTTCATAAGGTGAATAGAGTAGGTAAATGATCTCCACTAGATTTTTCAACTTTAACACTAATGGTTCTTCACATGACAATCGTTGTGTTGTGGGATTGTTGGATTTGGGTCCCACGGGACAATATTGATTTAGTTCACTATTTTTTTGTTGGTATGGCATTTAGCACCAATAAATAAAATGAAGGCTCAATATATCATTGTCACAGATCTAAAGAATTCCTATGAACTAGGGTGGAGGGATAATCTTCTTGGAGGTGGGCATCTTTTGTGGTGTATATTCTATTTCTTTCATGAAGTATTCATTTTTTTTTTTCATGTTCATAGAGAATGGAATGTTGTCTTAAACAATTTAGTCAAATAGATCTCTTGTGTTAATCAAATTTAGAATGTTATAGATTGAGAGTCATTATGTTCTACTCAATGTTCTCGATTTATTGAGCTCCAATACAATGGTTTGATTTAATAATTTTAATTATTATTTCATTATAATTTTTTGTTTCATTTTTATAGATTCCTTTGTTTCTTAGAGATGTTGGATATGTGAAAATACTCTCTAAATTTATATCCTCTTAGCTTTAATGACAAATAATATTATTTAGAGATATTTATGTAATCTTTTCTAAACACTTAATATAGTTTAACTTCTTGATTAAAAAATAAAAAATTATAAATATAATTAATAGGGATAATTCTAAATAACACATCCTTTACAAGTAAGCCAACACACCAATAAATATATTAATGTGTTTATTGAATGATAAGAAAAATGATTTAGGAAAGAAGGTCTTCCAATGTAGTATCCTCTTTTTTGTTTTATTTAATTGTCCACAACACATTTAGCTTCAGAATGTTAGGTGAATTTGGGTTGAATGTAATCCATAAATTTTTGGAGATTACATTGTTGGTGTTTCTTGGCTTTCCAGATGAAGTTGTCTACTGAAACTGCCTTTAGGTCTTTGCAAATGAAGTATGCAAGAACTAATTCATCTTGATTCAATATATATGTTGATCATTACTTATGTCAGAGGAACTACATAAGACTTCAAACAATAGTGAAACTCATCTATTGCATCTACTTATCTGACTAGCACTTGCACCTGGGGGAGTTGCAAGGAATTTGTTGTTAGTGTTGTATACTTAACTAATTGTTTTCTGCATGGATATTTTATACACATTTAAGAATATGTAGCAGTTGTCATGAACATGTATTTTCCTACTAGGGTTTTATTTTGGTAGGTCATCTGAAATTATTTTAGAATAGATAATGTATCAAGAAAGATTGATTTTGTCTTAAAGAAAACCATAAAAGTCATGTATTGACTTAAAATCACTAAAGATTACAAGAATAGAGGTAGTGTGTTTATGTAGGTCATTTGAAATGATTTTAGGATAGATAATGTATCAAGAAAGATTGATTTTTTTCTAAAGAAAACCATAAAATCCATGTATTGACTTAAATGTTAGAAATAATGAATAAATTAGAACACATGTCTCAGTTGACAAGGCCACCTATCTTAGTTGTGTTGTAAGATCCACTATTCTAGGAATTATTTTAGGGATTTGTTGAGTTATTTGTGGATCTATTAAGTTAATTATGGATCTATTAATCTCAGAGTCCCATTATAAATTTTAATACTTCCAGTTTAATACATATCATATTTTCCAGTTCTATATTTTATCATGGTATCATAGCAAGTCTAGGCTTAAGTCCCTTATAGGAGAGCCCACGATTATGGGAATGTGATCTTCCATGTCTGTGCTAGGATTAGTTTTTTGTTTATTTAATACGAGATCACTATTTTAAAGAAGAGCCTCTACTTTATGTTGGATCATTGTTTGTTTGTAGCCTATAGTTTGAAAGGTCCCATTTGACTGTTGGAGCAATATAAATAGAGAATATTGTAATCTATTTTTTATATCTATAAAATATATTTTTTGTTCTCCTTTCTCTACTTTCAGTTTGAAGAAATGAAGGGTAGAATAAGTACATTGTAAATGTCATAGAATTATAAGTGACTTATTGGAAGTTCCAAGGATTAGAATAGGAAGGTGTGAAGAGTGTCAAGGAAAGGAATGCATAAGACATAGTTAGGAGCCATGCCACCGATCTGTGCAAGAGGTGATTGAAGCCGAGGTGTTATGAGATGACCTCACCCATCTTTGAAAATATGGTTTGCATATGGCAGAAGTCTACATATGAGGTAGAAAGTGTTGCAAGAAATGCAACATGGAATGAGACCATTCCGGCATATTATTGGCAGCCAACAAATCAATGGTTGTGAAGTTAAAGCCCAGGTTTGTTTAACACTGACATAGATCCTTCGACAATGTCCAATGACAGTCAGCAAAAACAATTGTGTGCAGATGAAAGTTATATTGTAATCCAAATGAAAATTAGTGTAGTTTATTCATTTGTAAGATCCCCTATTCGAAGAGTTAGTTTAGGGATCTATTGAGTTATTTGTGGATCTGTTGAGTTATTTGTGGATCTGTTAATCTCAGCATCCCATTATAAATTGTAATACTTCCAGTTTAATAAATATCATATTTTCAAGTTCTATATTTTATCATTAAAATCACTAAAGATTATAGAAATAGAGGTCGTGTGTTTATATCTTACAAACTACATGTGAAGGAAGGCCCTTGAGTGCAAAACTCCAATTTTCCCTCACATAGACTCAAACATAGCTTCAGTTGGGTGTAAAATAAACAGAACACCACTAGAGACATTGAAAGAGTGAATTGTGGACATGATGCCAGCCCATGTGGGTACATGAAATAAAGGAAAAACATCTAACATATATATATTATCAAAATCCTTGTTCTTTGATAGGCAATAGAGAAAGAGAGTTGGTAGAGATTGAACTGTCTTTTGTACTGAGCTTGATTTGGGGATGCAAGCTTCAATTTTTAGAGGCCCAATATCTGCTTTTAATTGTGCTATGTCAGTAATTTTATTGTTGGGTAAACCATACAAAATTAATTCAAAAATGGAAAATATATAGAATTTGTGTACCAAATATCATTATAATGACAGAGAATGTAGCCAAGCTTCCTCCCTCTTTCTTATAATGGTGTAAGGGTTTTTTTCAATCGCGAATAGCGGTCGAAGGGAAAGCGGACATCGAGAGCCTCTTTCATAATAAAAAAGGGCATTGACATAGAAAGAAAAGAGAAATAACTAACTGGATCAAAGACAAACCACATTACCATACTAATAATCAATGAGGTAGAAATCACGTTACATTTGCAATGATTCTAAATATAACATTCTAGAAGGGCCTCCGAGTATTAGGCATGTTAATATGCTAGAATCTTTCATGGTATTGTACTGGAGGCTACATATCAGACATATGTATTGAAGATCAAGTTCCTAGTTCTTTCCTTCTTAGAATCCCATGTAAATATTGTATGCAATTTCAACACATAACAAACAGAGGCCAAATTATACATAGTATATCTTTACTGGTGTAGTCTCTAGAACAGAATTTCATATGCAACCTACAGCACCTTCCATGCCATTTAAGCAAAATTCAACTACTGGAGCCAGTTTAAGTCTTCCATCAAATTGAAAAATTTAAGATTTACTGTCGAGACTAAAGACTAAGTGGAAGGTAGCATATACTTGGCCAGTCTTTCTGTAATGCAAATTGACATCCATACATTTGGTTGGAAGGCCAGTACCAGACCTATGGCATTGATATATAACATTAATATGTATGGAAAAACATGGTAGATTTATATTCACACCGTTCTTATGAAATCGTGCTTTTTGGAGGCACGTCTAATCCTGCAGCTGAGGACAATCCTCGTGAGCTGATGTCATTTCATGGCATTGGAAATCTCCATATGCCCGCTTCCCTCTTAATTTCATCCTAATTTCCATTTGAAGTATCCAAGGGAAGAAAGTTTTGAATTTGTCAAGAAAGCATGTGTCTCGTTTGAAAATAAAATGGTCACGTAGGCACTCACAACCTCAATATCTTCATATCTCTTACCACTCTTTAAGTTTTTCAATTGCAACCCAAATGCAAGTATTGGTCTTAACTTGCTCATCTGTCAATAAGGCACTTCAAGCTTTTGGAGCTCCACACTGCAGTCGATACATGGATCCGAGCTGCACATACATGCTCGTATCCACCCTTCATCTGTCCTTTCCTACTTTCCATCCTCCATCCTCTCTATCCTCTATATCTTCCCATGGCCGGTCGCGGGAACTCTTAACAGATGGATAGAATAACTAAGGACCGATGGACATCTCCATATGCTGGCTTCCCTCTTAATTTAATCCTAATTTCCATTTGAAGTATCAAAGGGAAGAGAATTTAATACTTGTCTAGAAAGCACGTGTCCCATTTGAAAATAAAATGGCCACGTAGGCACTCACAACCTCAATATCTTCATATCTCTTACCACTCTTAAGTTTTTCAAGTCCAACCCAAATGCAAGTACTGGTCTTAACTTGCTCATCTATCAGTAAGACACTTCAAGTTTTGCGCAGGCCGACTCACACTATATTCCCATCAGGTTTAGAGTAAAACAGAGAAATGCATTAGTATTATTAGAGTATTTAAGAGGGAGAATTGCCTAGGGTAGAACATACGACAATTTCAACTTTGTGTAGCCATCTAATGTGAGATCAAGTTAGACTCTAAATTGCCACTCAATTTGTATTGGAAAGACATCAATTACGCACTGCTGGGCATTTATTGTCCATATATTTTGCTTGTCATTTCCATTTCTTATCGCCGGAAAATTGGACTTGTATTTAATATCTTAGATGCTTATTATTTTGATATTTTACCTTTTATCATGTGTGAGCTGTAGCTGCACATTAATTGTCATTTATTTTTTGCCGTATGCTAAAAGGAAGGCATGTGAAGTCTTTATTCAGTTTTTTTGGTATTGTGCTGCATAGAACAGAAGAGAAAAGTTTGGTAAGAATAGAGCATATACAGATTTATGTGCAGCTGTAGCTGCTATTTATTTCAATGAATATATCTATGCAGTTGATGTGAATCTTTGTGTACACTGTGTTTCATAAATAGCTGTAGCTGTTGGTTCTTCCTCCTACTCTGTTTTTTCTCTTTCTGGGATGTTTCATTTATGCCCTATTTTGTAAATTCAAGTTTCTTCTTTGCTCCTCCTTTCAAACCCACATCTGGTATCAGAGCAAGGTTAACCTCTGTCACTCTATTTTTTTGAGTCTTTTCTCCTTTTCTTGAAAGCTATGGCTTCCACTTCTGGTGCATCATTGTCCAGTCTGCAAACCCCTATTTTTACAGGAAAGAATTATGAGTATTGGTCTCTAACTATGAAAGCCCTATTTCGGTCTCAAGATGTTTGGGAAATTGTTGAGAATGGTTATGTGGAACCAGCAGACCAAGCAGCATACAATGCACTCACACAAGTTGAGAAAGATGCCTTGAAAGAACAGAGGAAGAAGGATGGCAAAGCATTATTCTATATCCACCAAGCAATGCATGAGAGCTTACTTCCAAGAGTAGCAGCAGCAAAGCAAGCCAAGGAGGCATGGGATACACTTCAACTTGCTTACCAAGGTATGGACAAAGTAAGGACTATTAAGTTACAGCTTCTTAGAAGAGAGTTCGAAAATTTATTAATGAAAACCTCAGATTCGGTAGAATCCTTCTTTACTCATGTTGTTGGCCTAACTAATCAAATTAAATCACATGGAGAAGCCATAGAGGATAGGAAAATTGTTGAGAAAGTTCTTAGAAGCCTTCCTCCTAAATTTGATCCTCTAGTTGTGACTTTGGAGGAAACTAAAGATTTGAGTCAATATAGTGTTGATGAGCTTCATGCTTCTCTTATCAATCATGAATCTAGACTAAATAGGTCAAACATGTCATTGGAAAATGCTTTTTCATCTCAGTCATCTATAACTCATGGAAGAGGACAGCAAAGATTCAGTCCTAGAGGCAGAGGGAGAAATTCACCTAGAGGTGGACGTAATAATAATTCTACAAATAGTGTTGGTAGAGGTCAAAATCAGAATTTTAGAGGTCAAAATCAAAATTTCAGTCACCCAAGTGGCCAAAGGTTTGACAAGTCACACATACAGTGTCATTATTGTAAGAAGTTTGGGCATTATGCCTATGAATGCAAGAAAAAACAGTATGATCAGCACAAGCAAGGTCAAAATCAGTCAAGTAGCAGTGCTCAAACAAGTACTATGTTCATTGCATACACTAAAATTGCTGAAGCAATTCCTACTAACTCTCCCATTGAATGTAATGTTGTCCAAGAAAGTGCATGTGACATATGGTATTTGGATTCTGGTTGTAGTAATCATATGACAGGTAATGTAGATTTGTTTTCTAGCTTGGATGAATCAGTTCAAACTGAAGTCACACTTGGTAATGACAACAAGGTCACTGTTTTGGGTAAAGGAACAGTTGATATTCTAACCAAAGAGGGGGAGCAGAAATTTATGACTGATGTGTATTATGTTTATGGCCTAAAACATAATTTAATGAGTATTGGGCAGCTGGTACAAAAAGGTTATAGAGTGTACATGAAAAACAATGAGTGTGTGATTTTGGATAGATGTCCAAGCAACCAGCTTCTTTCCAAAGTGCAAATGACTAGCAATCGAATGTTTCCCTTGAGGATAAGGCCAAACATGAAAAGAAAAACGGCCCAAGCTATTCATAAAACAAATAATGTACATTGTGAAGCTTCCTTTAAGGCAGAAAACACAAAATCAGAAATTGAAATGAATTCTATAGATTTAGTAAATTCTGAAATAGGTAAATTAAGCATTGGAGAAGTAAAATGTAGTGGTGGAGAAATACAAACAGCATTTCAGTCAGTTGTAAAGGATGAATCTTGGTTGTGGCATTTCAGATTTGGGCACTTGAACTTTGGTGGCTGAAGCTACTACATATGAAGAACATGGTGAAAGGCTTGCCATTAATTGAAAAACCGGAAAGAGTTTGCGAAGGATGTATCTTGGGAAAACAACATAGAGATTCATTTCCAGTTGGAAAATCAAATAGAGCTAGAGCACCACTTGAGATCGTGCATTCAGACATTTTTAGGCAAATGCAAACACCGTCTATAGGAGGCAGCACTTATTTTCTTACTTTCATTGATGATTTTACAAGAAAAACTTGGGTTTATTTTCTAAAACACAAGTCTAATGCATTTGCGTACTTTCAGCAATTCAAGGCATTTGTGGAGAAGCAAAGTGGCTACTATATCAAGGTTTTAAGGACGGATAGAGGTGGTGAATATATTTCAAATGATTTTCTCAATTTTTGTAGATCACATGGCATCCATAAGCAATTTACAGCTCGCTATACACCTCAACAAAACGGTGTGGCGGAGAGGAAGAATCGAACCATTATGGAGATGGCACGTAGTATGTTGACAACTAAACATTTACCTAAAGAATATTGGGTTGAGGCAGTTGCAACTGTTGTTTACATCATAAATAGGTGCCCAACAAAGAGTGTGAAAAACAAAGTTCCTCAAGAGGCTTGGACAGGTATGAAACATAGTGTTTCTCATCTTAAGGTATTTGGTTGTGTTGGATATGCTCATATTCCTGATGAGTTGAGGAAGAAGTTAGATAATAAAGGACAAAAATGTATATTTGTTGGCTATTCAGAGGATACAAAGGCATATAAATTGTTTAATCCTATCACTAGGAAGGTTGTAATCAGTCGTGATGTTCAATTTGTGGAGGATGAAGCATGGGATGGAAGTGTAGAAAGGACTGTAAATGTTACAGCTGTTGTTCCTCATGATGATATGGCAGATGAAGTGTTTCCATCATCAAATACAACTCAAACAGCAACTCCTTCCACTCTGGGGTAGCATCACAAGTTGTAGCTCAAGCTACACCTTCATCCACACCAAGGAGATCTTCAAGATTGCTGTCCACACCAAGAGTACAACAAACTCCTCAATTAACCACAGTAGCATCTACATCAGTTGGCATTCTTGGAGCAACTCCAACTAGCACTCCAAGTAGTTCTACATCTTCGGATCCAACTCTAGCAAGCATGCTGCCACGAAAAACAAGGAGTTTGAGTGAGTTGTATAATGTTGATACAACAAATTCATTTTCAGTTTTTGCTTTATTTTCTCATGTAGATGATCCATTAACATTTGAAGAAGCTATGAGTGATGATAAATGGGCACAAGCCATGGATGAAGAGATTGAGTCCATTGAGAAGAATCAAACATGGGAGTTGGTTGATTTGCCTGAAGGTAAGGATGCAATAAGTGTGAAATGGATTTATAAGACTAAACAAGATGCTGATGGAAAAGTGCAAAAGCATAAAGCAAGGTTAGTTGCAAGGGGTTTTACTCAACAACCTGGAATAGATTTCAATGAAACATTTGCTCCTGTTGCACGGATGGACACAATTAGGACTGTACTAGCTATTGCAGCTCACAACAAGTGGCCTGTATACCAAATGGACGTGAAATCAACATTTCTAAATGGCTATCTAGAAGAGGAAGTGTATGTAGAACAGCCACAAGGCTATGAAATATTGGATCATGAAGACAAAGTATATAAATTAAAGAAGGCACTTTATGGATTAAAGCAAGCTCCTAGAGCTTGGTATAGCCACATTGACTCTTATTTCATTCACAATGATTTTCAAAGAAGCGGTTGTGAGCCAACATTGTACATTAAAGTCAACAAGCAAGGTAACATTCTAATTGTTTGTTTGTATGTGGATGATCTAATCTTCACCGGTGATCTTAGCATAGATGATTTCAAATCAGCAATGAAAAATGAATTTGAAATGACCGACTTGGGGTTTATGAGATATTTTTTGGGCAATGAAGTCCATCAATCCAATGCTGGTATATTTATTTCTCAATCCAAATATGCAAAAGAAATTTTGAAGAGATTCAATATGGTGAAATGCAAGGCAGCCCCGACACCAATCATGATGGGATTGAAGTTAACCAAAGTGGATGATGGACCATGTGTGGATCCTACATTGTTCAAAAGATTGGTAGGAAGTCTTGTGTATTTGACAGCCACAAGGCCTGATATTATGTATAGTGTAAGCTTAATTTCAAGGTTTATGGAATCCCCAAAAGAGTCTCATTAGCAAGCTGGTAAAAGAATATTGAGGTATGTGAGTGGTACAAAAGACTTTGGTATATTGTATTCCACTTCAAATGATTTCAAACTTGTTGGTTATACAGATAGCGATTGTGGGGGCAATATAGATGATAGGAAAAGCACATCTGGGTACGTTTTTCATCTTGGTACAGGTGTTGTTTCATGGGCTTCACAGAAACAGCCTATTGTGACTCTTTCTTCAGCTGAAGCTGAGTATGTGGCAGCCACTAGTGCTGCTTGTCAAGCTATTTGGATGCGGAGGATGTTGAAAGACTTAATGCATGATCAAAAAGAAGCCACTACGATATTTTGTGACAACAACTCAGCGATTGCATTGTCCAAAAATCATGTTTTCCATAAAAGAACTAAGCATATTGATACTAGATATCATTTTATCAGAGAACTTGTCAACAACAAAGAAATTTGTCTAGATTTTTGCAAGTCTAAAGATCAGTTTGCAGACATATTTACAAAACCGTTGGTGAAGGAAACATTTCAGTATTTACGGAGTTGTTTAGGAGTTTTTGATCGTGCAAACGTATACAGCTATGGAGAAGTTTGATGAAATTTTTTGTTGATCCCCAGCAGTTCATAATTAAGGGGGAGTATTGGAAAGACGTCAATTACGCACTGCTGGGCATTTATTGTCCATATATTTTGCTTGTCATTTCCATTTCTTATCGCGGGCAAATTGGACTTGTATTTAATATCTTAGATGCTTATTATTTTGATATTTTACCTTTTATCATGTGTTAGCTGTAGCTGCACATTAATTGTCATTTATTTTTTGCCGTATGCTAAAAGGAAGGCATGTGAAGTCTTTATTCAGTTTTTTTGGTATTGTGCTGCATAGAACAGAAGAGAAAAGTTTGGTAAGAACAAAGCATATACAGATTTATGTGCAGCTGTAGCTGCTGTTTATTTCAATGAATATATCTATGCGTTTGATGTGAATCTTTGCGTACACTGTGTTTCATAAACAGCTGTAGCTGTTGTTTCCTCCTCCTGCTCTGTTTTTTCTCTTTCTGGAATGTTTCATTTATGCCCTGTTTTGTAAATTCAAGTTTCTTCTTTGCTCCTCCTTTCAAACCCACAAATCCAACCCCCTGGTCAAATTGTACACAATATTTTTATTGAAGGTCTACCTGACCTATTTATCTACCCTCGCCAACATCAGCAACGACAACTACTACATTTGATAAAACAAAATAAATAAAAAAATAAGTATTATGAATAGCAGTTAATTTGCATCTACCGGAATAGAAAGTATATATATATATATATATTATTATTATTTTATAGCATAGATAGCAAGCAATAAATTTAAAATAGGATTCACTATTACTGCATGAATTTTCTGACAATGTAACCGATTTCTGCGCTGGAACTAGATTAGTTTCAATATTTCCAAATAAAATCTTTGAATGATTTCACAGCTTCTCATACAAGCAAGTTGTTTCCCCAAAAGTTTGGGGCATCGTGGATAACCATATCCATTCGTTCACATCACAATGGCACTGTTTTCAGGAGAAGATCACCTCATTCTCTGTCAATAAGATTCATCAAATCCTCCCCTAATCCCAAGGTAAATCAGATCACAGATAAACCATCCACATCTATTAAATTCTCATTGCGCACATCTACACAACCATTAATGGGCTTTCCCAAGAAAAGACCTTTTATACAAGAGTGTGTGAATGGTGCATGCAATTAAAACTACAGGCGTATTGGAATTTAACTTTCCTGACATGCTCTACTCTGACCCAAATCTACATAACGTGTCTTCAACAATAAGCTAGTCTGGTGATAGGGAGGGGTTGGTGGATTCAAAGAACCATATCCTTATGATCATCTGTAATATTTACTGTACCCATTCAATGTAACCAAGCATACCAACGCACCTACAGTTGTAATGAATAAATGACCTTTCTCTTTATTCTTTCTCAAGTTATTTTGGAGAAATTATGTATTGTTTGCTTCTAGATATTCATTTCTAGAATAATGCAAGGACAATGGTATTTCTATTATTTTATAAACTATTCTTTAATTTTTCCGGTTAATTAATAGGATGTCGAAAATCAATAATAATAATAATATTATCACCAAACTAATTACACGTTATAAATGTCATCGATTATTTATTTATTGAGCCTTGTAAATAATATTGTTATATTTTGATTAACTCGTAAATCTTAATGATATTGGTATTGTTAAATCAACTCTTTTGAGAATTTAATAATCTATAATATATATATATATATGTGTGTGTGTGTGTGTGTTTTTATTAACAATTTCACTACATAATATTATTATTTACTCCGCCAAATGACCTACTGGTAATAATGGTGTTTTCATAAAATAATTAAGTGAATGTTAATACTACTCTTGTTTAACCAACACTCACACCTCTATCTAAGTATATATATATCCAACACAATTACTTTTCATCAAACATATCCTATTGTTAATCCGATAGGGTTAACACCCTCCTTCGCTTCCCATTTAAAATTTCAATCCATTTTTTGTTTCCAATTTACAACTGCATATGCCTATATGGTAATGATAATAAAACATAGGGTAATAAATGATATACAATATTGTTGCTATGTAAAAATCACCTAATTTATCACTTGCAATAAATTTAGCTATCTATTTAGGTAAAGTACGCATAAAATTATGATTGTATTGATTACATGCAGTTGCGGGGCCTCACATATTTGTTGTTTATATTTTACATCTCACCCTTGTTTAATTTTTCAAGTGTTTATGTGAATACTATTGAGTGGCTGTTGGTTTGAAATTTCTTTGTTATTATTTTATTTGTTAAATAAGTTCAATATTATTTTTTTTGTTTCAAAATTTTGACATAATAAAATTATATTTGGTCATACAAAAATAAGATATTTTTTATTTCATTCCCATCAAATATATGTTGCATCAATCTAGATATACTATTCCATCAATCCATCTCATAAATTTCAACTAAATAGTACACTTAACTTTCAGTCTTTATAACTAAAATTTAATATAATTTCTAAAAATTTGGCATACCAACAAGTTTGTTATAATATTTTTTTATGCCAACTAAAAAATTATATATCATATCAATTGGCATGCCCTATTGAATGTGTTATTTATTGTCACAAATATTTACAGCTAGTATGAAAAGAAATACTTTAATAAATTGTATACTTTTCATGCATTGTATATAAATTTTGATGATACCAATTATATAATTTTCACATATTCATATAGATTTTTAGAATATATAAAATTACACAATAAAAGGAAACAATTTAGTATCATTTAGCATAAAATGAAACACTTATATTTCTTTGTAACCACCAATGGCCACATTCAATAACAAAAATGCCTATAGTCTTTTTATATTCAAACACTTTTTTGGTTTGCTAGGTTGTATTATCATATGCATATAAAAATATGAAGTGTTTCTATATACAACTAACTACCTTTTCCTGAGCTACAATGGAATAAATTGCTTTATTTCACATTCTATGCTTGTTAATGTCTAAATGCTCCTATTCATCACACTAAAATATTAACAATTGTTAGTGGCATCAATGGAGAGAGCATTTGGAAGAAGGCGAGAAGGTGTACCTAGGTTCCCAATCATAGTGATAAATAATTTGAATTAATTTTACATGATAAATATCGTAAGAGTGTATCACATGTATTACCATTTCCCTATTTTTGTTTAGGTCCTTGTAGATAATTGGTTCTACCCTTCTTGTAAGATATTTGTAATTAAAGGTAATAGGTTCTTATTCATTACCCATTTTTTATTTTTGTTTGATTTTTATTTTTAAGGTTATTCTTAAACACCATCTAGTTCAATCGTTAAAGGTAAATGTTGGCTAGTAAAAATAGGGTAATTATTTAAACCTTTTTTCTGGTGTGGATGAGGTATAAAATTGCTATTAAATGTCTGATCATTTAACATGACGATGTTTAAATAGGCACTTATTTAATACCCATTTGAATTTTTTATTTTGCTTTTATTTTTTTACAAATTTTCAATTTTATCATTGGTAGGATCGTGCAAGATTAATTGAGTTCAATTATCTAGAGTTTCCTCTAGTGAAAATTCAAATGATCAACCTTTTTTCCATAAAAAATATTTTCAATCCGTCCATCCATTCCATAAGTATATGATATTTTTGCCCCAAAGTTTGAGTATATTGAAGGACTAGGTATATTGCAATTGAATACTTGTAATAAAAGTGGCCAATAAAAATAGGATAACTATTTACCACTTTTTGGTGTAGATGAGGTGTAAAATTACTAGATTGTTTGACCATTGAGTGAGGATATTAAGTAGAGCTATAAATATACTTTTTCTACCTTATCCATACCAATCACCCACTAGAGCATCCACCTACTAGAGAATCCACTTGTTTCTCATCACTAACATCATATAGAATGGTGAGTGGCCTAATGGATGCCAAACAATATTTCATTAGGAATTTTCCTTTATATGTGCTCTTCAAATTTTATAGCTCCAAGAATAAATCTAGAAATCTATATAGGCCATAGGTCGATAGAGCAATTGATGCCCATCTCAATCTTAAGCCTTATAATCCATAGTTCCTACATTTAGATATTATTTCTTTAGGGATGGAATCCCTACCATCTGCATGCAATATTAGGCCATCTATAGGCAAGAACCAAGATATTATAGGGATATTTGGTTGGACCATTTATTTTAATCTCTTCTCCAAAGGCCCTACCCTTTTATTGGTCCTTCCAATTATAAAAAATAAGTCTATCCTTAGGACCAACTAGGAAACCATAAGGCCATCTATAGTTGGTTGCAAGATGAACTATAGTTCTAAGTTAAAGTAATGCAATTATTTCAATATAAATGGAATGAAAACATCAAAAACATTATAATAAGATTATAATTTACGATATGATCATTTAGGAGAGCCTTGCTCATCCTTATTTATAAACATAACTAGGTAGGGCCACACCTCTTCATCTTAATTAGGTAAGCCTAAATAAAAGTTAAATAATGTATTTAAAAATAAATGGCAAGTGAACCATAGGTTAGCCTACACATAACAAGCTATACATGGTAGAGGTTAAGGGCATACCATGACCCTCCCCTTCAACAATGTTGAATATCTTGTGATTCTTATATAATAATGCTTTAGCCTCCAATGCCACTTCTTCATTGGGTAGACTTTCATTTGATTACATACTCTATAATCTTCATGAATAATAACCTCTTAATGCGTATCTTAAGTATTCCATCAGGTTACAAAATGATTTTCCCTCCTCATTGAGCCTAGTTAACTTGGTTTATGTTGCCACTTGTTGTCCAATGACCTTCAGAAAACATGAAATATGAGAGACCAATATTTTTTTTGTTGATTGATATAACTCAAGTTTTCAGGACTTGATAAGGACCATAATACTTAACCAAAATCTTGACATCCTTCTATTATTTCAAGGATATTTTCTTATATGATTATAAATGTATGAAAAGACAATCTCTAACTTCAAAATGGTGTGACCAGAGTCATAGAGTGAACTAAATATGATAGATCCAATGAATTTAAACCTATTTAATCCCCTAAGCAATGATCCCAATAAAATATTTAAAATTCCAAAGAATAAGAACCCATTAAACTAACATGAAATCAACACAAAAACGTAAGGGGAATCTATTCTAAGACCTCAAATCTTATCCTATTGGGGGAGTGGTGTCACATTGATGTGGAATGGCGACCTTTCCCAATCCCTTGGATAATATGAGCTTGTTTCAATCGGTTTTATTGAAGAAAACCAAAACTGATGAGATATGAACGAGAAATGATAAGAAACTAGTTTAACATGATGGAGATGAATACTAAATGCTAAAATGCTTGAGAAAATGGATGCAATCTATGCTAAATGTAAACAAAATTCAAAGATAAAGCTATTGATGTAAACTATGCTAAAATGGATGCAAACTAAGTTATCATGGAAGCCATTAATGGATGCCTAATCTAAATGGTTGAAGCTTTAATCTAAAATTCCATCAAATATGAAATATGGATGCAAGTGAGTGTGAATTTCAATAGTATAAATTTTCTATCCAAATATGGATCGATTTCTCTCCAAATAGTGATGTATTTATAGGAAAGAAAATGAAAAATCAAGGGATCAAATTGATTTGATCTATTAATGGTCAATATTGAAAGAAGGATGAAACATGGATCAAGGATTCTCATCAATGGATGAGAATCAAAGATCACATGGATCAAGGAAAGATCAAGTGATGAGAATGATTCAAAGAAATACACTTTGTAACAACTTTCAAAGTTTTTTACAATGTTTGTTTGAAAGAAATCATTCCTTTTTGGAGCCAAAATAGGAGAATATTCCTTTGGAATATTCCCTATGCAAGTGGATGGGAGGGGAATTAGAAATTTAGTAATTAAAACTAAATTTGAATGTGCAAGATGGAGAATAATATGATATCCATTAAATAATTAATTTATTTAATGAAAAGGGAGTTCAAAATGATATTTAATTAAATAATAAAGATTATTTAATGAAATGAGAGGAAATGAGGTTTACATTAAATAATTTAATTTATTCAATTAAACAGGGTGAAATGTTAGTGTGAGAGGGGGTGAATTAACCCAATTAGGTCAATTAGATTAATAGATGAAAAATGAAGCATTTAATTAAATAACTCGGTTAATTTAATCAAACAAGCGAAAAGAAGATTGGATTCAAGACAAAATGATGCTAATATATCATATTCAAGTGTGTAATACCATTCAAGAAATTTTTAAGTGTTTACATTTTTCCCCTCTTTGAAGCGAGGTACTTGCTACATTGGTTCAAATACTGACACTTTTCAAATTAAAAAATGGTTGCTCAGATCAAAAATTTAAAAATTCTTAATTTTTTGGATGCCCCACTATTGTGCTAGTGGAAAGAAATAATCCGGTACCCTACCCCCTTGAGAGATCAGACGAAAAGTTTGAATTTTGGGTTGATCTCTTGAAAAAGATGAAACATTGATGGAGGGGTTTCAAAAGGCTTCAGGATGCGAAAACATGTTGAAAAATACAAGAAACAGTGCAAAATAAGCTCCATAATTCAAAAATTGGTGAAACAGGTGAAAAACCCTAGCTACACTCTCAAATTAGGGCAAAAAATCCTACCTTTTAGACTTAAATATGTGCCAAAGGGTCACTTTCAATTCATTTATGCATTCACACTATAAATATTTTATGTATTTCTCCAGGATGCAAAAACATGTTGAAAAATGCAAAAAATGGTGCAAAATAAGTTTCATGATTCAAAAATTGGTGAAATAGGTGAAAAACCCTAGTTGCACTCTCAAATTAGGGCAAAAAACCCTAATTTTTAAACTTAAATATGTACTAAAGGGTCACTTTGAATTCATTTATGCGTTCACACTATAAATACTTTATGCATTTTGAGCTCTAACACCTTGGAAAGATGGCAAGACGTGTGCTCCCTACCCACCTTTCTGATCGAGTGCGAGAGTTCCAACACCAAGCAGACGTAGGACCCCGAGTATGTGACTTGAAACTTTCCTCGATTTACACATTTTGGTGCATTTATTAGGATTTCAAAACTAGGTTTTTAGGGCCTCACTATATTGCGACATAGCAGGAATGGGTCAACGCCACTATTGATTTTATAGCGATGCACTTAGTGTATAGTGACGCACCTGGTAATTTTTGTCCAGTGATGCACCTTGTTCAGCATGACACACCTTTCAAAGAGCAATGCGCAAGGGATTTCAGTTTCAACAATGCCATCGAGAAATGGTGACACTTAGTAAATAGTGATGTTCCTGCCAATTTTTGTATAGCGACACACGTCGCAAAATGGTGATGCACCCCCCAAAAAGAGTACAGCGATGCACCCTAGAAATAGTGACACTATTGATGTTCTAGATCTAGACACTCAGATTGTAACCAACCTTCAGTTTTAGGAAAATTGATGTTGTGTGTGTGATGCATGTAGGAGGATATTCAACCCCTGATGTCTCAGGAGCATCAATTTGAGATTCTATCAGCAGTACATGACTTTGATGATTTGATGGTGGAGCACCTAGGACCTCTTGGATTACAGTTCATTGCCTTCATGCTAGAGATTTGTACCCACCTAGCGATGATGATGACACTGATCGAGCAATGGAATAGCGAGATGTCCTCATTCCATTTTCCCACCAGCGAGGCCACAATGACACTTGAGGACGTGTGGTGGATCCTTTGGCTTAAAATTCATGGGGAGTGTGTCATTTATGACACAAATGCCAGGAGGGATGCATGTTGTGATCTTTTGCGTTCATATGAAATCATTCTAGTGAGTTTGCAGATCGACTTGGACCTGTACCGTAGATAGGTTCCTATTTTCATAGTAGTCATGGATGAACTAATTTTTTGTGTGATTGCCCCAGACCAAGGGGGAAGAGGTTTCTGTCTGGGTTGGGGGCTAATATGGCATAGTATGATTCGTAGGATGATTATATATGCATGGGGTCAGTCATATTGGCCTCACTATATCATGATATGCATCAAGAAATCTATTGCCAGGGGAGAGGCATCAGAGCTAACATTACACTTCTACACATTTGGGCTTATGAGCACATAGCAGTGTTGAGACCCATCATGGTTTTGGCAGATATACATGAGGATGAGCCCATTGTTTTCGGTATTGAGTGGCCATGACATTGCAACACATTGGGCCCATAGGTATTCCCTACTAGCGGAGGGTCATAGAGGATATGACCAGTTTTAGATGGAGACCATGACTATAGATTTCAACATGGTATGACAATAAACAACTCTTCTTTTCTAGGAAGACTTGCTACATCCAGGGGTGGGAGCATACTATGATTGAGTGGTATCTACCTGATCATGTGGCACGATAGTTTGGGGAGGTTCAAGATGTGCCCCTAGAGGATTATACAACAATGTTTGCTTGATCTCAGAGAGAGGTGGAGTGGGGATCAAAAATTGAGCCAATGTGGCAGTTAATGATTTTAGACTTCTGGTTGCCCACCCATGGGTATATGATCAACAACTACCAGATGTAGGGACCACCCTAGCGTATGATGCATGGTGGAGACCATCAACATGATTGACAGACCCAATGGGGGGATACCCCCATGGCAGAGGTAGGGGTCGTGATAGAGGTAGGGGCAAAGGTTGAAAACATCCAGACGAGCAACCAGATCAACAGAGGGTACAAATTATGGGGCATGGAGATCAGGTACGAAAAGATCCTGGTCATCAAGACTAGGGGCATGAGGCCCACCAGCACCCAGACCAACCACAAAAACCACTAGGGCCAGATCCTAGGGTTGGGTAGATACAAGCTCTTACCACAAAGAGAGACCAACTACGACAAAAATTATAGGCTATGACAACAAAGTGGGATCGAGAGGTTCATTTGCAACATTAGCTGGACCTACAACTGGTCCAGGAGATTGGGAGATGACAAAAACTGGAGGTTGTTATAGTGGAAGCACATGGACAAGTGGTGGTTGCTCAGATGTACCGAGATGTAGTTTCAGAGGCTGTGTATTAAAAGACCTTATATCATCAGGATGTTCCCTAAGAGGTGTGACAACCTGACTACTTGTAGAGGATTGGGGCCATATTGAGGGCTTCAGATGGTCCTCCACCGGTTAGACAATTAGGAGAGCCGAGCCACCAGAAATATCAGTCCTACCATTGGGATTGAGGCAGCAGAGGATAACCTCTATATAGACACTTTTTGATGTATAGCCTGATTTATTATGCAAATACACATTCATAGGCTCATTTTTGGTAGCCCTCTATTTATGTATGTTTGATGATAGTTATACTTTGACTCATACATTATATCATGACATTCATTTTTTTGGAGATATATATGAGATGGTTCAATTTGATTATGATGTGATGCATTGATATGCTATGTGATGTGATGTTATATTTATTTCATGTGTTATGATTTATGGATGGATGCAATAAATGCAAATGTTTATGTTATGGATGTACTTCTTTATTTATGTTTATGTGATATGAGATGATCTATGATGTGATTTTCATGATATGGATGCAATGGATGAATGATTTCATTTCTTTTTCAGTATCTTTCTATGACATGCTATGAGGTGGGTATGATTTTCTTTTCCATGTTTCCTATATGATGATGTAATTATTTATGATATGCAGATGATATGATATGTTCATGTAGGATGGATGCATTTATGATTTTGTTTGACTGTCATGACACCAAGTTAGTGTGAAAAAAAAAGATAGAAGAATAAGACAAATGGACTGACCATTGATTTTGAGATTGATTTAGAAGTCCAACAAGTCCATGATGCATCGATACTTTATTAGATTATGGTGATGAGATGGATCATTTTGCTTATATTTGGGATTGGGAATTTCCGTCATTCCTTATGTTTGATATAACACATAGACACAATGCATCATGGTATTGAAAACCAGAATGACATTGTATCTAGTGCAATGGACTTTGACTCTGCAAGTAGACATGATAATCCTTGCTCACATCTTGACATACAAAAACCTCGTTGGAATGTAGTTTAGAAGTCTAGAATATATCAGACCAAAGCATACAAAATAGTCAACAATCTACTCTAAACAACCTCCCTACACACAACTAAGCGAGTACGCACCAAGATTATTTTACAAAAATACCCACAAGCACAAAAAATGAAAGATAATTATCGATACCCCATTCCTTTCTCTCTAAATCATTGAGAGGTCCTCATAATGGGTCATTAAGATAAATCATAAGAAAAGATCAACAAAAAAGAATCAATAAATTATCTATATCTCTTGCCAACATAAAATAGCTAAGGCGATTTTTGATGCTGATGCCCATTGTCGTAAGGATGCATCCTAGGGCATGTTTATCAGATGCTTTGGCTAATACTAAGTATGCGATAGGCCGTTGATACAAATGTTACCAACTCATTTACCTATGATCTAGACTTTAGATTTTGACACTTAGGTTCTCACTTTACAACTTGTGAGACTTATTTTCTATTTATTTTACCAAAGTTTGAAGATGATGATTGATTTATTATGGATGAGGGTTTGTTGTGGGTGAAAGTGAAATGGGATGGATGGTTTTAGATTTTCTGGAATACTTAAATGTTTTTGATATTTTGAAAATGTTTTGAATCATTTTTGGTCCTTTTTGAATGTTTATGTGAATGTTTTGGTTTTTGATTATTTTAGGTTTTTTAGGGTTTTCCAAGGTTTTCCAATGTTTTGGGTTTTTTTGAGTTTTCAAATGGTTTTGGGGTTTTTTGAGTTTTTTGAGATTTCAATTGAGAACCTAACCTAAAAGAATATCCTAGGGGCCTTGGGGGCTTATCAAAGATGAGCCTTGCCTACATTATACACACATGAACCATGTAGTTCAATTGATTTTGACTTATTATTTATGAGATATGAACACTTGATGGATTGTCAATTTATTATGATGGAATCCTAACCTAAAGTGTCTTGGGGGCACATCAGTGATGGCCTTGCCTACATTCAAGTTCAAAGACAACATAGTTTGACATGGTACTATTTTTTATTTGATTTTCGATATTTTGACATGTTTAGGGATTTTTTATGTGTTTTGAATGTTTTGGATTTTGACTTTACAACTTTTTGAAAGTTTTTGGATTTTAGCTGTATAGGTTTTTTATGCTTTTGAATTTTTATGAGGTTTTATGAATGTTTTTGGGATTTTCAATGAGATTTCTAGTAACCTTAAGATATACAAGAACCTGATATGATGAATAACAAATTTCCCCCAATACGATGTGATAGAATACCTCGATATAGGCAAGACAAGATGACCTTAGGAATGTGCCAAGTAGTACTAAAGGGGAATATGATAAGTTACAATATCAAGCTATGACACAAACGTGGATGGGTGTTGGAATAAATAGGATGAACAATGTGATGCAATGGATGGATGCGAAGTATGATAAGCTAAAGAGACAAAGATAGATGGAGGTTCTTTATTTACACAAAGGCGACTGTTTTCCATGTTCTCAGCAAGGTACTTTCCCAAAGTTCCACTAAAATGGTTTTCACTATAGGATGATTTTTTTCTTTATTGTTTTCAATCCTTTTTCCTTTTTTTTTTTTGGATTTTTATCATTTTTATCATTTTTGGATTTATACCCTTCAAGCCTGGGCATAAATTTTTTTGAGATGTGGACTATTGATTGGCTCCTGCAAAGGTTCTCCTTCATGCGTTGATAATTGGTATGTTCCTAATCCATAGCTTGTTGTGACAAAAAATGGGCCTAACCAATTAGGCTCAAACTTTCCTTTACTCTCCTGATCTGGAACATTCTTCTGATCTTTCTTTAAGACAAGATCCCCTACCTAGAAAGACCGAATCTTGATATTCTTGTTGTAACTCCTTTTCAATAAGTTTTGGTAAGCTTGCAAATGATTTAAGGCATCAAGATGATGTTCATCCAGGAATTCTAATGCATTCAGCCGAGATACCCTATATTATTCATCAATGATTAGATTCTATAGTGATACTCACAACGAGGGAAGCTTGAACTCAATAGGTAGGATGGATTCTAATCTATAGACCAAGGAGAAAAGGGTTGCACCTATAGGCATGCAAATGTTGGTTCAATAAGCCCAAAGGGTGAGATTTAACTGTAGATGCTAGTGATGACCAACTTCATTAACCATTTTCTTTAGGATTTTTAGAATGGTCTTGTTCGTAGCCTCATCTTGATCATTTCCATGGGGGTAATACAGGGTAGAGAACCAATGTTAGATGTTAAATCATTGGCATAGCTCTCTTACATCTTGATTCTTGAAGGGTGTCCCGTTATATGAGAAAAGGGCTTATAGAACACCATAGTGGAAAATAAGGTAATTTGACATAAATTTGGAGATTTGCTTCCTCATTATATAATTCATAGGAATGGCTTCGACTCACTTAGTAAAGTATTTAGTAGTCGTGATGATGAATTTGTGGCAATTAGATGAGGTGGGAGTAATCTTTCCTATGAGGTCAAGCCCCCACTGCGAGAAAGGCCAAGGTGTGACCATTGGTTGTAACTCCTAAGTCAAAGCATGGATAAGATCTCCATGCTATTGACATTGGAAAAAATTGTACACATACTGATGGGATTCTCTTTCCATGGTTGGCCAATAATACCTCATCCTCAACAATTTCTTGGATAAGGTTATTCCACTAGAATGGGAACTAAAAATTCCTTCATGTAATTCTGTTAAGGTGGTCAAGGCTTCCTCTTGGCTGAGACATCATAGTAATTTCCCCTTGATGCTTCTATGGTATAGAGTATCACCTAAGATTATGAATCCGGATGCCTTTTTAATGAAGGTCTTCTTAAGGTTAGAGGTGATATCGGATGGGATGGTACCTCTACTAAGATAGGTGAATATATCATGATACCATGGGGATCCAAGACCAACGATTACACACAAAAAATTAGATTTATGAATTTTGAAAGCTAGTACAAGAAGTTTTTCTACCAAGAATTCACATTGAAGGACATTGTGTGGCATGTCTAACAAAGACCCAATTATCGCCATGGCATCTACTACTCAATTGTTCACATGAGGTATCTGCTCAAAAGTTATATCAATAAAGAAGTCCTTCAGACTTTCTACCATCTTCTTATAAGGAGTGAGTTTATCATCCTTGTTTTGGTAGTTTTCATTGACTTGGTTGAAAATCAATTGTGTGTCCCCATAGACTTTTAACTCTTGTATTTGTCATTGGACTACTATCCTTAAACCTGTTATTAGGGCTTAATACTTAGCAATATTGTTAGTACATGGGAATGATAGTTGGTGTGACTTTGGAATACAATCACCTTGAGGGGTGATGAAGAGAATGCCCACCCCTAATCCATGTTGGGTATATTATCCATCAAAGTACAATTTCCATTGATATGCAATGTTGAGGAGAAAGACAAATTCATCAAGAAACTTAGATACCAAAGGATTCTCCACATAAATGGGTGCTTCAACTATTTGGTTTGCGATAACTTGTACTTTGATAACCTTTCTTTCCATATACTCTATGTCAAATTCAATCAACATCTTACCCATTTGGTCATTCGCCCAATGAGAGTTGCTTTGAATAATAGATATTTTAATGGGTTGATCTTAGCAATAAGCTTGATTTGGTGTGCAAGCATGTAATGTCTGAAGTTTTGTGAAGAAAACACCATTGCTAAGCATGAATTCTCAATGGATGAGTAATTCATTTCATACCCTACCAAGGTCCTGCTAATGTAATAGATGGCTCTTTCCTTTCCTATTTCATCATGTTGGGCTAGAAGAGCACCTAGTGTTGCTGATGTAGCTGAAATCTATAAGATCAATGGCTTGTTTGGTATTGGTAGCATGAGAACTAGAGGTGACAATAGGTAGTCCTTGATATGCTGGAAGGCTTTATCCCATTTATTTTCCCACTTATATGTTATTCCTTTATGGAGAAGATACGAAAGGGTGGATTTTGTCTGAATTTTTTTCTATGAATCTTCTAATGGATTGCAATCTTCCTTGTACCCCTCTCATCTGCTTCAATGTTTTTTGTGGCTCCATGTTGAAGATTACTTTCACCTTTGTTGGATCTATCTCTATCGCTCTTTGCAACATGATGTAGCCAAGAAGCTTCCCTGATGTAACCCCAAAGACACACTTTTTTGAGTTCAACCGTACTTTATATTATTCGAGCCTGTCAAAGATGGGTCCCAATACCTCTATGTTCTCCTTGTTTCCGATTTGGCCAAAATATCATCCACATAATCTTCAACTATTTTATGGATCATATCATGAAATATTAGGGTCATCGCCATTTGATAGGTTGCTTTAGCATTATTTAGCCCAAACGACATTATGTTCCAACAATATGTTCCCCATGGACAAGTGAATACAATTTATGTTGATCCTCCTTGGAAATCATGATCTGTTTATAGCCTAAAAATGCATCAATGAGTGATAGAATTCCATGACCTATAGTTAGATTGAAAATGATGTCGAAGTTGTGAAGAGGGAAATCATCCTTTGGACATGCTTTGTTCAAATCCCTAAAATTTGTGCATATTTTGATGCCCCCAGTGGGTTTGGAGACTGGTACTAGGTTCGAAACCCACTTAGGATAGTCAATTGGTCAGATAAATCCAACGTCAAGAATATTTTGTAGCTCTAGTTTAACTAAGAGTGTAGTCTGAGGGTGCATCTTTCTCAATTTATGTGTAGGATAGACTGCTAAGTGATGTACTACTACTTCAGGATGAAGCCCCGACATATATGTGTATGACCATGCAAATTTTTCTCTTCTCTCTTTCAGGAATGCTGCTAAGTTTTTTTGTTCTTCATCTAGCAATGATTCAGTGTAAAAGGTTATCTTAGGTGCCTAGATTATGTTCCTACATTCACTGGGGTAGTGTTCTTTGCTAGTACTGTTGATTTTTTTGGATGCATTGCACTAAGTGGGAGATTGAATCCCTCATCCTTGGGTGCCTCAAAGAGGTTTTCACCTTTGAATGCATCCTTTATTTTTACTATTTTAGGATATGAAAGTGTCATGGTGTGGTTTTCACTTAAATATCTGCATGTTATTCTCATATCACTAAATTTTTTATTGAAGGATTCAATCATCTCCCCATAGTACGCCTGTGTGTCTAGCTTTATATCAAATCCTGCTTTGTGATCCCCACATGGTAAGTTGTCATGGAGTCCCATGAATTCTGAGATCACTTCATCATTTTCAAATATATCTAAAATTGGTGGTCCTCGTTGGTCCCATTGAATGAGTTGGGGGTATACTAGACTTAATTCAGTGGCTTTTCCGTTTGGGTTGAAAGATGTTGTTGTTATCATAAAGAGAGTTTTTCTCAAATAGGTCAGCAACATCAAGGGGAAAGTCATCTAGGGTAGTATCTTGTGAAGTTGGTAACCAAGAGGAAGCCTCAACCTGTTTAGTAGAAGTACCCTTGCCAAGAATGGTCACCTTGCTAGTAGTACATCCTAATCCAAGATTCTTTGGATGTTTCTTAGGAATGATGGGTTCTAGAAAACCATTATCATTTTATCCTAGATTTTCATTCTTGTTGTATCCCCATCCCATCATTAATTGTAAATATTTATTATCATCTTCCATGGGAAGAACGTGCATGGGTAGGTTGTCTTTATAGAGAAATTTAGATACATCTTCCTCATTGACATCCTCTTTGTTCAA
The DNA here is from genome assembly GCA_007115665.2 of Sequoiadendron giganteum. Classification (NCBI taxonomy): domain Eukaryota; kingdom Viridiplantae; phylum Streptophyta; class Pinopsida; order Cupressales; family Cupressaceae; genus Sequoiadendron; species Sequoiadendron giganteum. The sequence goes on from CM021102.1 coordinate 316,034,061, forward strand.
ATTCCCCCATTTGGTGAAGGTGGTAGATGCAAGATTTAATGTTTCATTCACTTTTTTGATAGGTGTGGGTTTCCCATTAGATTTGGGGGAAAAAGGTAATTCACCCAACACAAAAGTGTCCTTGTTTAAGTTATAATCTCTACAACCATTATACTTGATAACTTCCTTGATATCAGGTATAGTCTGCACAATGGGTGTTTTGGATTTCGATGTGGATACAAGGGAAGATGGGTCCAAAAATGAGGAGGAGGATGTAGGGCCTTCATAATTCTTTGGTATCTAAAGGTTTTTTTAGAACTTAGCCTCAAGGTTCTTGCAATAATAGAAAGGCTCGGGATCTCCATGGATAGTAACTTCCTTATCCTCAAAAGGAAACTTGGCACATTGGTGATATGTAGAAGCTACAAATTGCATGGCATGAATCCATAGCCGACGAAGCGAGATGTTATAGGGGAGATCAAGATATAGCACTTGGAATGTAGTCTCAAAAATGATGAGCCCCACTTGGCTAGGTAGTGTGATGATGCCTTGCGACGCTATTTCTTGATCATCATATAACCTTATGGTTGTACTCTTTGTTTTATCAATAGAATCCTCTAAATAACCCAAATTCTTGACCAATTAAAGGGTGAAAATATTGAGACCAACACCTCCATCTACTAAGAATCTTTTAACCTTGTTCTTATGAACACGACCTCAAGATGTAAGGTGTGATTGTGAGATGGTTGCGTTGGTAGGTATTGTTCCGAGAAGGTGAGAAGATGAGGGATAGTGATATGCCCTACCATAGCTTGAAACTTCTTTGTATCAATATTCTCAAGGATGAAGGATGCTGGCAAAGCCTTTTCTAATATCTCCCTATGTGCAGGGGATAGCCTCAATAGTTCCAAGATAGAGATATGTGTGGGGGTCTTCTTTAGTTGATCTAGGAGACTATAGTTACTTGGGTTGGATTTAGACAATGTAGGTTGTGCCCTAGGTTGACATGAAGATCCTTGGATGGTGACCTTGCCACATCGTGTGGTGACTCCACACTTTGTGCTAGGTCCTTTGATGGTAACGACTATTATGACATTGTCACAAGAGGTGACTACATTGGAATAGACATGTTGCACGTTATTGTAACTCTTCCCTTTTCCATTGTCATTCAATTTGTTGTGATCTAGCATAGGGTTCTTGTATATCTTGATCTTGGTTACTAGCTGGTACATCAACATATATGTCTCCATTCTCTATCTTGGATAACATTCTTGAGCTTCATACAGTTCGATGTTTTGTTTCCTTTGATTTTGTGAAAGTCACAAAGATACTTTTTGCTGTACGAAGGCGGTTTATCTTGTGGCTCTTGGTAGTTTTGGAAATTGGGAAGCATAATCAAGTTTGACTCTACCAATTTCTACATGAAAAATTCAATAGGTTCCCCCAATGGCATGTATTTTCATTTTGGGTAGTTATTCCTATTGTTGGTTCATCTTTGTTGAGATTAGGTGTTATTGAACTAATTATTCTATGGTGGTGATTTTATTTGTTGTACATTTTGTGTGATGGTTGGTTGGTTGGTGTTAGGCCTAGGAGTACTTATGACCACTTCAGCATCCACAACACCATCATTTGTCATGTTTTTATTCTTAGCCCAGATGCAGGGCTTGTTGTTTGAATTGGTTGATGGGCGATTGTCTCTATACGCTTGTGTGTTTCCCTATGAGATTAGGGCTCTCTCGATGTTGAGGGCCCTAGGGACAAGCTCATCATAAGTGGTGATACATTTCATATTTAAGTGGAAGGATATATCTAGATCAACATTTTCTATGATAATCCCCACTTGTTCGTCGAGAACGGGCGACATACTCTTATTAGCTCTTTGCCTCCATCTTTGCAAGAAATTAGCGAATGATTCTCCTTTGTTTTTCTTGAGTGTGTATAACTCTTCTAATCTTACATCCATGTCAAGATTGAAGGAGAAGTGATCTATGAATCTATCGATGATTTCTTGGAAGGTTTTGATAGCTGGAGGTATTTGTGAAAATCAATTGATGGTTGGGCCCATCAAACTTTGTGGAAAGAGGCACATTAAGTAGGAATAATTGTAGGCAACCTCCATACACATGACGTTGTATTATTTGATTTGATCCATAGGATTTCCCATCTCTTTGTATTTATCAAATTTAGGGACCTCAAAACTGAGAGGGAAAGGTACCATTGAGATGTTCCTATCGAATGGGTATGGAAAAAATTTTTGTTGTGTATGGGCATGCTTCATTTTTCCCATTTGAATGTCCTACATTTGTTGTGTTAGCGCCTTGAGTTGTGATGCCATATTGTCTTACGGGTTTGGTGGAGGAGAATATGTTGTGTACTGTGGGATGAAAAATGAGTTGTAAGTGAGATTTTTATATGATGGGGTGTTGTATGGTGTGTATGGTGGTGTTTGATATTGTGAAGGTGATGGTTGTAGAGGTGCATATGCTCCTAACGTATTTGGATTGATGATATTTCATTGGGGATTATAGTATAAACCTTGTTGTTGTTGTTGTTGTTGTGTGAGCACTTTTTTGGGCGTATTGTTGGGCAAGCAATGCTTGTTTTTGTGCTTGTTGTTGTTGTGCGACCAAGGCTTGTTGTTAGGATTGTTTTTGTTGCTATTGTTTTTTCACGATTAAGGCTTGTTGTTGTTGTTGTTAAGCTTGTTGCACTTTCAATTCTTGTTGTTGTTGCAATTCTTGAGCTTGAGCTTGTTGCACTTGCAACGCTTGTTGATAAGCCTGTTGTGCTTGTTGTAAGGATAAAGCGTGAGCTTGTTGCGCTTGCAACGTGGAATCATTTTGATGTTGGGATAGATTTTGGGTGATCATGGGTTGTGGATTGATTTGAGGTGGTTGCGGTTTTTTTTGGTTGAAAATTCCTTATAATATGGCTGATTCGGATGGAGGAATGTAAGGTAGGGGCCCCATTTGATTTTGCATGGTTTGGGGGACCCATGGTAAAGATGATGATGGTGTCATTTGGTATTGTGATGCCAATGGATTTTTTCCTTGGATCAATAGATTTGAAGGGTTCCCTTAACTGATGTGGGAATGGTTCCCTTAACCAATGTGGTGAGGGTTCCCTTATTGTGTTTGATGTGGGACCAAGGTATTACCTTGGTTGATGGGGTTCCTGATCAAGGTGTTATTTTGGTTTCAATTGATGATGGATGGGTTTGATGTGTTTTGTGGATTGAATTGAGTAGATTGGGTGACCACTTTTTTTTGATGTGTCAATGGGATTGTTGGAGCCACTTGTCAAGGGTTGACCTTGCGTGAGAGTGTTAACATACCCTTGTTTTTCCACTTGAGGCACTTGGTTTACATTACCTCGTGTAACGTTGAACACACTTTAAGTACTTGTGGAGATGGATGAAGATGGTTGCGCTTGAAATGTAAAAGTTGTCTTGGTATCATGGATTTGTGTGGATGTAGAGGGTGTTTTGGAATGGTGGTGGAAGATTGAGGTGGGGCACCAAATGTTGGTGTCCAAGTGGTGTTTTGGGAAAGGTTGGTGTTTTGAGTACCCAAAAGTGTGTTTCCTTCCAAAGGGAGAGTGTGACCAAAACCGGTGGCAAGCCTAGTTGCAAGACTAGGAGCTAATGTTTGACTTGGCACAAAGCATGGAGTTGGATGATTCGTAGATTGGGTTAATCATCGTGTCAAGTTTTGTGCAAGAAAAGTTGGAGCCACCTTTTCTAAGGTTTGATGTTCTTGTTTATACTCAAGGATTTCTTCCTTATTAAGCCCAAGTGGGTTGTTTGTGACATCTTCTACTTCATATGGTCCCAATGGATTTTGCATTTATTGTGAGGGGGTAGAATGGATCCTTGGATCAAATTCTTGTGGGTTCTGATCACTTGTGGTGGATGTGACTTTGGTTTGTTCCATGATTCTCTTGTGTTGTGATCTTGTTGTAACCATAAATTATGGGTCACCTATGGGAGAGGTATGTTGAGATTTATAATGTTGATACTCTCTAATTGATTCAATTTTTGGAAAAAAGGACCCTCTAAGTTGTTTGGGACCAATGGTGTGAATGGATGATTAAAAGTGTGAATGATATGGGGGATGAAATTTCTAAAATCTTGGACAACAGTTTTAGACAAAGAGATTTGATGTTTTGATGAAAGGTGTCAATGAACTTGTAAATATTTAAGGTAGACTTGTGACCTTTTAAGATAAAATTGTCCACAAAATGTGATAACCAACTCAACTAAGTGCATCGAAAAGGATCCATTTCACACACAACATAGTTAAGTTAGGGGATTGGTTTAATGAGTGTCTAAGTATAAAGAGTGTTGGTGTGTCCAAAAAGTTTATAAAGTTTGGTGAAGTGAAATGTGAAATATGATAAAGGGTGGATGAAATTTTTGACCCAAAATGTCAACCTAAAATGAACCTTTGTTTTACAAGACCGAGGTAGTGAGAAACATGATATACCTCTAAAAAATCCTAAGAAATCAATGATTTTGGTAAAATAGAACTCAATGATTTTGGAAAAACCATAAGTACTCAATGACTTTGGTAAAATAGAACTCAATGATTTTGAAAAACCCTAAGAAATAAATGATTTTGGAAAACCCTAAGAACTCAATGATTTTAACAATAGGACTCAATGATCTTGGAATTATTTTCCTTGTCTCAATGTGCTTGTTTTGGGGTGTCAAAGTTTGAACATACATCAATGTGGGGTGTTCATTTGATTTAATCTTCTCTTAAATGAGATTGTTTCATTACCACATCAAAAAAGTTTTAATTAATGTTCAAACTAAATGTCTATGCCAAAGCAACCTTCATTTCACAAAGTCCATTATGTGAAAATCATGTAGCTAAGGCCATAGTTCCCTATGTTAACCTTAAAAGGTGTGGATTTAGATATAAGTCTAAATATTTAGAAGTCTCTAAGGATAGAATCCTTAGGACAAGCTTCAATATTAGGACTTTTCAAAAGGCATCCATACTTAATCCAAAGGGTTTGAAGTTTTATGAATCATGTTGATCTGTGTTTGAGATGTTTTGGAACCAAGAAAATAATTAAACTTACTCACAAGAAATATAACACCCCTAGCTCAAGTAGGTATACTTTTCTTGGTGGGCTTTTTGCATGCCATTCGTAGTAGAAGAGATGATTTTACATGCAATAAAGGAAAGAGTGTAGAGGTATGTTAAGAATGAAGTCTTAAACTCTACACTTTAACCAAAATCAGACATGGCAAGTAACTTCTTGGAATCTAAGCTCCAATGCACCACTTTGATAAAATCGTTGGATGGACAAAGTTGGCCACTACTTAAACAAGGTTCTTAATCACAACAAAACGAGAAGACCATGACACATATTCATATTCTTGTCCACTTAAGGATCTTCAACCATTCGCATCCCACTTAAGGTGTGGGATTAGGTGTAGTATATTATGGATGCCCTAGTTTGAAGCTATCTCACAATTTTGCTTCCTTTAATATAGCCTGCTAGTAAATGTGTTGTCAAGAACTTGCCTATGATTTTCTCATTGCGGGGTGTGTCTCATAGTAAGTCCTCTCCTAAGGGTGACACAAAGCATGGAAGTATACTTGAGTATTTTTCTTCACCCAAGATCGCATGAAGCGCAAGGGGAGTGGATATGTACTGCAAGTGCACACAAGCAACAAAGTACACTTGAGTGTTTCTCTTCACCCAAGATCGCACAAAGCGCAAGGGGAGTGGATATGCACTAAAAGTGTGTCACAAAAAAACAAGCACTCATTTATTTTAACCTTGTAAAGAATAATGAGTTTATTTTAAGCACTAAATGGAAGTGTTTGCTTGTCTTGTTCAATTTTAACCGATATAGCAAAATGAGGATGTGTGGGTCTAATTTTGACCAACTTTGAAAGTAATTTTTAAACCCAATGGAAGTCTAGTTGGTCCTAGTACATAAATTAAAGCAACATATGATGGGTTATAATTTCCCTATAAGTGTAAAACACTTTTACAATGTATGGTCAAATGATAGCATGCTCCTTCACTTCAAATGTTTTTAAATCTACAAAACCAGTTAGCCTAAAAAACAAAAGCTAGATATCAGTTACATGTTAGAGAGCACACGAAATAAAGAATTTAAAGCACATGTCAAAATTAGCTCTTTGTTTTGTTTACTAGTAAAAAGCGTCGTTGAAATCAATTGCATCATTGAATTTATCAAACGCATCGCCATATCAAAATTGTGTCACTTTGGTGAAAATCACGTGTCACTCTGCAGTAAAATAGCGACATCAATTGTGTCACTATAATGCATGCACCACTATAATGAAAATGATGATATTAATAAAAATACTTTAGCGTTGCTATATTAAATATGCATTGATGAAATTAAAATATGCGTTCCTGAATTAATTATGTGTCGCTGAATTTAAACCAAAGTGTGTCGCTGTATAGCGGCACATATCAGGGGCGACACTTAATCCATAAAGAGTTTTGTTGTATTTGCAAACACAAAAACATGGGAATATAAAGAAAAATTCATTAGATTTAGTTAGCATGGCCCTCCTAGTGCCAAAATGTGACCAAATTCATAGTGTGAACTAAATACGATAGATCCAAATGAATCTAAATGAATCTAAACCCTATTTAATACCCTAAGCAATGATCCTAATAAGATATTTGAAATTCCAAAGAACAAGAACCCATTAAACTAACATGAAATCGACACGAAAACATAAGGGAAATCTATTCTAAGACCTCAAATCTTATCCTATTGGGGAGTGGTGTCACATTGATGTGGAATGACGACCCTTTCCAAATCCCTTGGATAACATGAGCTTGTTTTAATTGGTTTTATTGAAGAAAACCAATGAAATTGATGAGATATGAACGAGAAATGATAAGAAACTAGTTTAACATGATGGAGATGAATACTAAATGCTAAGATTCTTGATAAAATGGATGCAATATATACTAAATGTAAACAAAATTCAAATATATAATCCAATGATGCAAACTATGCTAAAATGGATGGAAACTAAGTCATCATGGAAGCCATTAATGGATGCTTAAGCTAAATGGGTGAAGCTTTAATCTAAAATTCCATCCAATATGAATTACGGATACAACTGAGTGTGAATTTCAACAACATAACTTTGTTATCAAAAGATGGATCCATTTCTCTTCAAATAGTGATGTATTTATAAGAAAGAAAATGAAAACCAAGGGCTAAGATTGATTTGATCTATCAATGGTAAATATTAAAAGAAGGATGAAACATGGATCAAGGATCCTCATCAATGGGTGGGAATCAAAGATCACATGGATCAAGGAAAGATCAAGGGATAAGAATTGTTGACGCAGGATTTTGCATGTAGCAGCAGTCTTATGGGAAACATAGCTATTGGGGGACATTGTGCGCTAGCTAAGTGACCTCTGGGATTTTATCGAATCCGGATCTTCGTTTAGTGGGGAGGTAAAAGGTTAGAAAGATAGCGAAACATGAAAAATAAACTATAGGTGATACGCAAAAGACAAATTTACCAGAGCACGGTGCAGAATGCAAAGGCCCGAATAACCAAAATGTTGTTTATCAAGTAATTTTTTTCAAAAGCACTTTAAACATAATAAATACCCTCTAATTCGCATACAATAATCTCACATAACCTTAGCTAACATAGAAGAGTCGAGAAAACATGATCTGTATTTATTTAGCTATGAAAGATTACAAAAGCTAAAGAACAGTCATTCATACATTAATAGGAAATAACGGCACAGACTAACAGTCTTACTAAATGCATGAAAAACAAAAAGGCCGAATTGATTGGCACAGTCTACAACCTTCAAGTTTAATAAAAATATTATAAAGGCTTTCCTAGTGCTTGGGAGCTTTTAGAAACTTAATCAACAACCTAACAAAAGAGAAAAGGGCCGCATATATAGGCCAGTCCACTGCCTGAAAACCACAAAGAAAGACAACAACGAGCGAACATCGACGCCTTCGATCACCTCGAGCTGCCATGGAATAAAATGGATGCCCAACAATGTGCCAACAATGCCCACGTAGTGAATAGAAAATCATGTAGTAGCAGCAACAAACACACAGCGCCGAAGGAGAAAACACGGCGGCTCGAAAAACAATGATGCAGCAGCAACTCCAAGATAATCGGTGCACGAAAAAGAAATGCCATGTGTCGAGCAGACGGGGACCAAAAAAAAGATGAAGGGACACCCAGTGAAAATCTCCGAGAGGGAGCCACATGGCACTCATCGAGTGATAAAAAATGCAAGGTCGGCCCAGCTTGGAAAGTGGCCAGAGAAAGCCACGCGACACACATATGGAGATTGGCCAAAGGCGAAGTGATATGAAAAGAAAAAAGCTTCGAGAGGAAGCCATGTGGAACACGCTGAGGATTGTGAGTGATTTAAAGGTAAGGCACAACCGCAAAGATAAAAATAAAAACTGCGAAGGCTTTAGCAGTTTTTTGTGAAACAGTTTGGCGACTCACAAGGGCATTTCGCTCGTGGAATGAAGAACCCTAGAAACTTTGGTTCAGCATCCCAAAATTGCTCACAACTTCAAGAGGGCAGTCTACAGACTGGTCCAGACTTCGTTCTTTGGCATGGAGAGAGTTCACAGATTTTCATGAGCCAACTTGAGATCGATAATTGCCTTGAAAATCCGCCAGATATTTTCGTCTCTAATTCTAGTTGGAAGAAGAGCTGTGCCAACTGATGCACGATCCCTTCAATCTTCTCGACAGTCGGAGATTGATCAAAATATTAGAAGATAGAAAGGTCCTGCTTCTTCTCCTTGATCATAGCAACAATATGTTCAACACCCGCTACCGCCTGATCTACAATGAAGGGCAAAGGGAGGCCTCTTTGAGTTAAGTGGGAAAATTTTGCCCACATGTCACTAGTAACTTGGTTCAACCTGGCCTTGCATTCTACCACCTGCTGAACAACCTCATGCATAGAGATGAGGATGCTTACACCCATGGCCGCCGTTGTTCGGTTCTCGATTCCCACGCTGCTCAAAGCTTCATTGAAAGTTGTATACAACTTGCCCAATAAAATCTTAGCCTTTGGAACCTTATCAGAAGTTACCTCCTATATCTGTTGGATTGTTTCACTTACTATTCCGCAAAGGTTGGCCGCCTGCGCCATAAATTTCAAGGTGGGCTACAGAGTAAGGCACAATGCCTTGAATTTATCCCAGTATGATGCATATAACTCCTTGGCGATCTCCAATGAGTTCATCTATGGCGCAAGAGGTTGGGTCTTCAAAATATCCAACTCCACTTCTTTGCTGCTCAAATTTTCCCTTGGCTCTGACAAGCTTCTATCCAATGTAGAGACTTGTTCTCTTAGAGTGGAAATCTATTTTTCTTTTTCCCGCAGGGCCAATTCGGCCTGCTTTGTTTTTTGAATCTCCAACTCTAAAGTGGCATTCATTTCATTTATTTCATCATCTGTGCTCTGCCAGAGCCTCTTCATACCTTCACTTAGTTGTATAGACTCAACACAGAGCTTTTCTTCATTTGCGCGGCTCAACTCAACCTCATGCTAGAGGGTCGGGATGATTTTTGTGCTCATAACCTGCAGCACTTTGATTTGGCTCTCAAAAGCACTCCTCTCCTTTTCCAAGCAACTTATCTCATGTTCCTGGGCCTTAAACTTGTTCACCCAGATATCAACCTTTCCCTTTAGCTCCGATATCTACTCCTCCTTTTTCCTTTCCTGGCGATTGAGCTTGAGGTAATCGGTGGTCACGATTTTCTGGGTCCCCTCCATTAGCTCGACCTTTTCTCGTGGATGGGCCTGCTATAAGTCTAGACCAATAGCATTGACAGAGTAATCACTTAGTAGCATTTCTCCTACCGATTTAATCATGTTGGGAGTAATTTTTGCAAACATCAATGAATTTTGGCTCTCATTAAAGACAGTTTGTAAGAGATGCTCTGCCTGCTTGGTTGCATCCTTTTGTCTCCTCTTGTTCATTTGGCTAGCTCAGGCGCTCTTGTTTGCCTCAACCTACGAAAAATATTCCTGGGCAGGGATACCCAGGCCACCAGCAAAAGGGAACTCTTGAGGGACAACAAGCAGGAAAGATAGTGTACTCAACGCATCAGTGGTTTTTCTAGGCCTTGTAATAATGGTCGAGGAGAATGGTGGAATGAATTGACCGCTCAGAGAGGACGATAATGTGGTGTAAGGAAAGACTGGGGAAGTGTCAACTGAAGGGTTGGGCCTCGGGGATAAGAATTGTTGGATCATGAGCCCAGCACTGACACCAAATTGTGCTCCGGGTAAGGGATGAAAAGTAGAGGATGAAAGTGGTAAACCAGGAGGGGGAAGACTCGACTGCTGGGGATATCCAGCGGTAGACAAAACTGGTGCAGATGAAAAAGTTGGGGCAGATGAAGAAGAGACCAGAGACATGGTAGAGAGAGAAGACAGAAGAAATGATACCTGGGGCTCGTGAGGAGCTGCAGATGATACAACTGCTTCCTCCATCTGTCGCTCTTCTTCTCCATTGGATTCTCCTATTCATGGCCATTTTTCATCCAAAGAATCCTCAAGGTCAACAATGACCTGCCTTCTACTACTAGTAGTCCTCGACCGCTTCCTGGTTGATTTAGAGGAGCTGGATGGCTCCGACATTTGTGCGTGTGAATCCTCCTACTGCGCAGGCTATTTACCAGCATCTTCTTCAATCATTGGATCCTCCACAATGGTAGGGGGATTCTAAGTTACTTCCTCTCTGGGCTCCGTGGCAATCTCTTCTCTTCTATATTGTTGCTCTGACGTTCAAGGGTTCAGAGACCTTTCTACATCTGGATGTGTGTTCTCCAAGATGCCATTAATTTTTTCATCAAGAGCCACCTCTTCATAAAGCTTAGTGGTTGCCTTAATCTCTTGCCGGAAGATCTAGAAGTCTCGATTTTTTTAAGGATGCCATTTGAGCTTTTGCAATTGGTTGCACGGGGACTGGTTGATCTTCGAATTTGGGTTGGCCTTCCTCGTGATGTAGTAAAAATTTAGCCATAGTGGTCGCATGTCCTCAGTAGGAAAATGTTCAAGGCCTACATATAACCTTAAATTCCCATCCTCAACATTTCTCCGGGGGTCCCAGAATGGCCGAGGCTAATGTGGGATTCTTATGCCAACCTCAAATAAATTATTTTTGGGGTTGTATTGCCAGGTGTCATTTATCACCACCAATCCAAGATGACCCAATTTTGAAAACAAAATCTCCGAAGTGTCAATCTTCGAAGTCCTTTTCTTGATCAGCGACACATAACCAAACATGACCGGCAGTATTAAATAGGAGGTTAAATGTTTTTCCCCCAGTAATCATTGTCAATATTACATACCTGCCTCATTGCTTCCAGGGATAGCAGTCTATCAGAAAGAAAGCGAGGGAGCCGAAAGGGCTCCTGAGTGAAACCTCGCATGTAGAGCATTGTGAAATCTGTGCCAAAAAACCAATCACAGGGTGGCACAAGCTTTCCTAACAAGGATTTCTATCGTGGCGACAGGCGCGCGATCATGTTGATCCCAGCTCTATCCAAAGCCCACCAAGTTGGGGCCAAGAAAAAATCCAAAAATACATAGTAATCAAAGGTTTTCGACATGACATGAGTCCATGTCGAAACTGGCTTCCTTTTGCTAGTCTCGTTGAAAACAGCCAGCGACATAAATATCATGAAATAGTTCAGATTCTGATGCAATATCAAATAGGCCAAGAAAGAAGAATACCTGAACCTAGAACCAACCTGGAAGTCTTGCAGCTGCTGCCAAATCCCATCACTAATAACCCTCGAAAAATCCATAAGCGGGGCTACGACGTTCTTTTTTAGCATAAAGCTGAGACACATCTGGAACTCGAAAACCTGCTTATCTGTATCCAGACCATACACTAGCACCAGCATAGAAGTGATAGAAGAAGACCCAGATTTCAAAGAACCCAGACCAAAATAAAATTTGGGTGGTGCTGAAGTATTTGTTGGCTGAGCAATTTCGGCGTGGTAAAACTGTAGCGCCAATATGAGCCCTCCCCACTTATCATGCATCCTTTGTACTTCAAAAATTTCAACATCCCAGGTCAAAGGGAGTGGGATGCATAGAATATCCTGAATAGCTTCAAGGATGATGATTACCCTGAAATTAGTGCCACTTATCACTCCAGTGTTTGGGTGAAAGCTTGTCGCGCATGCTGCCACAATTTCTGGGCAAGGATGTACCAGGGGAACCATGTACTGGGGAAGCCCACAGTCCCATAAACGCTTGTAGAAAGGGTCTGCCATTTTCTTCATTCTCTCGCATGTGGCTTCCCTAAGGCTCTTAGGATTCTGGGATAGTTCAGGATTAAAGACATTATCCAAATCCTCTGCAACCAAAGCTTGATTTCTATGAGGAATTGTGTTCAGTATTCTCTGGTCCACCTTACTAGTGAAAGGCTAGCAAGGCTTTTTTGGGATGCCTGGAGTAGCATAAGACTCCAGGCCATAGATATTTATGCACGGTGCCTTCATTCTTTGCTCGTCTATACTTGGTGAGGCCAGGGCTTGCGCTGAGCTTCCTGTAATCTTGGCCATTTTGCTATATTCGCAAGATATTTTTGCAAACTTTCGTAAACTTCTTAGCTTCTGAAAAACTCCTTCTCTCTTGCAAATAACTTAGCTGTTTTATCTTTTGATAACCCTTTCAATAAATGCGCTTTGCATGCTGAACCTGCTTTTTGATCTATGTGAAAAATGGTCGAGCGAGCGTACGTGCCAGCCTTTCACACTTAGTTGCTATATGCGTCACCAGCTTTTCATGCGTGTGAAAAGATCGCCAACCTACCAAATTTCTCTCCATCTTTAATAAACGTGACTTCACGGGGAGTAGCGCCGAATTTTTCTTGGACGTTGAACCAAGACGACCCTGCCATATCTTTCTCAAGCTTTTCGCATTTACTGATTTTCCTGAGCGTACTTGGGCACAATACCCAACAACCTATTTTTAAAGATTCTCCTTGATTTAGATGGGATGATAGCTCCTTATGCTGGCACCTAGCCAATCTCTATTAAATTTGGCAACTTGAATAGAGCAAGTTGCAACCGTACTTGCATATCCCCATCATTTCACAGACTGTAACACTGAAAATCGAGGCTTCGCAACACACTTCACCTCAATCATAATTATGGCCTGCCTCATCAAGTGAGCCCTGACCAGTCTATAAATAGGACCATTAGCAGCATTGCAAATCATAATTTTTCCTAGCATTCCTAGCCTAGCAAGCTTTTCTTATCTTAGCAATTTCATTTTCTAGCTAGAATAGTATGCAACATGGAAATGCCAATAAGGTTAGTCTGCAAGAAGACTCAAGCTGCTTTCTTAGGCAAAATTAGGTGCGGTCGCTTAAAGCGCATGATAGGCGTGAAAAACCTACTATATGTGAAGACAATTAAGTTGGTTCTTGGAAAGGATTGCATAGAGTATGAGGAACAATACCGGGTCAACACCAGTATCTGCTCCCACTTTGTTTCCTCACTATTAAATATCAGTGTCTCCAAAGGCAAGATCTTTAAGCTGACGAAGCGGGTGTTCTCTCAATGCTACCTCAAAGGACTAGAGCAAATAGTGTGTGCTACTGAATTTGATTGTGGGGTCCCCTCGGTGCACAACCTGCATCTGCTACAGCTGCATGGAGGACCCGTGCCAACCAGGCCCTTCCTCTTTGGTTTCAAGTTGAAGACTCATGAGGATCATCGTGCCAAGGTCCGTGCCAACTGCTTTTTCCTCATGCAGGTGCATTACATCGAACCATTCTGAAACCTCCAGTGGTACAAGGATTTTGAAAGAATGGTGTTCCCTGATCTCGTGCTGTCGGTTGCTGCAATTGCTGGTCCCTCCCATGCTTGATAATCTGAGAAAGAAAATGGTCCCCAATTTTGTTTTTCCCCTTTTTCCAAGCTCCGCTTCATAGCGGATATATGTATATTTTTCGATATAAGGCCAATGGCCCCTATCTTATAATGTAAATCTTTCGTCCAATAATATATAATACTTATGTTGTTTCAGAAATCTTGGCCCATTTACAATATTTTTCAATTTCTTGCACTATTGCTGTTATTTCATAAAGCACTAAGAAGACCCAAAACTTTAAAGCAGGAAAAATTATTACATATTTACAATTTACAAAGCCATCACATAGGCAGAATTAATTAAATCTCTTAAGATGTATTCCATTAACTAGAATACTTAAAGCATTCCCTTCCATGTCTTCCAACTCAAAAGAGTTGAACTGTTTACACTTAATGATTTTGAAAGGCCCTTCCTAGAGGTTGTTGAATTTTTCGTGTTGGTCGGGCTTTGCCTCGCACTCGTTGAACTTGAGTACCAAGTCCCTGCATTGTAGCTCTTGATCTGATGCCTTTTTATTGAACCATTTCTTTACCACCTACTGGAGGCTATTCATCGCCTCAAGGGCATGTTCTCTCTTCTCCTGAACCTCGAGTAGCTCAAAAAAGCGTACCTCCATTGCTCTGTTTTGTTCGATCTCCAAATATTTAAGCAACTGTAGGGCTGGGATTTTTATGGCGATAGGTAGCAATGCCTCCTTCTCATACACCATCTCATAAGGAGATGTCTTTAGTATCTGCTTGGGCATGATTCAGTCTGCCCACAATGTTGTCTGGAGATTATTATGCCATTCTCTCTAGTGTTCTGAGCCTATCCTCTTAATTAATCTGATGAGGTTTTTATTTGTAGACTCTACGAGGCCATTCCCCTAGGGATAATAGTTAGAAGATATTTTCAGGAAAACCCCATATTTTAATTCGAATTGGCTCATCTTTGAGTCGAGGAAATCTTTTGCATTATCGGAGATGATTTTTTTTGGCAGGCCAAATTTGGCTACCAACTCCTCCAGGAAGTTAACAATTTCTACTTCTGTTGCATTCTTCAATGGCACTACTTCTGCCCATCTAGTGAAGTAGTCTGTTGCTGTTAATATCCATCTATGTTCGGCTGAGGATAAAGGGTTAATCATCCCAATGAAATCCAGACCCCATTGAGCAAAGGGTTCTTCTACTACTATAGGCCTTAATGGCATAGCAACATTCTTCCTCTTTTCGACATAAAACTGACATTCATTGCAAGACTTAATTGACGAAAATGCATCATTGAAAAGTGTTGGCAAGAAATAACCAGCACATATAATTTTAATTGTAGTCCTTGCAGAAAAATGTCCTCCAACTGGGCCATTGTGGTATTGATCCAATATTTTCTTCGCCTGTTCTTCATTTACACACCTTAGCAGGATGCCATTAAAATTTCTTTTGAACAGGACACCCTCCAAGAGAACATAATTGTTATTTTATAAACTGTAGAAATTCCTCTTAAAAGAAGGGAGATTGATTGGATACCTTCCCGTACACATGAAGCTTATTCTATCCTTAAGCCAGTCGCCCTGAAAACTTTTTTCATTCAGTAACATAGTTTTCAGAGCTTCAAATTTTGTCGCTAGTTCACTGCTTTCAGCGAGATATTCACGCAGTCCCTTTCCTTTGATAGTCTTGATAGGTCTGACTTCAATATCATACTCTAGGATCTTGGTGATCCAATTAGCTCTTTTCTCTATGATTTCTCCCTCCATGATATACTCCCGCACACTAGGATGTGGTACACAAACAATCACCTGATTATATGATATCAAGTGTCAGAAATTCTTAAGCCCTTTCACAATGGCAAAGGCCTTCTTTTCTACAAAATTGTACTTCACCTCATACTCTTTTAAGGTTCATGAGTAGAAAGCAACAGGAGAATCCCTTTTATCTTCATCATCTTTTTGCATAAGTACAGTAGCAATATTGTTACCACCACCAAAAACATACATAATAAAATCTTTTGATAGGTCTGGGTTGACTAGCACAGGGGTAGAAGAAATATCCTCCTTTATAAGCTCAAAATCTTTTCTGGCTTCAGCCGTCCATTTGAAATTCTGGTCTTTCTTAAGCATCAGGGTAATCGGTCGAATGATCCTTGCAAAATCTGTAATGAATCAGCTAATAAAGTTGACCTTACCTAGAAATGACTCCACTCCTTTCTTGTTTACAAGTAACGGAAGCTCCTGGATCACATCAACTCTTTCAGGATCAATGGCAATGCCCTCCTTTGAGACAACATACCCCAATAGCTTCCCCTGGGGAACACCGAACACACATTTCTTTGGGTTTAAAGAAATCTCAAATTCCTAGCACTTTTGGAAGACAAGCTCCAAATGATCAAAGTGATCATCAATAGATTTTGAAAATACTGTCAAATCATCTAGATAGATGAGTATAATTTTATGGATCAAATCCTTAAATGAAATATCCATGGCTCTCTGAAAAGTGGCTCCGACATTTGAGAGTCCAAAAGGCATCTTGGCATATGCATACGTTCCCCAATTTGTGGTGAATGTTGTTTTGTGTTGGTCTTCTTCCTTTACCCGAATCTGGTTGTAGCCCAAAAAACCATCCAACATTGAAAACATTTCGGAACTAGCTATTGTTTGTAGAATTACCTCCATTGAAGGCAGGGGGTAATGATCCTTTAAGGATGCTCTATTCAAGTCTCGAAAGTCTACACAAAGTCGTATGTCTCCATTCTTCTTGCGGACTAGTACCAGGTTTGACACCCAAGTGTTGTGTTTGATCGGAAACACTATTCGGGATGCAATCAATTTATTCAACTCCTGTGACATGAGAGATTCTATTTTTGGGTTCATAGGTCTCTGTCTTTGACGAACCGGCTTTGCCCCTTCCGACAACTCAATTGTACGCTCGATGATCCCGGGATCATATCCTTTTAGATCATCATATGACTAGGCTACTACACTTGGATATTCTTCAGAAAAGTGCCTTAGTTTGTCTTTATTCTTCTGAGATACTTCTTTCCCGACCTTGAGCTTTTTGTCTTCTTCGATATGAAAATCGATGTAGTCACCCTTGTCAGCTACAAGCTTCCTTTTGTCTCTTGTTGCATCATCAGAATCAAACAGGCTCTCTAGAGTGACTAGGCCTCTTAGAAGCTTGTTGTATTTTAGCTAGATAATTTGATCCCGATAAGCTTCGACGATCTTTGGTTGCAGCTGATCGGCAAATTCCCTAGATGACTAGAGAAAAGACGTAATGTGAGCATCGCTATCGAACACTTTCCAATCTTGATTGTTATCTAGAGCAGCGGGTCTTACAATTACCCTCACCACATGCTTATTTCTTAATAATTTGGAGGCCGACTCAAACTGAGCTCCGATAGTCGCCATCCAGTCGGCTTTAGAGTTCTTCTCTCTTTGTATAGCTTGAATATTAAATGCCTCAAAGTTGTCAATAAGATCCCAGACTCTATGTTGGTAGGATCGCATACAGACAATTTTTGCAACAGAAATTCCTCGAATCTGGCTGACCACCAATTCTGAATCTCCGAACACACTTATCTGCTTTACACCCATTTGTTCTACA
Organism: Sequoiadendron giganteum; assembly: GCA_007115665.2. NCBI lineage: Eukaryota > Viridiplantae > Streptophyta > Pinopsida > Cupressales > Cupressaceae > Sequoiadendron > Sequoiadendron giganteum. Next base: position 316,051,541 of record CM021102.1, read on the forward strand.
AGGCTTAAACCATGCACAAGACCTTCATACTCTGCTTCATTTTTTGAGCATGTGAATTGGAAACGGTAAGACCTCAAGGTCTTATCCTCAGATGAAGATGTCAAACATATGTCTACTCCAGCTCTAGCTCTGCATCTAGCTCCATCAAAGTGCAAAGTCCATAGCTCCGAGAATGTTTCACCTCCGGACTCCTTAGTAACCCTAGGCATAGACTGCCCTTCCTCATGTATGACATAAGTCTTGAGTCTAGTTGTGTGATAATTCCCAAAAGGGTCAGTATTAATAAACTCATTCAACAAATTATCTTCATCCTCCGTCCGAGAGCTAGTAGCCTCTTCTTCTTCCAGGAATTCTACATTGAACCTCTCTTCTTATGTAATTGAAGTGTGTGTTACTTCAAAGTTGAGCAAAGCCTCATCAGCAACATGCTCAGAATGCAAAGTTTTCGACAATAGTTTCATATTGGCTCCATGCTTGGTCCTCAGTATCAGGTGTGACCAGTCCAGTGCTAGATATCCTCTAACATTTGCTATGAACTCTCGAGACAAACAAATCCCAAATAGAGGAGGGATATCAATAAGTACGGTATCCTAATTTACAGTGATACTGGGGCAGGCAAACAATGTCATAGGCAATCCCTTGATTACCCTGATGGTATCAACTTTATTTCCATCTAGCTGCATGACTCCCTTGTTCAGAGGCTCATATTATAAACCCAAAGCATCAACTACTTACTTTGGCATGAGAGTGGTGCTAGCACCAGAGTCGATCATACAATTATGTAACAGCTTGTCACCAATGATAAGTGTTAGAAAGAAAGGCTTAGGTTTAGGCTTACTTTCTTTTCCGCGCTTGAGCTTCTTCTCCGATTAATTTGTTAGCACTTTATCTAGTTCCGGCCTGGATATTTTCTCTTCATTGGGCTAACTAGGCACCTTTGCATCCTCTTCTCCCAACAACGCCTTTTGTAATAGTACCTTCTGCTCTGGAATAGCCAGGACATCCCACAAAGAAGTGTTGGTAGAAGAATTCTTCAGTTGTTCCACTACATTGAACTACGCTCGCGACTGATTAGTCACAGTTGCTTGCTCTTTAGGTTTCACGGTTGGCGTTGGCCTCACGACTGGTGCGTCTGGCTATTTGGCAATAGTTGGGATGATCATAGGAGCTTTTCCCTTCGGAGGAGGCAGATTCGGGGAACTAGGAGGAACCATGTTAGTCTACTGCAGGACTGACAACGGGCTTGTCGACGGACTAGGTGTTGGCTGAGTTGAAGCATTAGTTGGCGGAGATCTAAATTCTCTGATGAATCTCCGCTTAGAATGCGTGTTGTAATTAGATTGTACTCATGGTATTTGAGTTACAGGAAAGTCATTTGGAAACACTGACTCTTCTCCTTCCATCCAAGAAAAGAGCACTTGGTTTGGAACAATGTATGTCTCTTGCTGGATGGACATCCCTTGCATTTGAGCAGTGAGGACTGCATTGTCCATCTGTTGAGAGGTGTATGATTGGTTGCCAGGATCAGGTGTGCCGCCTTGACTACGTTGGTCTGCGATCTTTTGTTGCAAATTTCCCCGCGGATAATTCCTCGACATGTGAGCATCATTACAAGGAAAACACCATGAATTGGCGTCTTCAGCTAAGTTGTTTTGTCCAACAACTAGCTCCTTACTCGAACTAGGATGGACAGTCTACATCGGCAAGGTCACCGGAACAACTTGGTTATTCGGCTGAGTTGAAGCATTTCTGTGCGACCTATCTTGCCACTGATTTGATTGGTACGAAGATTTTCCGCCTTGATAATTCTGGTATGCTGGCTTCTGGTAGCTATATTGCTGCCGCTTCATGGTAGTCAATTCATTAGTCATGGCTCGCATATGTTCTCTCATCTCGTTCATCTCTGTAGCCAAGGGATTAGGCACAAGAGTTATAGTCAGAGTTGCGCTTAGAGCTATTCCAGGGTATATGTACATGGATTGGGGAGGAGTTGCAGAACCGTTGGTCGAAGGAACCTTGACCTTCGTGGCATTGAATTTAGGGAACAATGGCATGATGGGCCTCAGTGCCAACTTTCCTGTAGCAATGAGGTTATTTTCTGCAATAACAGCTAGAGCATACACATTGGGTAGAGTATTTCCACCTTGAGCTTGTAGCATCATAGAAATATCAGGGTTGATGGACTTCAAATAGAACATAAATGCCAAATTTAGAGGCGGTCGACTACCAACATGCACTCTTTGCCAGGTTGAATGAAATTGTACATTGAAATTAGGCAGAGCTTCATGAGGAGCTCACTCTATGTTGGCCAACTGATGGTATAACGAAGATCTATCGCCCACATTCGAAAAACGCTCGTAAAACGGGGTTTCGAGTTGGTCCGAAATTGCAATAGTACTAGCTCCAAGAGTCTTGTACCAGTTTAGCGCCTTTCCTTGGAAGAAGGCGACCATCAATCTGAGAGCCACATTTTCATTTGATACACCATGTACCAGGCATACGTCTGCCACATCTTGCAGATGTTCCTTCGGTGTCTTCGACTCATCCCCAGAATATTTAGGGATAGTTTTTAGAGCGGAAGTGGGGATCAGGGCCCATACTGCAGGAGGCACCGGTGCAACTAAAGGACTGTCGGAGTCCCAGGCTACATAATTTCTAGTAGCCATAGGTACAAGAGCTATAGCTAGAGTAGGTGACGACGAAGAAGGAGGAGACGGAGGAGGTGAAGGACTACCTCGCTGACCTCTCAGGTGCACAAAAACTAAGGGTGGTACGAGCTGGCTAGGGACTCTTGCAGTCCGCGACCTAGTTACAGTCTGATGGGTCATACACACTTATAAAATCAAGCGAACGTGCTAGTTCATGGTCCCACTGGGCGTGCTAGAAAAAGAACTGTTGACGCAAGATTTTGCATGTAGCAACAATCTTATGGGAAACTTAACTATTGGGGGACATTGTGCGCTAGTTAAGTGACCTCCGAGATTCTATCGAAGCCGACTCTTCGTTTAGTGGGGAGGTAAAAGGTTAGAAAAATAGCGAAACATGAAAACTAAACTATAGGTGATGCACCAAAATCATAGACAAATTTACCAGAGCACAGTGCAGAATGCAAAGGCCCAAACCACCAAAATGTTGTTTATCAAGTAAATTTTCTCAAAAACACTTTAAACATAACAAATACCCTCTAATTCACATAACATAATCTCACATAACCTTAGCTAACATAGAAGAGTCGAGAAAACATGATCTGTATTTATTTAGCTATAAAAATTTACAAAAGCTGAACAGACATTCATACATTAATAGGAAATAACGACACAGACTAACAGTCTTACTAAATGCATGAAAAATAGAAAGGTCGAATTGATTTGCACAGTCTGCAACCTTCAAGTTTAATAAAATATTACAAAGGCTTTCCCAGTGCTCGGGAGCTTTTAGCAACTTAATCAACAACCTAATAAAAGAGAAAAGGTCTGCATATATAGGCCAGTCCACTACCTGAAAAACCACAGAGAAAGACAACAACGAGCGAACATCGATGCCTCCAATCACCTCAAGCTGCCATGGAATAAAATGCGCACCCAACAATGCCCCCGTAGTGAACAAAAAACCATGTAGCAGCAACAACGAACACGCGGCGCCGAAGGAGAAAACGCGGCGGCTCGAGAAACAATGATGCAGCAGCAACTCCAAGATAATTGATACATGAAAAAGAAATGCCACGTGTCGAGCAGACGGGGACCAAAAAAAAGATGAAGGGACGCCCAGCGAAAGTCTCAAAGAGGGAGCCACGTGGCACTCGCCGAGTGATAGAAACTGCAAGGTGGACCCAGCTTGGAAAGCAGCTAGAGAAAGCCACGCGACACGCAGATGGAGACCGGCCAAAGGTGAAGCGATATGAAAAGAAAAAAGCTTCGAGAGGAAGCCACGTGGAACACGTCGAGGGTTATGAGCGATTTAAAGGTAAGGCACAACCACGAAGATAAAAATAAAAACCGTGAAGGCTTTAGCAGTTTTTTGTGAAACAAGAATGATTCAAACAAAAACACTTTGTAACAACTTTCAAAGTTTGTTACAAATTTTGTTTAAAAGAAATAATTCCTTTTTGGAGCCAAGTGGATGGGAGGGGAAGTTAGCAATTAAAACTAAATTTGAATGTGCAAGATGGAGAATAATATGATATCCACTAAATAATTAATTTATTTAATGAAAAGGGAGTTCAAAATGACATTTAATTAAATAATAAATATTATTTAATGAAATGAGAGGAAGCAAGGTTTAAATTAAATAATTTGATTTATTTAATTAAAAAGGTTGAAATTTTAGTGTGAGAGGGGGTGAATTAACTCAATTAGGTCAATTAGATTAATAGATGAAAAATGAGGCATTTAATTAAATAACTCGGTTAATTTAATCAAACAAGTGAAAAAAGATGGGATTCAAGATGAAATGATGTTAATATATCAGATTCAAGTGTGTAGTACCATTCAAGACATTTTGAAGTGTCTACAAATGGCTTTCACAATAATGTTGGTAAGCTTGTTGCTTCATGCAATTATGTGCGATTGTTAAGTTCTCTTAGACCAAAGAGTACTTATTGTTGGTGTTGAGTGTATTCTTCTACTACTCAAACCTTGGGCTAGAGCTTGAAATATGAGGTTATGGATAGTGAATGGTAGCCATATAGGGCCAAAAAAGGAGATATTTTGGATGAGGTATGAAAAAAGTGCTATACCACTATTTTATAGTGGTAGACCCATTCAATCCATCTCTCTTGTTTATTTAAAATAAAATAATGAAGATAAGCCTCCAAGAACTTGTTGAACACCTCACTTTTATCATCACATTAGAGATGATAAGAAGAGAATATCTAGCTAGGATCATTGTCATTGACTATGATATTTGGGTCTCATGGAGCTTTTGAACTGTATCTATAGAGGTTTTTAATACTATACTTGATATCAATATATGCATAACATAAGAAATGGGTATATTTGGTGTCTATCCACAAAAAGAATGATGCCAAATTTCCCTTCAATTTTGGAAGCCTTATGATGAAATCCATGGACACCTTCTCCTATCTCTAGCTAAGAATAGATAGAGGTTGCAACAACACTAGTGTCTTGATTGTTTCACCTTTGTTTTGGTAACACACCATACACTCTTCCATAAATTTGCGGGCTTCCCCTTTAATCCCTTCCCAAACAATCCCACTCTATATGATAAATTTTCAAGAAGCTTAAGTGCCCACCTACAAGAGAAGTATGGACTTCTATAAGAACCTTATGTTTAAGGGTGAAATTTTGTATTGGTACAACCTATCCTTATTAGATAACATCTAATTTCCATATAAATTTATGTAACATGCTTGTATCTTGTTGGATATTTTGAATAATATCCTATGTAACTACATTATTCTTCCAACATGATCTTGCTTCATCCACTTATTTTTCTTGTAAAATGGGCATGAAAAATAATATTGCCTTATTGGGTTCATCCATCCTAGAGAGTTGCATTAGTTATGAGATTCTCTTTTCTTTTCTTGTATATATTCTCAAATTCATTCTCAACATCTTAGTGACCTATTTTTTGTTTGACTGATGTCAATATCTATTCCAAGAGGTATTTAAATTTATTATGACCTATCTTTACTTTAAAGTTTCTTCCCATGATATGGTTTCCATTTTTTTACTATGTGAAGTATGTGTTGAACATCCATAATACTAAGGGGGGGGGGGGGTGAATTAGAATTCCACAAACTGATAATAAAATCCACTTAACCATTATCACAATTTTGATTGAATCAACAAGAGAGAACATAGAAACAAGACAAAGAAATCATACACATGAACACCGATATTTTTATGTGGAAAACAAAGAATGGGAAAAACCACGGTGAGGGTTAACTCATAATATATTATATCTAGATACAAAATATTATAGGACTCACTGTCCTTAAAAGGCTCATAGCCTGAGTACAAAAGATGGCTCACTGCCAAGATACAATGATGGTGGCTCATTGCCAAAATGAAGAACTGATGGAATATCGCTTCAATGTGCAGGGTTCAGTTCCATTGAAGCTCAGAATATAAAGTATTGCATCATTCAACAAATCTATATTACTGATAAAGCATTTAGGAACTGATCTTCTCCTTCATTCACATTCACTTCTCTCTTTCTTGTTCATACACCCACATATCTCTCTTTTTCCACACTCTCGCTTGCACACCCTTTTTGCTTGATTCTATCTCATATTTATACAAGTATATCTTCTTCATCAATTAGGTTGGCCTAATTGGATGAACAAAAAATAATCAAAACCTTTCTTCATCGACACCATATAAGATTTAATCATTTAATTCATGTAGTGAATTATACCAAGTCGGCTATTAGTCTTCATAATATATTGAATTCGCTCAATCACCCAAGAATAAACCACAATTATCCAAACCAATAAATAATCCTCAAAGCACACACCTTTTGGATCTAAGAGCACATTAATTTCCATCATACTACCAATAAAGAGACTATAAAAAAAAGCACCATATAAGAATGTTCACCTTAGTAGAATGCGAAGTCTCCCACAAAGTATACTTCACATAGAACAATATTAGGATACATAGTTAAACTTTGTCAGGGATAACTTTCTATTCATAGAAAAATATGTCTCAACATCCAAGATATAGTTTTCTGAATGAGTCAATAAAAAATGGTTAGGAGATTAGAGTCATATCAGATCTTGCGATGAATTTCATAATCAAATACCAACATACTGATCTATCATAAAGGAGTATTATCGATAGAGAACAATTTTCGGAAAACCAAGAAAATTTCCCATACAGTTATCACCATGTACTTATTACCATGTTGACATCAATGACAACATAGGAACAACAAACACAATCATCCATACTTCATGCTCATGTTGCAAAGCTTCCAAAAATCTCCCCCTTTGGCATTGATGGCAACATGCATGCCAAAAATTTTTCAAGTATATCGCACTGAATGTTCTGACTACTCCCCCTATCAAAATTGTTCTTCACAAAAAGTTTTTCCTTTGAATCTTCATCTCTCCATATCTTTATCTCTCCACCTTTGACATAAATGACAAAGGAATGGGTCTAGTATAAATGTACATATGCATCAAAAAGTATTAAAAAGATATGAACACTGAATTAACCTAAAGAAGAACCTCTGAGACTCTCCAGTATAACCTTCCATGATGCTTTACCTTCTTCCCATGAACCGTTTGCACTAACTAGAGTCTTGTAAAATAGATCAAGTTTAGTTAGAGACTCTAAACCATCTATTAAAGTATTTGGATTAAGATTGATCTTTGATAATTCACCAATATAACTAAGAGCACAAGAAACAAAAGTATGTCTAAATTTAATCATGTCTCTGAGTGCCACAAACTTCTTGATAACTTCTATCCTTCGATCTTGCAGAGAGAAAAATTTATCATGAAGCTGTACAATGTAGGACCACCTCTGATTATCTCTATCTTCTGCTAATCTGTATGTATCTGCCTAAGTGCTCAATCAAGACTCACTCATCCTTATCTCATTTCTCATATTCAATGTATTTCCAGACCAATCTAGACAAAAGGAAAGTAGTTCCTATGCCTCTTTTTCGTGACCTTGTACATTTTCCAATTCCTAAATTACTCGATCGTGTGCATTCACACATTTTCCGTTGATATCATTCAAATTTTCTTCATCATACCTAATTCCAATAGAAATTTAAATTCTGGAGATATATAATTTCAAGGAATTAATCATTCCATAGATATTCTCCACAACAGAAATAGATGAATCAAAATTAGCATCGGGAATAACCTTCTGCAAATCTTCCAGAGTTGTCTGAATATTCATTATTCCATGATCATGTTCAAGATTAATTTCTTATACACCTTCTAGCTTCACTACACTCTTCCTCTTCTTCCCTATTCCGGTCACGCTACCAGAGGTACTTTCTTCATTGAGATGCTTAGGGATTTCCAATAGAATTTTAGCATATATATCAATTTTAGCCTCTAACACTTCATATTCAATTAAGATATCCAAACTAATCTTGATTCAACTACTTCCCTGTGATATAAATATATAGACACAAGAAAATTTAAGCTTTCAGAGTATTTTTCCACAACACTTACCAGAATTCTATATCTTTTGTTCATTCTCATCTGAAATGTTTCAAAGAATGTAGCAAGGGCAGATTCTTGTGCATCCAAACTACCAAGATTTATCATGAAGTTACTCATTTGATAAGAAATAGGATCTGAATTTGACCATTCTAACTGATACAGTGCAAAGAGTTCACAACTCAACTTATTGGAGACATATTTCACAACAATGGGTTTCACTCATCTCACCCTTCTAGGCAATCATCCTTCTACACAGTTTTCATTCACTTGGCACTTCTAGTTCTCAATCTCACAAACCTAGAAAAGAATATGCACACTCTTTCATCACTTCAAATAATCTAACTCACTCAACCAACTCCTTTCAAAGACCTTCATGCATTCATTTGTGGTCACTTCTTTCAGACTGCCTTCAATGTGCAACAATGACACTTTTCAACCACAAACCCCAACCTTTATTTTCAAGACAAAAAAAATTGACTCAATATTTGAGACAAATTTCATAGGGTAAATACAACATGACCCAGCTCACCATACACCCCAAGAACTCAAACTTCCTACCCTGATTACACTTCCTTCACAAACTGGCCCCTAATGCTTGTAGGTCTCCTAAATGGATTGTTAGAAATTTTCTCCCAAAATATGCACTGAAACCTAAATCTATTTACACATTCGAGTGCCCTTTTTTCTTGTTAAAACATACTCTAGAATGGGTATTAATTATTTTGTAACATAAGCTTCAAAATCTGTTGTCTCAGTTCAGAACTAGGCCTAATTAGGCCTTGGTGCAAACAGGGGTTATTGGTTTTGCTATCTCCTGATCTAAATTCACTCAAACATTGCTTGGGATACCTTTATTTGAGGATTTACATGCTAATTTAAACCAAAAAATCCATTCTTCATAAGTTATTTACCAAACCCTAGGTCCTATATCTCTTGATTGTTCCTAAAACTCTATTTTCATATTGTTATGCAAAATTTCAGTCCAAAACTCCAACCTCTTACACCTTACTCTTAATATTTTGGTTTGAAACCTTAAGGATATGAAATTAGATGTTATAAGTATTCTTTCCACCAAGAACTAGAGTCTTTCAATGGTTAAATTGAGAGAAACACAAAATTATACGCCACTGTTTACCCTAAATCAGGGTTTTGACATTTTTTCTGAAAAATCCCAATATCTTACTCTAAATTGCACCAAATTTCATGAAACAAACTGTAGGGGAAAGGTGATTGAATTAAATATTACTTAAAACTAGTTAGACATGAATTTCTGCCTGTATAAGGTCGTATAGATCCATAAAACAATGAATTTCTGAAGACAATGCAAGAAAATAAAGCTTCTCTCTATTCAAATTCAAAAATTCAATCACCCACACCTTTACAAACATTTACAAGGATTTTTAAAGTCATTTACCACACGTCCAAACAAATTCCAACTAACTCCCAATGAATTAGAGCAAGATGAATCTTCACCTTCCCCATTTTACATCTTGTTGCAATTTCACAATTTTGCACTTGTGGCAACTTTTACATCTTTTCAAAAATTGACACCAAACTTAAACCTTAAGCCCCCTAATGACTTCAACATATGAAAAATGACTTAAATGACCTTATTATAATGTAGAAGCAACAAAATTGAATGAAAATCCAAGGGTTGCCTCATGGAGGCATAAAATGGTCATGGTGCTCCTGCACCATACTCCCACCTAAAAGAAGTTTCAAGCCCTCTTGGATTAACAAGTCTTCATCCTTAGTGTGCTCCTCTTTGATGTATTCTAAATTCCGCCTCTTGTTCACCTTGAAATTTCTCCTCTTTTCCTTCATCTTCACCTTTGGTTTCATTTTGTCCATGAAAATTAGTCTTCTCCATATTTTGATGCGTCCCAACTTCTATCTCAGCATCTTGTTCTCTTCTCTTCCTTTTGAACCTTAGTTTCCACCCCATCAAGATTTCCATCATAACAAATAAGTAATAGATTTCCTCTTTAACTTTATACCTTTTCCATGTAACAATGGCTTCTTCATCCTTGATCTTTACCTCTGTCCAATCTATCAACACTTTTCCTATTATGACCTCACCATGTTGTTCTAGCTCACCTTGAGGCTTCTCAAATAGTTCACCCTTGATTATCTTTGTCTCATACCTTATCATCATCATTTCATATTCTTCTTTCAACTCTGTCTGCACCTTTTCTTATTCTTGCATTCTACCTTCCATCCTTGCTTGTTTCCTTCTTTTTTTGAAAATTTTCCTAATAGGCCACACAACTTTCCTTCTTACTGTCAAGTACCAACTTGTCATTTGTTTGAGTAACTTTTCCATCCCCATCTGAAACTCTCGGAACTCCAAATCCAATCATTTTATATATTTCTTTAGGTGTGCTACCTCTTTATCAAACTATTATTTCTTCATCCTTTTCTCTTTTATCTTCCTCTCTCTCTATGAACCTTCTGCCTACAAATGCTTTCTCAACAAATCCATCTTCTTTAAGCAAGTTCCTTTAACCTTGCTCAAGGTGCTCATACACCAAACAACTAGCCTAAAAAAATTTCCAAGTCCCTTTGGAAATGTACTGCATCAACCTTGATTCTTGTTACCTGCATAGCTTTATCAACTTTACCTCTTACATATGCATACCTTTGTCTTGGAATGCTTCCTCTTTCTTTACTCTTGAATCTTTCACTTGCCTTTGTCTTGGTTCCAACTTTTGCCTTCATCTTTGGCTTTGCTTGTCTTCACTTGTCTGGTCTTTTCATTTTTCCTTCTCTTTCTTTTATGATTAGGTTCACCAATCACTCTTCTCATTAAAAAGGACACAGGACTGGCCTTTCACATTGCTTTTCTAAGAAATAAAAAATTCATCCTTGACCTTCTCTGACCTATCTATCATCATTTTTCATCTTCTCCAATCAATGGAGTACTCTTCAAACTGACTTTCAACTCTTTTCAATGACTTCAAAATATTCTAGTGCTCCTTCAGATAGATATCCATCTCCCTCATTGTTTCACCACACACACTCAACAAACCATCCATCTTAACCAACAATAGATCCTGGAAGATGCACCTACCAATCTTCCTCTTAGTGGCCTCACTCTCTTTATGCACCTTCTCCCCAACTTAATCTATATTGGAGGATGGTTAACACAGACTTCTCATTGTCTTTCACCAACACACAACTTCAACTCTTCCTCTCTACAACTTTAAGATGGATCCAACACCTGCAACCAACAAATCAACAACAACTTGAAAAACACCAGATCAGCTAGCTCTGATACTAATTTATGAAGAGAATCTACATAATTCCACAAAATTCAAGGGTACTTCTGATCCTAATCCCAAACTAAGAAGATCAACAAAAATTTCAACCAAGATTCACTTAAAATTTCAACCAAAATCCACAACTTTGTAACTTGTTTCACTTTGCTATAAGGCGCCAAATTACCAAATCGGGTTACCAACTCACCACAGACCCTAAAAACACCTTGAACATCCTTATCTTGACTGGCTCAAAACAAAAACACCATTAGAAAACTATGAATCACTCAACTCATCAAACATTCACACCAAGACACAAATTTGCACCTTGTTTCCACATTGCTATAAAGCACTAAAACAACAAATCTTGACTCCAAACCTTTACTAGGCCCAAATTCTACTTAACCATCATCATTTTAATAGGAAAAAAACAATATCACCTTTTCATAACACAATATCATCAGTTTCACAACTTATTGCACTCATGCCATCCATTTCTTGTAGTAGACCATAAACACTAAACTAGATATATTTTTGAGCCACATTGAATCTTTAGAAACTAAAAACTTATTTAGGAACCCATTTCAGCCTATTATAACATATCAAAGGCATTGATAAGGTTATTTTTAAAAAATTACCAAAATAATTGGTTGTCCCATGGAATAAGGCCCCAATTTGGCCTAAAATACAAAGCAACTGCCTTAAATTCAACTCCACAACCATGAATAATTGTAACCAATATTGAATCATGTTTTAAAACATCAAAATCTACCATATTTTGTCCCTTTAGTCCCTTCAAAGGTCACAAGGTACAAACCCTCACTTTATGCCATCTTAGACTAAATTCAATAGGGGTTTATTGAAGAAGTGTATTCCAAACCTTCAATCAACTTGCCACTACTTAGATCACCTTGGAATAGGTTTGAACAAGCTAAGTATGCCATTTCCCAACCTTCACCAATGTCATTTCTTCAAAACCTAACTTGTAGGCATCAATTATTGTATGGAAATCATTAAAAAGCACTTGTAGCAACAACTCAACCTCTGTTTTCTTTCCTTCCCCTGAAATTTCCAATACAAACAACATTTAAAATACCCTATATTAACCCATTCCATTGATTTCCTAAGCCTACATCGGTGGAATGGTTGCTAAATACAACCTAGATTCTCAAAACCCTTGATTTAAGGGTTTTCACGCAGTTCTCTGTAAATTTGCTCTTATTTTCTCTAACTTGATGGAAAACCTTCAAATCACTTTCAAATGCTAGCTAACCCTCTACACTATGAAACCAAACTGAAATTGGAACCTAGGCTTGCTGTACAGTTCGTACAAACTAATGAACAATTGAAAGAAACGCTGGAAAATACAGAATAGGGTACTTTTATTTACTTAATTGTTTCAAGAATACAAACTACAGTGATTTTATCACCTTCACAAGACCTTAAATAGATGTTTACATAATTTATACTAGCTTCCTTTTCATCTTCAACCACCTAAACCTTCCTTTTACACATATGACCCTTCATCTTCCTCTTGCATTTTTACAATTTCTTGCAATTTTGCACTTTTACAATTTTTACAACTTTTGACATTTTTGCAAATTGACTTAATTTACCTCCTAGAGACCTAATAGAGAATTGATTACATTTGAATGGGCCTACACATAGCCATTTTACATGATTTTCATGGTGAAAATAAAAATTTAATAAAGTTTTCGATTGGAGGCATACATTGCTCAAAGTGCTCCTACACCACTAACCTTCCTATTACCAACAACTCTTTCAAAAGAGTAGATAAACAACCAAATTTCCATATCGAAAAATAATTCTTCTTGCTCTTCTTAATCTCCTTTGAATTCTTCAAAATATGTATTCGAAGTAGTTCACACAAGTCATATTCCATACCTCTTATTACCATATCAACAACAATATTCACCACAACAGTAGAAATCATAGAGTCATTGTTAGGGATACAAAATTTATGACCAATGGCCATAGCAGCATACCTTGTTACCAGATCAACAATTGATATCAGACCAATCTCTTTTCCTTTAGAACTCGCACCTGTAACCTTAATTATTTCTTTCTCTTTCATATTCTTCAATTTAGGAACTGGTTTGGAGGAACAAAAACTAGTTACATCTCTGGTGACCATATGTTCCTCATCAATCCACAAAGATTCATCATGAATTCTGCTCAATACCATCCAAATATGCTTCTTCTCAAATTCAAATAAAGGAACTTTTCTCCAAACATCCAACTTCTTCTCAACTAATACTCTGTAGGCATCATGATTCTCTTTCAATTCATTTTCCCAAAGCACATTGAACTGAATTGATGACATTTATTCAATTTTACTGTAAAGAAATGCATAGATATCTTTTGTAGGAAACACTCTCAAAGGGATGCAAGAGAATGCACCAATAGACTCTTCCAACACATTCCTCATATATTTCTTCAACTTAGCTTTATCTGCACAATTCACAATCCTTGAATTATCCATCAATAAAAGTAAAAGATTGTGCAAACAGGAATACCTCTAAAAATTTCAACAAGAAATGTATAGATATCTTGCTTTCAAAGCTCATTTTGAATTCATCTATTACATTATGAAATTCTAAAATTCCCTTCTTAACTTCCTTTGCACGCTTCTTCGAAAATACATAAGCCTTTAATTTCATCTAAACTTATTCCTTTCATTGAGAATGATTTTGCAATAAATGTTCCAACTTGCAGGTAGATTGCCTCAAAAACGGTGTATACCTTCATTCTTTCAAATTTTGCAGACCTCATTCTTCACACATGTGAGTGATAAAATACCTTAATCTTGTTACTATATTAAAGATACTTTTTTCATGATATGACACAAGTACCAATAAGGGGGTTTATTATATTTTTTGATGATTGCTCCCCCTTAGCGACTGCTTTTATTTAGAGATTGACGGGAGTATCTATACCAGAGGTCGACACAGATAAGACTGATAATTCCTTTCTCCAAATCCTTTCCATTTTTTTTCTTTCTTTTCTCAGATCAAAGGTTTGATCATTCTTCTTCGCCGTATAGATGTTCTTCTTTCTTCCATTGTTACTACCAGGATGTTTCGATTTTATGCACTTACAACAAGTAACATTCTTCTTTGCATTTTCCTTTTTATTCAATAGACTATCTTTATATCCATTCTTCTTTCCCTTAGAATTATTCACATTAATTTTGTAGTCCTTTGCCTTATGACCAAATTTCTTGCAGGAATGACAAACACCATTGAAGTATAAATACCTTTTTTCATCATGTCATTTGACAAGATTTTTTCCAAAATCGCTTCTTCACTCCTTGACTTGTCTATCTTTGGACTGCGTCTTCTTACTAGTGAATTGCTACACTTCAGAACTTTGACCTTTTTCAAACCCTAAACCACTCTTATCCATTTTCAGTCTTTGAGAGGTAATCAATTCATCAAGCATCTCCGAGCTTATCTTAAATTTGTCTTCAAAAATATTTTCCCTTTCCAGATTAGATCTCAAGATTTTTTCTTCTAATTCCAGCTTTGCACATTCATCCGTCTTCTTTTGAATTTCAATTTCCTTACATTCTTCAATTCTTCTCTTCTCATCCATTTGTTCTAGCAGGCTAGTGATGATTTCTTCTCCTTGAATCAAAAGATCACATGCAACCAGAATTGCACTTTGTAGCTTTTCAATATGCTCATTTTCTTTTATCAACTTGTCCTTCAAGGCTTCCATTTCTTCTAAAAATTCGATAGGGGCAATTTCTGAAAGAAATTTTTTCTCATGTTCAAATTTCAGGACCTTCCTCAAGCTGTTAGGATTCTTCTAAGGAACCAAGCTCTGATGCAAATTGTTGAACATTTGAAATATTGAGAGGGGGGTGAATCGATATTCCACAAAATGATAGTAAAATCCACTTAACCATTATCACAATTTTGACTGAATCAACAAGAGAGAACATACAAACAAGACAAAGAAATCATACACATGAACACCAAGATTTTTATGTGGAAAACCCAGAATGGGAAAAAACACGGTGAGGGTTTGTTGGTGTTTTTTCCAGCTAAGGCTTTGTAATTCTCTAAGGGGTTGCCAATCCCTATACTTAAGAACTAACAAAGTTAGTGGCCAACTGACGAGATTCAATCAATGATTGAATCTCCTACACTTTTGGCTCTGTGAAACCGAGGGTTTTCCTAAGTGTGTTCATAAAAATATTTCATGCCTATAAGAACACTTCTTCATACAGATACATTCCCCACCAATGCAACTAGATAGCAATTACCCTGGTTTTGGCTAACCAAAGAACAATAACAATTATCTAGAGCAAGGAAAACAAACTTAATGTAAGATTTGTATCTCGAAAGAGATAAGAATTGATTTTTTAAAATGTTCAGATCTTGAATCACCACACTTAGATCCACAGTCCTGTACTTCTAAAAGAATCTTGAACAAACTATCCAGTGTCTCATCCATTAGGCGGGAGTCATATAAAACATAACCCAGACATTATGAACTTATCACTATAATGCTTTACATTATGAGATTTTTAGTTTTTAAAACAGTACTTCTTAATGAATCCTAAGCATATTATCACAAACCTGTAACTCATTTTCAAGCATTTGATTAACTCATTAAGTTAAAGCAGGAAAACAAATTACACATTCAAATATACCATTGAAACTAAATGAATAAACCATTGATAAATCCATTCACAATCCATGACATATACACAAGAGAACAACTGTCTTAATTTGTTAGATTTGTTTCAATATCGATCATTACAAAAGCATAGCATGCTTATCTTATACTATTCCTGATCTGGGATGAATTTCTAGTTAGGACCTTCAAAATACCACAATATAATTCTAACTATACATACTCTAAGCCTTAGGACTCAAAAATTTTGACCCCAACAATGAGTCGTGAAATCTCCTTTATAAAATAGGAGAGCAACAAGCATCGGGCTCCATTGTTCATTTCAAAATGAATTTCATCCTAACGAAATGAAATTTAGATTCACTTCCCCAAAAAACTCCTCATCATCAGAAATAACAAATGAACCAAGGAATCAAAATGGTTACACCCCTGTAACCAACCGGAGAAAGACAAAAAACACCGTGTCACCCACGCGCACTTCCATATCATACCTGAACCACTGAAATAACATCAAAATAAAAAGCACCACCCTAGCAACACACATCACTTTCCTACATCATGAGAAGACACAAGGCCCCGGTACAGCGATTCCTCCCGGTTCTCGCTTTAGTGTGAAGCGAAACCAGTACCTTAATCTTTCCAATACCAGTACCAGACCCATCAACATTACACAGTGACATTGTAGTGATTGGAGAAACTGCAAGGACTTCCTCGTCCACCCCCAAGAGCTCAGTCATGGCCGTAAGGTAGCAACGATAGTCCAAATCAGTTTCGGATCCATCACCACCAGAGCTCGAAGAGAGAACAACAGGGGACGTGCAACGTCCAGACCACTTATCCACTCCTTGGGCAACTGTTCCAGGAGTATCAGGAACAGTTTGTTCCTCCTTCCATCACAAATTTCTTGCACCCACTCTGGCACTTCATCGTAGACTTATCCATTGAAAACGCTTAGCTCAAACTCAGCAAGCGAATCAATCACTTGCAAACAAACAAACTCAAAATGCGATGATACTGATGAGAAAATTAACACACATTTATAGAGAAAACCGGTGCAGGGAATATTATTTGCTCAAATTGTAGTACGATCATGTGAGCAATTAGTGGCTAATGTTGCCACCACAAAATAATTATAGGAATATGGAAAATGGCGTACAACCCATCATTGCAATATGAGGCGAATACCACTCGCACGCAAGGAGATTAGGAGGAAATCCACTGAAAAACCAGCGACATTAATGAAAATAAACTACAGAGCGCAAATACTCCTCACATGGGTGAACAATAACACTTTGAATTCAAACCGTCAATGTGAAAAGACCTAGCAAGTTAGACGACTCAGATTGAATCAATGATCATTGAAAGAATCCACATCACTTCCTGGGAAAACCTACAACCAATCACACCCCTCGCAATCAAGAACCCATGACTGAGCAGCAGGCCCCAACCAACCCCCTTGTTCCATGGAGCCAAGCCACGTGTCACTAGCTCACAAACCTCGTGGTACCTCTGAGAACATTAATTCGATCGTGTGAGGCCTGCGAGGGACGATCATCATTAATCCCTGTCATTTAATACCCACCATTGAAAAGACATCCACTTGTCACTGCTAGCACATCAGGACAGGGCCCCACTCTACTGTACTTGATAGATGGTGGCATCTCACACACCTCGCACCACTTTAGTGACATCAACATGAAACCCTACGAGGTCTGCGAGGAATGGTCCATATCAGAACTCGTGGTCAAATGGTTTTCCAAACTACATAGGAAAAATAATTATAACAGTGGGGCCGATCGGAAAAACCCTCAAAGGCACAAAAAATTAGGCCCAAGCGGCAAAGAGAAAACCGATAGGTCGGGTGAAAGGGGTTGGTAACCGAACAAAAGATAGGCCTAGTCAGATGACTTAAGAGACTGGTAACCCTCAATAATAGGTCAATTCTAAAATATAACGTGAGGGTTTAAAAGGTACAAATCAATTTTACCATGGGTAACAAAAACCCTAAACACTAAGCATTAGACCCCCAGCCACAAAAGATAAACAGTCATGCCCAAGTCGCGCAAAATTTTGACAAATTTTTAAAAGTCCCATCAGGGTTAACTCACAATATATTATATCTGGATACAAAATATTACTGGGCTCACTGCCAGGACTCACTGTCCTTAAAAGGCTCACATCTCGAGTACAAAATATGGCTCACTACCCATATACAATGATGGTGGCTCACTGCCAAAATGATGAACTGATGGCATATACCTTCAATGTGTAGGGTTCAGTTCCACTGAAGCTTCGAATATAAAGTACTGCATAACTCAACAAGTCTATATTACTGATAAATAATTTAGGCACTGATCTTCTCCTTCATTCACATTCACTTCTCGCTTGCTTGTTCATACACCCACATATCTCTCTTTTTCCACACTCTTGCTTGCACACCCTTTTCGCTTGCTTCTATCTCATATTTATACAAGTATATCTTATTCATAAATTAGGTCGGCCTAATTGGATTAACATAAAATAATCAAAACCTTTCTTCGTCGGCACCATATAAGATTTAATCATTTCATTCAAGTAGTGCATTATACCAAGTCAACTATTAGTCTTCATAATATATTGCATTCGCTGAGTCAGCCAAGACTAAACCACAATTCTCCAAACCAACAAATAATCCTCAAAGAAAACACCTTCTAGATCTGAGGGCAGCTTAATTTTATATCATACTACCAATAAAAAGACTATTAACAAAACCGTTGTATAAGAATGTTCACCTTAGTAGAATGTAGAGTCTCCCACACAGTATACTTCACACAAAACAATAGTAGGAAACAGTTAAACTCTGTCAGAGATAACTTTATGTTCATAGCTGTAGACACATAAAATTGACCTAGGCTTGCAAACTTTATTTTTCCATATTTCTTCTAGTCCAGATTCAGCTATTAATTAAATAATTCTTAATTATTTAATTAATTCACATCTCTTAATCCTCTCGACTATTTAAATAAATAAATTATATTTATCCTATTTAAATACATCACTAATTTCTTAAATCTCTCTATAATTAAATAAATTCCTAAATATATTTAATTATCTTTTATCCATTTATTTCCTCTTGATTATTTAAATAAATAAAATTTATTTATTTATTTAAATATGTCACTAATTCCTTATGTCTTCTTATAATTAAATAAAGTCCTATGATTTATTTAATTATTGTCTACTTTGTCCATCTCCTCCACGATTAAATAATTATTATTATTTAATTGTCTCATTGACTTTTCCCTAAATTTAAATAAAGTAATTTATTTAAATTTCCCACTTTCTATTTCCCCACCAAGTAAATAATTTGAAATAATTATTTACTGTCACATGACCCCAACACTTTTGAATTAAACTAATTTTTAATTCAAAAGGTCAACATCACCTCTTGAATCAAATAATTTTAATTTCTCATTTGATTCTCCACCAACCTCTTTTTCCATGCCCAATATCCTCTTGTCACATGCATTCTTGACCTTTGATTTGATTTTCACAAAATCAAATCCAAGTCTTTCATTTCAAATTTTAACCTAAGTTTTCCCTAACCCTAATTGCTAGTTCTCACATATAATTTCAGCCTTTGATATTAGGGATTTTTCAACTTTCAATCTTTGTCATTCATCCAACAACTTGACTTTTATAAAAAGGCAATGTCAACCTCATTTTGTCACTTCATGCTTGCAATTTCTGAGTACACTTGCAATTTCTTAGTCAAATCCTTCAATATTTGCTTGAGTCTTTGTCATAGGTCATAGTTGCTCTTCAAAATCTGAGGGCAAACGTCATTTTACAGAAAATGGAGAAGGGAAATGAAGGTTAATCATGGAGGGCATGAAGGCTGTTTGGTGAAACTTTCCTTTTATTTATGCTATTTTCCTCCTTTGTGCTTCATTGTTTAGCTAGGGTTTATTTTATGCATTCTATTTTATGCTAACCTGAATTTTTTCCTTAGTTACAATAGCAAAGACATCTCAAGATCCAAGATATAGTTTTATGAATGAGTCAATAAAACATGGTTAGGAGATTAGAGTCATATCAGATCTTGCGATGAGTTCCGAACTCAAATACCAACATACTGATCCATCATAAAGGAGTATTACCATCAGAGAACAACTTTCAGTAAACCAAGAAAACTTCCCATACAATTATCACCATGTAGTTATTACCATGTTCACATCAATGACAACATAGGAACAACCAACACAATCATCCATACTTCATGCTCATGTTGTAAAGCTTCCAACAGTATGGTCATCATTTCCTTCTCATAAACTAGCTTTATTTTTTTTAACCTTTGATTTAGAAAACTCTCAAACGAAATGCATCATTATTCTTACACAACCACTGATCTTATATTATACCTCGAAGCATCACATTCCACCATTAATTTTTTGGAGAAATCTAGAGTATTTAGGATTGGATGGTGCACATGGCCTCCTTTAGCTTATGATATACATAGGTGGTATTTTCATTCCAATTGAAGATTCCTTCAATAAAGTAATGAGTTGTGTTGCTTTTCTACCATAAATTTATATAAAATAATGCTAGTAACCTATGAGCCTCAAGAATCATCAAAGACTTTTGAGAGTTTTAGCTACTTTACATTCTATAATATCTTTGATAGAGGATCCAATTGATACCTTCATGTGAAGTAATGTGGTCCAAATAATTAATCTTCTTGACCCTAAAGGTGTGTTTGGAAGACTTGGCATATAGTTTTTCAAGAATATCCATAACTTGATTCACATGATGCAAGTGTTCCTCTCATATTTTTTTGTATATTAAAATTTCAAATTAAAGAGAACCAATCCATTTTTTGTTCAAATTTCATCAAAATAAAATTCACCAAGCTATGCAATGTAGATGACACATTATGGAGGTCAAAAAACATCTCTAGAAATTTATAATTTCCCTCATGTTTTTTGAAAGTTATCTTATGAAAATAATTATCGTCGATTATGATTTGATTATATCTAAAATAAATATTAAGTTTTATTAAATAAATTATGCCATGCAATTCATTTAGCAAGCCATGAAAGTGAGAGAATAGGGAACTAATCTTTGACGGTGTATTTTTTGAGTTTCTTGTAATCAATATATATGCACTAGGTGTCATCCTTCTTATGCACCATCACCACTAGGGGGGAATAAGTGCTTAACTATGAAAAATACTTGCTTCTAACATCTCTTTTACCATCTTCTCACTTTCACTCTTTTGGACACATGGGTATCTATAAGACTTAATATTGGGTGGTTTGTGCCCAAGTACTAGTTAAATGGTGTGATCATGATCCCTTTTGGGATAAAGTCCTTTTAGAATATTTATGAAGATGAATGAATGTTTCTCCATAATAGCCAATAAGTTTGGTAGTGTAGATTCTTTTACTAGTTGTGTTTCTTTGAAAATAATTGAGTCACAAACACATCATGCCATTTTTTAGAATATTCTACATCTTATGAAAACTCACTAATTAGTGATATTGAATGTAACCCACATAGTTTGAATTTATTTCCCATTAAACATATAAACACATTAAAAATCTCTTAGAAAGTCATCTCAAATGTTCCCAAGATAGTTAACCATTGAAATCCCAAAACAATGTTAACTTCACCCATTAGAATGACAAACATAGGGTTGTCAATATAAATATTCTCCCCTTGAGAGCTTCATACAATGAAATTTACTAAAAAATTAATTGTTCCACCATTTGTAAACATGAATTGAAACTCTAAAGCTGGATAGATAAAACAATTTAAATGTACAACTAATTTACTATTGATAAAGTTGTGAGTATTGCTAGAGTTAATTAATATTCCCACCTTATATTTTTTTAAATACCCATTGCCTTGAGGTTTTGTGGAGTGCTAATTCCTAAAAGTGCATGACATAAAATACTTGATTTTTTTGTTCACTTTATTCCCCTATCTCCTCGTTATCATCCCTTTCTAAGTTTTCATAATTTTCTTCTTTATTAGCGAATTCAATGTAGACCAATTTATTTTCTTTATACTTAGGTACTCAATTGTACTTGCAATCATAGTTAAAGTATAGCCCTTTTGATCTTTTAATATAGGAAAATTTAACCTAAATTTGAAAGTTTGTGTGCTCTCCAAATAAGATGATTTTATATATATATTATTCTTAGGATTAATCTAATATTTTAGGTTAAAGTGTTTTTCTACAAAATTATTTTTGCATGAAGGATGGTAAAAAATGTCCACCACCTTTCCCAAAATATTTCCCTTATTCTTTTGTGTTGACATCAATGAATAGGCAACTTGTTGCAACTAGTGTGCATGGGTGCATTGGTTCTTGGATCATGAAGAATGCACACAAATTAGATTTCAAATTTTTATTTTCTTTCACTTGATATGATAATTTTATGGAATAAAATACCTGTCCATCCTCCATTTTATTGGGCCACATGTTTATTTGGCTAATCATGGAATCTATATGAGAAATAATAGATTTCAATGAGGTGGTGAGGGTTGTTTGATGTAAAATAGATGTATTTGGATTTTTTCAATTTACCAACCAGTGCTTGAAGTTCCCTTTCGTTGTTTTCAATTTCACCTATTATGTTCCTTGTGTTTGAGGAAGCTAGAGGAATTTTTTGAGGGTTTGGCTGTGCTTTCTCTTCACTAATATTTTCATCATTTGGTGAATTAGGGTTTGAAGGATTTTCAATTCCTAAAAATTGCAAACTATTGAATCAAAGAAATCAAAAAATTGATATAAATTTCATTTTACATTCATAAAAACCTAAAAAAATCACTTCATCGACCTTGTGGACATCATGACAACATTGTGTTACCTTGAATTGACTCAATTGGTTAAAAAAATTTCTTGTGAAATTCCTCGCTTGTATTTAGATGTCGAAGAGAAATGGAGACATGATTAAATGAGCTAAACCTTTGATTTCTTTACTCTTACCACAAAATAAACATGAGTGTGTTATAACACACTCATATTATGGCTTGATAGTGACTGATCTAGGCCTAATCACTACTAAGACATAATGTGATTGTGTTATAACACACACTCGATTATGAATTGGATGGGACAAAAGGTGGTTGTGGCCACTTTTTATTCTCCCCATATTTATGCACATGCCATATGGGTGACAAGTTGGGTAACATTGTAATTGAAACAGATAAGGAAATGCATATTTCCAACTCTACTAGCGTGTGGTATGATCTTCCCCCTAATATTCTATCTTTTCTCTCCAACTCAGTTTAATTTTTTTTATCATTTTTTAGTGGCTAAAGGATTTCATCTTAAATATTTTCAGATATGGTATAACCAAGCTCATGTTTAACAGTCAGCGAAATCATGAGTCCAAACTCTTGTCCATTGAATGAGAGGAATACAGATATAGAATGGCGGTATTGGCTTGTTTCATTGTATTTGACATGGATACAATTATTTTCCTTTCAAAAAAAAAAAGTGTCAAAATAATTTTAGGGGTGAGGTGTCGAATCTCAAACTAAAGAAGGTGTTTAGGACTAATTCAATGGTAATGTTGCATGTTGTGAAGTTAGTGTTGGGAGACACTTTTCTCTCCTCTTCACACTATTACTGGGTGAATACAAATATCTCTTCCATGAATTAGTGGTACTCTTAGATGAATGGGAATAAAAATAGTAATTTGAATGATGGTAGAAATTCTCATTAAAGCCCAATGATGTGGTGAGTTGAATAAATTCATGGATGATCCAATGCTTAGATTGGGGTTTCACCCTGATAGTGGGAACTTGCCTTAGATCAAGCCTCATTTGTTTGGCCCATGGGTAATTTTATTATTAGAGCATTGGAATAAGATGGGAATGCCCGTTGTTAAAAAGAAAAGTGGGAAATTGAATTCTTGAAAGTGGTTTGTAGAGTTTCCTCGATGTCAAAGGTCAATTAGTGAATCACTATTCTATTTAAATGCATAGATTCTAAAGATGGTGATATGAAAAAGGTAGGGAAATTGTTCAGGCTCAAGAATAATTAAGGGTATAACATGATTGTTTATTTTTATTTATTTTTACCTATTCAATATAGCCCAATATTATCATTGTAAGATTCTAATAATGTAAAATCCATCCTATGGAGTAGCCAAAACATTGTAATATTAAAATTTTAAATTAACATACAATGGTATGGTTCCCTAAAGTCAATTTCACCAATAAAAAAATAAATACATAAAATATAATTAAATTACATAAATTAAGACAATAGTTAAGTGTATTATTTTTTGTTAAATGATAGTTAAACTAAAATTTAATCTTGTTAAGATGAGGAGTTGCATGAAAAAAATAGTTGGACAATATTTAATCTACTAAATTTACTTGTTAGATTGTCAATAAAACTAATTTGCATGGAAAAATAACTTCTTTTATTTTAAATAAAATTATTGGAGTAAACCCACAATAGTGAGTCACAAACTTGGGACATTATATTTTTTAATTTTAATGGGGGTGGAAAGTAGTAATCACCTTCATTCGAAGGTATTTCTTTGAATGAACGTGTATGCATTTGAAGGTGAGTCAAAAATCACCTTCGAATGAACATCAATCTTCGTTTAAAGGTTTTTTAAGAAAAAAAGGACCTTTAAATGAAGGTAATTTATATAATATAAAAAAGTACCTTCATTTGAAGGTCACTTTATATACCTTTTATGGAAATTTCCTTAAAAGGAATAGAAAGGGACTTTCAAACAAAGGTCCCTTCTTTTGTTTTAAGGAAATTGACTTCTTTTAAAGGTCCTTTTTTAATTTTTCTTGTGGAAAAGACCTACCTTCATTCGAAGGTTGTTGCATACCTTCAAACAAAGGTACCTTCATTCAAAGTTCCTTTGAATGAAGGTCCTAGAAATAGCCTTTCCTCCTTAGTCCTCAAAATTTCCTAAGAATTTTCAGATTCCAACCTTGGGTTGGACTAGAAAATAGAGTGTCTATGACATGATAATTTTTAGGATTATAGCCTTCAAGGTAAAAATTCTAGAAAGTATATATATGTATATATATATAGTGTAGGAAAAAGTATCCCTTTTCCACACTTAATTTGGGAATAGTTAATAATAAAATGAGCTAAATTATGCCTTAATTTAGTGTTGTAATATGTATTTTACATATTCACATTAAGTTTAGGGTCCTATTAAATAAAATGGACTTAATGGTGCCTTATTTTTGGTGTTGAAACGTGTATCTTTACACTTTCATACTCATCTAGGGCTTTATTAATTAATTGAGGTTAATTTGCCTTAATAGACCCCTTTAATTCAAATCCAAGCCTAATTAATTGTAATTTCCAAAGAGGAAACCTAATATTCATTAATTCCATAACATAACATTTATCATTGGAGAATGTGTGTCCTAGGTAAGTGACCTAGGACCCATTTTCCCAAGGGCGGATGGGTCCTCACTTAGGCCTAGGACCTAAGTTTCAAATATGTTTTTGGTGGTATTTCAATGATTTCAAATGTGTATTCACATGTCGGCTTGTGTAATTTGAATTTCGGGAATTAATGTTAACATATGTATAAATAAGAGGTCATTTCACTATGTTTTCACCTAGAATCTTCAAGAGAGCATCCTATATCAAGTTTATGAGATCATAGAATTTCAAGAGAATTTTCAAGGCATTCAAGAGTAGATTTATTGAATATTATTGCAGCAATCAAGATCCATTATCATGTTAGAGTCATGCATGTTATTTGAGCTACTATGTTGATGTAGTGTTCAAGATCCATTCAAGCATTCAAAGGAATTGTTTCAAATCAAGTTTCAAGATCAAGATCCACATCCATTGAGGCCATATCATGCTAGTTACAGATCTACATCCCAAGGTGCATTCAAGGGTTTGGTGAGTTGTGACATAGGATTTTTCATTCATCATTCCTTTATGTTTCATTGTTTCATTACAAGGTTTAATTACCAAAATGAGGTTTGACCAAGGCAAACTCCCATTCACCAATAAAACAACATTTTTCCCTCTTGATATGTGTTTGCAAATTTTAGGTGGAAGATCTATTAAAGAGAAAAAAATGCAAAGTTGTCATCATTCTTTCAATTTCACAAAAACTGACCTACAAGATTTATTTCCAGCTTTTCGACTGTGAGATTCGAGAATCTAGGAGTGTAGACATAGTACAAGAGAACCCAAAAACCATTTTTTAGGACCCCTAGCTAGGACCCATTCGCCATAGGGCGAATGAGTCCTTAGTAAGCTTTGAAAAGACACTTTTGGTGACTAGTACACATCACTTTCCCATTCTTAAATCTACAGTTTATTTTCTGGTTCCATTAGAATTGAGCTTAATCTTTTAGATGCATTTTATAGCTTGTATTTTGGAGTTTGTTTGCTATTTTTAATCTTTCTCCCCAAAGTGTTGTTTAGTCAAGACTCCCATCCTTGTATAAAAGGGAGATTTGTAGATTCACACCTTGATTTGACTCACCTTAAGGTTGTTAGTCATTTCATTGTTTGGATCTCATTTCTTGAATGAAATAGTGGAGAATAGGTCTATTTACTATCATTTTGGTGAACCCCATTTTTATTTCAATCAAACACTCATCCTATTTTCCCTAGTTTCATATATATATATATATATATATATATATATATATATATATATATATATATATATTGATTTATTTTCTATTGTTAGTGAACATAAATTTTTCAATGATCATCAAGGTCTTTATTTCATAAAATAAAAAATTAGTAAAATAGATTTTTTTTTTTTTAAAAATATTTAAGCACCAGGTATTGATGTCTTTGTCTTAGCAAAAAAAAGGTTAATTTGGATACATACAAAAAAAAATATTTTTTATGTTATAAACCTGTCTAAATTATAATTAATCTCACTTTAAAAATCAATTAAGAAAATGACAAAAAATTATGAAAAAATATATGTGCTCTAGATATTTGTGTTGTGAATCTATGTTTAAAAATTTATAATTTTATCCTTTCTATAAAAGAATGTATGCTATATGGTATACAAGTCACTTTTAAAAAATATTGTTAACTATACAAAAAAGTTATTAAAAGTTACATTAAAAATTCATAAAAAAATTCTTAAGTTTTTTCAAAATATATTAAAAATATACATATGAAATATCAAAAATCACTAGTTTACTTCATCTTCAAATTATTAATGGTTTAGATGCTATAGGTGTTAGAAAGTAAAATTTTGGTTGAAAATGTTGATTTGAATGTCCCACTTTGGCAAAAAAGTGGAACACACTATTGCGGGATCACCTTGAGACTACTATCAATATTATTTTTGATGCCCCATCTATAGTTGAGGACATAAATTTCCTCTTGAAGGAAACTCTATTACATGTTAATTTATCAAATTTTAGAGTTAATTTTTGTAGAGATTATGGTGAATATTTGTAATAAGATTTTTCATGCTTGCATGATCCACCTCATTGGAAGGTTTACTTACCAAACATTTCACATTTATTTATGAAATCTCATCTTGTAGATCTCAAACACTATTGAGGACCTTATTTCCCTCTTTGATGGCAATGTTTTTTATGGCTACATCTTCATCTACTTTCTCACCTATTATATACCTCTTGCTTCAAGTGGTTTTGATTTGTTATATTTGTAGTACTAGCTTCTGATAAGATCTTGGCACTACTCATTAATATAGGGACTATTACATATTTTCTAGATATATTTTATTTTTCTTTTGGGGGAGTCTCTCTTCTATTCTTTGTATGAGTATCTTTGTACATGGGTGCCTTATATGGCCATATTTTCATGACATATTTATAGTTATCTTTCTTTTTATGGGACCTCTTCTATTTAGATGTAATGGGAGTACATATAAATCCCCATACTCTCTCTCCTCTTTTCATGTTTTCTTGTTGTCATCCTCTATAGTTAGGCATGTTGGGTTCCAAAGTTGATGCTCCACAATCCTAAAGCTTCACCCTACCTTCAGGGCTAGGGATTTGTGATCAAGAAGATAAACCATGAGTTGATCAATAAAAGTAAGAGGGTTAAAGGTCAATTGATGATAATGGGAAGTCTCTCCTACACTTTTCTCTCAACTAAATCCAAAAGGGTAGAGGTATCTTTAATAATATTTTAAATCAATTAAAATATAACATGACTATAAAAATCAACAGCTATACCTAGGATACTTGACCCCAATTATTTTTCATGAGGTCAAGACAAACTAACTATATATAACCTCGTATATAGATAATAAAAAACTTTGCACAAGCACCCAAAGATGACAACAATATTATAATCCCAAAATATGGTTTCATTTAATATTTCATAGACAATGACAAGGTACAAACATGCACGATATGATTCTCTAATGATTTAATTGTTTAGGTTTCCTTAATATTGTTCCTTGTTTAATAAAAATAAATTATAAACATTTATTATCCTAAACTAAACCTAATCTACTAATTTTAACAAGGATGGAAGGTGTTTAAATGATAAATGTTTGTTCACCAATATGGACTAGTGCTTACTCGATTAGGTAACATAGTCATAAATAACAAAGAGAAAAGAGATGTCTTGTAAAGTATCAACAAAACCAAATTTATTTACATCAAATCAAATATTTCATCATAAGAATAAACATACTTAATAATCCATCTTAGAACTAAAATTAACCATATGAAATAAAGGAAAGGCCATTACAAAATATTTTTAATACATTAGATGTTGTCATAGTAATGAAATAACTTGCACAATAATAATATAATTTGAAATATGTTGCAAATACTTGAACATAATATGCCACTTCGAGGGGGCAACCTCCTAATCCACTTCCAAGGGGATACCTCCAATAGTATTCGATAAGAACACAATACTCAACATGATGATAATAACCTACCTATTGTAAGAAAATTTTCAATGTAGAAAATAGAGAAAAACAATAAGCACAACTTTAACACAGTATTTACATGGAAAACTTGGTAAAATTATACCAGAAAAAAACCACAGGAAAAGATCTTTCATATTTTATTTCTCAAGAAATTCATAATTACAACAATATTTAGAAAATTTACAAAAAACGTGACTTCAATAAAGTATAAAATATGAGTTGCAGAGTCCTTGTCAAACACAACTTTCTAAAAATAGAAAGTACGACTCATACAACATGTTGAACATTTGGCAAAACGACCAAAAATAGAGAGTCCAAATGTTGACTAGTTGTCACTGTTGGAATAACAATAACAATAGAATTGACTTCATATTCCAACACCTATACCTCATATATATACCATACTTATGCCTAGGATATCACCCATGCTGACCTAGATAACCCTATATAAGCCTTAGGTTGACCTAAATAACTAAATATAACAATATAATAAAGATAATATTAATTAATTAAGAGTTAAGGTAGCCACACACCAACTACTCATAACACTATAACAATATAGGGGTAGGGGCATAACATTTTCCTCCTCTTTACAAAAGAATTGTCCTTAATTCTAACCATTTTTTTCGTATTCTTCATCTCCTTTTTTACTTTTGCTTCTTTTTCTACTATTGCTTCGTGTTCCTAGTCTTGTTCTCTTTCTCTTTCTCTTTCTATTTTTCATCTTCTTGTTCCTTTTCTTCTTTTTTGTGGATAATTTTTGTTGTAAAGAAGTTCTAGAAAGATAATTTCACAATAAATCACTCAAATGTTGTCAAAATACTTTGATTTTTTTTTGTAACTTACCAAGGCCTAGGTTGAGATTTTCCAGAAAAATATCCCAAAAATGAGGTGTTTTACAACCTAGAGAATGAATTTATTGGAAACCACAATTCTGCAATAAATCACTTAGTTATGCTCCAACAATTCTATTTTTTTTAATTGTAGGCTCCTCTCTTATTCAAAACCCACTAAAAATTAGGATGAATTTAAATAGGATTTAGAAGATATGCACTTTCCAAATAAATTGGGCAAAACCCTAATTTTGCAATAAATCACTCAATTCTGCCCCAATTCCTCTGAAATTTAGATTGTAGCTGCTTAAATATTCTCTTTAAAAACCTTTTAAAATAAAAAATCACCAAAATTTGGGAGATACATATTTCACAAAATGACCTCCAAAATTGAAAAAAATGCCTTGTCGTCATGCTGCCAAGATCATGCTATCATACCACTTGTAATAAAACAATTTGTACAATAATAATTTAATTTGAAATATTCTACAAATAGTTGATAATAATATGCCACTTTGAGGGGGTAACCTCCTAATCCACTTCGAGGGGGATACCTCCAATAGTCTTCAATAAGAACACAATACTCAAGATGATGATAATAGCTTACCTATACCTTCTATATACCCTAATTATGCCTAGGATATCATCTAAGCTGACCTAGATAATACTATATAAGCCTTAGGATGACTTAAGTAACTAAATGATAATATAATAATGATAATATGGCTTAATTAAGAGTTAAGATACCCATGAGATAACTACTCATAGCACTATGTACACACTATAGGGGTAGGGGCATAACAATCACACATACATTAAACCGTTATATTTGTTAAGGAGGTAATTTCCACAATGTGTCAAATTTTGATATTGCTATCAAGATTCAACTGTGTAGATTTATGAGTCAAAATCATCGACCTGTGTGTTCATGAGTAGTGATTCACAAGAACCCATCTCTCATGATAATGAATGATCCACTTAGCACTCATTACATCTAGGTGATGTAATGAGTGCTAAGTGGATCATTCATTATCATGAGAGATGGGTTCTTGTGAATCACTACTCATGAACACATGGGTTAATGAGTTTGACTTGTAAAACTACACAGTTGAATCCTTATATTTGCACCAACAAATGTGATAAGGAACACAAAATTTCAAGTATGCACTTCCCTAAATGATTGAAAAAAGCCATGGAGACATACTAGTACATGAAGATGCTTTAGAATAAATTATAGGGATTTCTAGACTAGAAATTGGCTCAATGAATAACCCTTCAAGTGATGAAAGAACTCATATTTGTATATTTTTACTTTTCACATGGGAACCTTCAATGATAAGGAAATTGTGGATGGCATGAGAAAACCTTTGTCCTTCTAATCATAGTCATCTTGTCACTAATAGTGCCACTAGGTTTTGGTGAATAGGATAAGAAGAGCTGGAAAAATTTGTTGGAACAATAGCTAAGAGATGGCATGAGGACCATTAGGGCTAAAAAAATTTAACCACCATAATTAATGGTTGGATGGTTCATAATCTTCCTTTTTCCATCACTAGAACTACATGTGAATCCTCACCCTAAATATTAATATTTTTTTTTTTGGGAAAGAAAAATATGATTTGGTAGTTGTAGGGTCTTATTGAGTTGAAATAATAGTGACTAGGGTCATGCAAGGAGGAATGTGGGCATGAACAATGAAAAATGCAAGAGTTTCAAAGATTCAAGGGTCAAGGGTCAAGGGTCAATGATAACCCATGACTCATACCCTTGTTGGGATTGAGGATCAAGCATATAACATACTTCATGATCACAACAAAAGGATAAGGGTATCTCTACATATCCAAGTCCGAAAGGACATTAAGGAAGTTATTGAGAGTCAAGAATTGGGGATACCAAGGAATTCATCCCTTTTAGGTATACAAATGGGGGGAAATCTGAACTCACAATCATGATAAGATAATATAGTAAAAAGTGTCAAGATTGATATTTAAGGATGTCGCATACCATGTACAACATCAAAACCATTCCCACATCTCTAATTTTGATAAAAATATGAAGAAAACATTGAAATTTAGGGATCAAGGATACCAAGGAAAAAGTACTTGGGCAAACGGATGGTTGAAATTTCAATGTCAAAGGTGTTGAAAATTGAGGAGTTTTCTTAGCTTAATACTTTGTAAAACTTTAATATTTATGATCTAAATATGCTTTTCCTTTTTTAAAAATTCTTTATGGGTGATTATCTGATTAATCCATTTTACTGTTTGTAGAATGTAGACATAAGTTGATAGAAGAAGTAGACAGGATATTAAAAAGATTACACAAGCATATACCGTGGAGAAACCTTTTCGGGAAAAAACTCCACCAAGAATTAATCTATTATTCAATATCTGAAGTAGATTACAATCTAGCTCCAATTCTTGCTTGAGAATGCCTCTTTTTCCTTCACTAAAACTTCTTCACAACTTGCAATAAAACTGATAATGACTCTCTTCAACTTGCTTGAGATAAATAAGCTTTGATTAACTTTGTAAACTCCAATTGAGTTACAATTACAATGCTCAAGCCCTATCCCTAAAAGGTATACCTATCTCTTAAAGGTATACCTATCTCTTGAAAGCAAATTTATGTCGTGAAGAACAATGTCAAATCCTCATCTTCATGCATTTGGGCATCCCAAACTGAAGTGCCAACTCAACCTTTCTTTTGTAAATATCTTCAAGGCTTCATCCTCAAAGTAGGCACCGAAAGGAGGGACCACTTAACTCAGCCTTCTGAAATATATCAACATGCAAAGGAGTTAATTCCAAGAAGCCAACTTGGGTGCCCAAGTTGGGTCTAAGTCATTTCTTATTAAATGAAACATTTCTCAACACCATTAATGCAAGAATGGTCATCCCTTGTTAACTGAAGGTAGTCCCTGTTATCTGCCATGCAACTCAATTCATTAGCCATGCATTCCAAGTTAACTAAAGTCAACTAGCATTCAACTAAAACTAACTGAAGATAACTGAACCATAAATGAATTGAATTGAAGTGAACTAAACTAAACTAAACTAAACTTATTCTAAACTAAACTAAACTGAACTAAACTGAACTTCATGCATGCAAACATCAAACCCTAACTCCTAGGATCTTTACATGCATTTAGAAGTGTTATCTCTTACTCTGAATAGTTAACTAAACTTAAGGTGAGTGTCACCTACCATGTGCCCCTATTATTTAGGAACTCAAAATGGATGCCCTCACATGCTCCTAACATTTAGAATTAATTACAAATGTCAATTAACATGATTATTTCATCAAATATTATTGTCTTCCTAATCCTAGTGTTGTTGAACACATTCCAAGGACTAAGGAGATACATGAAATAAATAATGTTTAGGATTGCAATTAAATGGCATCCTATTTCCAACAAAAGGGAAAAGTTAGTGCAAAGGATCACATAGTCAAGGTTTTAGGGAAAAGTAAACAAATAAGATAAAGTTTGAAATACTAACTAAGATTGTAACAATCCTCAATTTGTACCCAAAATTTCAATTGATTTTTTTCTTGTTATATAATTTTAACTAAATTATTATGTAGCAATTAATTTGTAAATTTAGGTACTTCCATATATAAAGGATACATATTTGTCCATATAGTACAAGCATATATTCATATGGAATATGTATATATGTATATGGGACTTCTACTCTTCTATCCATCTAAGATATACATGTATCTAAACAAGATATACATCTATCCATATAGGATAAGTACATTGTTCTAGAGACAAAGACTTAGACTATGTAGATTCATCAAGACTAACTAGGTCTTGATTCACTCATCGAAGACTACATTTTCTTGATGGAAGTACATTGATGTGACCATCATTCAAGAGTATATTTATATATTCATAAAATAATAGGCTTGAGTCCCACCTCATAATTTTGCCTAAAGCCTCAAAGCCAAGCAATCCATCCAAAATTATTCTAAGTATACAATGAATATGTTTTATCTCATATTTATCTTAGTGGTTTCATCCTTAGATTAAATCGAGTGATTCTATTGGATGAATAATGTAGTTAAATATTTAAATTGATAAATTCATTACTTTGGACACACTCCAACTCCATACCTAAAAAAATATGTATTGGGAACCTCCTTCATTCACCATACTACTTATATACCAACTTACAAATATGATCAATGTAATATATATGTGTAGTTTTATTTTTAATTTATGTTCAATGTGAATTATCAGTATAGGTACATGGACCTTTTTAGGGCCCCTATTTCCTAGATAGTTCTTCTTCGACTACTACCCAATAGGGGAAGCATATGATTAAAAATTATTTAATTGTATTGATCAATACTTGTTTACAAATGTACTTTAAATGCTAATCCTAAAGGAAATAAACTTTTCCTCCAAATATAAAATGATAATTCTATTTCCCTTGGAACTATATGATGATAATTTTAATTCCTTTTGAAACTATACAATGACAATCCTACTTTTCTTTGAAACTATATGATGATAATTTTTTTTTGGAACTACATGATAATTATTCCTTCTCACCTAATTAACAATAATTAATTTCTTTACTTATTAATTATCTTTCAATAGTTTGTTATCCAAGAAAGATTAATCATTCATCAAATTTAAATTATCAAGGTGTCCCTTATTACTCTCTAATGATTTAAATGGTTGACATCACATAAATTATTGTTACAAATATTTTAGACTATAAGTAGATTAGTTCAAGCATGACAACATTACATTTAAATGTGAACCAAAGACATCATTGATACTGAATGTTGCGCAATTTTATTTCATATCTTGTTTAAGTCATTGAATAAGATTGAAATGCACTATTCTAAAATAACTAAAACTTAATATAATAAATACATTAAAAAAACTTATTAAACTCTTCTAGCATCTGGTGGATGTCATTATTGAATTGAAAATGTATAGATTTTAACTAAAATTTAAAAAATTAAAATCATTGTTTTGCACAAGTTTAAGCTATATTGTATAATGCAACCAAAAAATTAAGCTATATTTTATAATGAACAAGTCAAAGTGATCCATCACTCTACGGTCACTCTAGCCTCGATGCTCCAAGAGGATATTAAAAAACATAACCCTGATACTAAACCCAACTCTAGTCAGCCAAAGATGGATGTTTTCAAATTCCTCATGGAGGCATGGGAGAACATCTCCAAGTAGGGGGGTCTTGGGTGGTGCTTTTTGGTCGCTTCCTCTGTTGGGTTATATTTCTCTGAAGTTATTTTGTTGTCTCTATCTATTTTGTTTTTATGTTAATCTTGGTTGTTTGAACCATTACCCTTGTGACCTTTTTTATGAATAATACAACACCTTGTAAATGTTGTGTATATAATAAAAAGCAAATTAAATTGCTCTAAATTTAAGTAAAAATAAAATGATAAATTATAAAATTATTTATATATTAAATCAAGATTGCAAGAACTACTAATTAAATTTCATGAAGAAATAAGATTATGACAACTTAAATAAATAATTAAAAATCAACTAATCAATAATTACTTTTATAAAATTATAGGAACACTATCTAAATTTAACTACATTGCATAAGGAGAAATATTAAATTAAAACTTAAAAATGACAAATATTTTACAAATAATTTTTTCTTTTAAAATTTGATTAACACTTTTAGTAAGAGTTTCATAACATTTCAAAAGAATTTGAAAATATTATTAGAACACATAACTCACCTAACGAATTAAATTTTGATAAATAGGTTTTATTGAAAATGAGTTTCAATTTGTAAAATTTTCTACTTTTTACTCAATATTCATAAGATTTCAAATAGTTATTTGATAAATAAATTTAAATTAAAGAAATAAAAAATATTTAATTTATAGGTTTTCTTCATTGTGTTCAATTTTAAAGGTAATGATTTTGATTAGATAAGCTACATTTACTAAGTGCAGTACCCATTACACAATGAGCCTGACAGGCCAAAAAGGACCAAGATCAATAGTACATAATAGAGTTCAAACAAAAACTAACAGAAACCAAAAAGAAAAAAAGACACAACACTCAGACAACAAAGACCTAGCAGAGACATAAAACAACCCACTAGTCGATGACATCATCCCATTTCTGAATGAGGAGATTTAAAACATCATCTCTGACCCAATTAGGGCCCTCACCCTTGTTCTTCTTGTCCACCTCCTCCTTGATGACATCAAAGAGATCAATGACAGATATGTGGATGATCTTAATGGTAAAACATGTCACCCTATTGAACTTTCATTCAAGTTTCTCCATCCGCTCTCGTAACTCGTTGGTGTCCTCCTTGTCGCTCTTCCTTTGAGTTGTCTCTTCCTCCATAGCCCTGTGATCTGAAGAGTGGGTGGAGTCCTCTTTAAAAATTATGTTCAGGTCTGAGAAGTGACTGGGACCATCCACGAACTCCCCAGCCTCCTCCACAGTGTCCTTCTTACACTCATCTCTACTGCCAGTCCACTCCGATTTGCTAGAAATTTCATCCACTAGTATCCCTTTCTTGTTCTTTTCCAATTGATGAGACCTCTTAATGCTTGTTTGCTCTATTCCCATATCAATACTCATAGCCACAATAGTGTCCCCTTTTGAATCCTTGTGCTCAACACTCTTCCCCTCATTTTTTGTGACTGGACCCTCCACCTAGCCCGTATTGTCTTTTTTACCCTTCTTCTTTGTCAAAGGTCTACTGTCCAACCTGGTGGGTATATTCTTAAGCTCTCATAGTCCGGCCGCAACCTCGGAATGGGCCGACCCAATTCCCCATTCTTTTTTTTGGGGGCTTGGGACGAGGTGCCGCATGGGGTTCACTATCCAGCAAGGGGTTTTTTGTCTTAGGACCAACAAAAGCATTCGGGGATGGTTTCTTAGGGGATAGGTCAGGTGGTTCCAATTATTCCACACGAACAAAAGAGATGGGATGAGGGGGGCATAGGGCTAAATGGAAATGATAGAGTCGAAGAATGAGGCCCTAGTGAAGAGGCATGGGAGGTGGATGGTCAGGGTTTAGAGTAAAAACATCAAGGGATTCCTTAACTAAATTTTCAAGCAAGGTCAACAAAAAAAAGGAAATCTTAGGAGTATTTTGTGCCTAAGATGTTTTAGTAGCGGCAGATGATAAAAGTAAAAAACCTTAAATCTTCCTTCTAAATTTACATATTTCATGAGAGCTAAACACACCTTATTCCATAGTTTGGGGAGTGCCTCTCTATCAAATCTCGACTACTTCTTAACTGACTTCTCATTGTCCCTGAAAAAGACATTGATGCTTTCAAGGTCTTGGATTTTGGTATGTTTCTTATACTTATTGTCATTGCAGAATAGGCCTATCGCCTTGGCTATCACCTCTTTGTTAATCTCAAATGAGATTCCTCCCATAGCAACTCTCATGTCCCTCTAGGATCCAGAAAACTACGCCAAAATCATTTCGTCATGGCCCATCAAACTTTCTAATAGAGGTGCTAGTCCCCCCATGCAGATATGCCACACAATTGGGATCCTATAAAATTCGTCGTGGTTGTCGGGCTCGGTCCTGACCTTATCACCACCCATCTCAATACATAGCTCACAAAAACTAGCCCAGAAAAACAAAGTTAGCCGAGAAATGGACTGGCCGTCGGTGAAATTACCCAACCTTATAACACCTCTTCCAAACCACCACAAATAAGAAGGCATAATCAATGTTTCCAAAATTTTATCTACACCTGCGATCATTCCCAAGGAAATCATCTCCGTGGGGCCATAATATTTCCTTAAGTACTGAAAGTTTAGATATAAAGCCTTAATGAAACATATCTGATAATTAATAGCCAACATGCAAGAAGTCACTTTGAACTTACACATTTTCCTAGGCCTTTTAGCTGCGGGGCCAAATTTTGAATTCTTTAAATACATCACAATAAATCTTAAGGTCATCATAAGATTAATCAGAATAAAGATAACCGACAAGTTGGAGATAAGCATTACTAACCACATGCTCCAAAAAATTTGAAGTGATATGTGGTACTTACGACAAGACAACCCGTAAAAATAAATGAGAGCCCAACCATACATGGCCATAATTGTTAAGGACCCCATGACACCCCACATTATCTTTGCCACATCATTTGACTTAGTCCACATCATCAAAGGCCCTGACACATAGAGCCACCTATACCCATAAAGAACCGTATAGTAGGCCACCATATAAACAGTTACATTTTTCTTCTCATCAAGGATTAATCCTTGTATGTTCGTCAAAAGAGCCCCGAGTCTTTGCCAAAATTTGCAAAGACTCCATGAGGAACCCAAGTTGGTGTGAGTCATTAGCTTCCTTTCTAGTTTTGAAGTTTAAAATTTGATGTCTAAAAGGATATCCTTGGTGCTCCATCCTTGAAAATGACAATACTTAACAGAGTCAATCATTGTCATAGAGTCCCCTTTTATGTATAGGTTTTTAATTCCCAGACTGGCAACCAACTCAATGCCCTTGAGCAACGTCCATTCCTTTATTTTCATAGAAGACTATATGCCTATACCTCGAGCAAACCCAACACCAAATTCACCCTTGCAATCCATGATTGTGCCACCAATACTAGCCATTCATAGGTTCCCCTTAGCTGCTCCATCAAAATTCAGTTTAAACCAACCAATGCATGGGGGTTCCATATCGTGTTCCTTCTCAAAGGATTTGATCTCTAGGTTTTGATTCCAATATTTTTCCATCTTGATCTCTCATTCAGTAAGGGGTTTCTAGGTGTACAAAGAGACATTCTCAAAAATAAGTCTGAACCCAATGCCAAAAACTTCCTTGGGTCTTTTCTTGGTATCTCTGAAGATCTGGTTGTTCCTCTCTTTCCATAAGCACCAGAAAACCCAACAACAAATATTCCCTTGCAATCCCTAATTGTGCCACCAATAGTATCCATTTCTAGGTTCCCCTTAGTCAGTCTGTCAAAATTTAGTTTAAACCAACCAATACTCGAGGGGTTCCATACCGTGTTCCTTCTAGCTAGAGACTTGGAGTTATCAAAGGAGTTGATCTCTAGGTTTTGCTTCCAATATTTTTCCATCTTGATCTCCCATTCAGTAGGGGGTTTTTTAGGGGTTTCCAAGTGTACAAAGATACATTCTGAGAACTAAGTCTGAACCCAATGCCAAAAACTTCCTTAGGGATTTTCTTGGTATCTTTGAAGATCTAGTTGTTCCTCTCTTTCCATAAGCACCAAAAAATGATGGGGGGTTTGACTCCAGATCTCCATGGGGAGAGGGTGTTGGAAGGGGCTTGACCATCCTTCAATAAAGGATTTAAAATCCCCATTCAACGTCCAATGATTCTCAAATTTTCCAAAGGCTAGACTCCAAACTTCAACAACAAATAGGAAATGCAGTAAAAATTGGTCAATCGAATCTTCATTGATTTTGCATAACATGCATCTATTTGGGATCTGAATCCCCTTTTCCTTAAATTATCCTGGCTTAGAATACTATTGTGACATGTCGTCCACTAGAATAAATTTAGTTTTGGTGTCAAGTGTCCGTTCCAGACCTGTTTCCAAAGTCCAAGTTCTATGAATGTGATTATTAGGTCTAAAGGCCCCCTCATGTCACTTAATTTTGTTTTTAGTCAAAGATGTGTAGTTTAAGGTTATCTTAGGGCATCTGATATGGTGCAGAGCACCTTGTTGATCCATTTTGTGGATATGGTCTATATAGAGTCATGATAATGTTAAATAAGGCCATGATAGACCATTTTGTAATGTTGGTTATAGTTTTATGGTCATTGTGGGGTTTTTAGGTAAATATTGCTATTTTGCAAAAAGTTGTCAATTTGAAAATGTTGCAAAGTGTAAAATTTGAAGGTTAGAGGGAAGCCCAACGGTCATGGGAAGTTTTAAGGTAGTTTTAGGCATTGGTAGGAGTTGGTTAAGTTATAAATACGTTGTAAACTCGATTTGGATGTTTGTTGAAGGATTTGAAAGTGAATACCAATCAAATATCTTTGTTTCCAATCATTTCCTATGTAAGTTCCTCATTTTCAGCCTGTGTACGGGTCCGTACAGTAGGATTTTTCTTGTAAATGATTTGAATATGTTGTAGGATGGTTTTATATTTTATTTGGACCCACTCTTGAGGACTTCCATTAAGTTTTAAGCAATTTTGAGGTAGATTTCTAAAACTAGTCTGAACTTGCACATACAAGGGTTTGAAGGTTAAAATGTGTTAAAGAGGCCATTCCACCTTTTGTACCTGTGGTATCTCAGTGGAATGGGCCTAGTTAGTATATGAATAAGTGTAAGAGTGATTATTTAGGTGAGATAAAGATATTTGAAGAGGTTACTAATGTTGCCCTTGTTGCAAGTTCAAAATTTAAGCCTTAAGAACAAGGCTGGAGTGGGTGAATTGAAGAAATTGTTTGAGAGCCAAATAGAACCTGATGGAATTAGTGTGAGTAAGTGTACTTTGATATGTTTTGAAGGTCTACAAGGACAAGAGGGGTCAAATATGAGATATGCCATAAAGCCCTAGTTGAACCAAGTAGGGAAAAGGGGTGAATTTGAGTGATTTTCAAAGGAAGTGTGTGAGTTCTTTGGGGGCAGCAGTATTTGGTGGTAAATTAAGCTTTTTTAGGGAGAATAAGGAGTGTTCTAAGTGGTTTCAAGTTTGGATGAGGTTAGTTGATTGGTTTTTCAATAAACCCTTGTCAATTTTGAGAAAAGAGAGGGTTTTGTGAAAATGGGTCTAGTGAGTGAGTTGTGGCTCAAAAGCTGGAGAATCTAGTGTTTTGGAGGTAGGTTGAAGACTATCTAAAGATTTTATGAGTTGGTAGCAAGATTTGAGAGGTGTGCCTTTAGGAAAGTGGGCTAATTAGTGCCCTTTTCAGCGCTAAAGGCCAGCTTGAGTGAAGATGGTTTAAAGTGAACTAATAAGATTTTGAGGTATATTTTGTGTGGGGATAATGGGTCCCTGAAAGTATAAGAGGTTGGAGGATTTGAGGCTGAGTTTTTGAGAAAATCTCAAGGGAATAGGTCTGCTGACCTACAAGGCAATTCTGTGTAGTTGTGAAAAGAATTACCCTAATCAGGGTTTTGAAGGCAGATAATTTTGTTGAGACTTGTTGTTTTGAGTTGATTAAATTCAAGGCCTCCCTGTCATTGCATCACTATATACTTAGAAAAAAATTGGTTTTTTTTTGTCATTTTTGGACACTTTTTGTGTTGTTTTGTTGGAACCATAGTTTGGTGTCTATAGTATTGCAAAACCACATTTTATATGTGCATATAAATGTGTTTGCATGAGGGTTGGAGAGGTGCATTTTATAGAGATTTCATAGCCCATAGGTATATATCGGCTGCAATAATATTAAAGGGAGGAAGTGTTGCATATGTACTTTTGTGTTGAAGATTAATACACACTTCTGTCTCTTTTTAATGATACAATTTTCTTCCGCAAGGGTTTCACCATGTACATCTAATGTTATGTGGTTTTTTTATCATGGTTTTCTTGTTTTTAGTTGATTCTATATAAAAAAATTAATGGGTAATCTAATAATGCATTAATAAAAATTATATTCACATATTTTTGAAAGGCTAACATTTGTCAATAAGTATGAAACATACTAGTCACAATTGCATCTTTGTAGCTATAAGCATTCTAGCAAGTCAATTTGCAAGGTTCAATTTTGGAAGGTTTATTAGAATCTTGACTGGTTAGTAGAAGATTTATAGGTCATATGCAAGTGGATGCTAGGGTATATAATTATAACTCTTAAATGAAATTGCCAGACTAGAGATGTTAAGACTACAAATTTAAAGAGGTGTAAAAAAATCTTTGTTATGTAGGAACCTCATACCAGGATTTGTACAAAACCTTAAAATTTGTAAAACTAGGATCTCTAATCACAAACCATATGACCACTTTGAGATCCATATAGATCGAAATAAACTCCAACCCTATGAAAAAAGTGCTTAAAATAGGGAAGTTTATAGTTAATTTTGATGATTTTTTTGTTGTTGGGTGTAATGGCACAAAAAAGTTCTCTCAAATGCCTTAAAAATTGAATCACCTCCTAGATTAGGTGCATGTAACAATGAACATGAGCCTCAAATAAATTTGTCCAAATTGACAAATTTACTACCAATATTTATGATTTTTGTGTTGTCAAATGTATTGATGTGCTCAATTTCTCTTGGATGCTCTAAAAATTGAAACCTGTTATAAAACCCAAGCATGTAAATAAAGAAAAATCACCAACAATACTTTGGCTTCTTGATCTCTGATTAAAGAAAAATAAGTCCCAAATGACTTTCATAAACCTTCTAAATACAATGGTGCAACCACAAATGTTATATAGTTAACCAAAAACTAGCGCATGCTTAAAGTAACTATAGCTAAGATAAAACCCCAAATACTTGTTTCTTCTATCAAACTATTCTAATTCTCTAGATCATTTGGAGATGCAAGAGAAAAATGTACTTTTTTTTTGAGAAAAAACACATTGAAAGTGATTTGCATCCAAATATTTTAGAAAATAGGATGAACATGAGTCTCATATGAACTTTGAATTTATTGAATTTACTATTAAACTTTATGACCTCTATGTTGTTAGATACACCAATAGTTTCAAATTTTCCAAAATTCTCTAAAAATTGAACCTCCTACAAAACCCAAGTATGTAAAAACATAAAAACCACCAATGGTGCTCTAGCTTCTTGATCTCTCATTTGAAAAAAATATAAATATAAATTAACTTTCTCAATGCTTCTAGAGACAACAATGCAACATAGTTAACCAAAAACTACGCGATGCTTAGAATCACTAAAATTGAGATAAAACTTCAAATATTTTTTTATTTTTTCAAACCATTATGATTTTGTAGATCATCTAAAGATGCAAGATATAAAATACTAATATTTTAAGAAAAATAAATGAAAGATTATTTGTACCCAAATATTTTAATAATAGAAATTAAGTGAATTACCCTAGACATAATGACTTTGATACCAAGTTAGAATATGCAAAAAATATGGATAACATCTAGAACCAATGTGAAATAATCACTATTGTTCAAATAAAAAATGACACAAGAATAAAAATAGTGAAATAAGGATAGCTTCCAAGATGAGGGACAAGCACAAGATTGCAAGATAAGAAATGGATCACACACAATATACATGTTAAGAAAAATCTTGCAATCACCTAAATAAAATGCAAGGTGAGTGGATACATAAAAAAGAGACACATATGACCAATGAGATATATAACCCCACCTACGCAAAAATATGTGGGAGTTACATTTATGGACGATGTTATTTTCTCTCACAAATGACCCACTTCTAACAACATATGAAAGTGAAACAAATATGTAGGAAAATAAATAATATTCAACTAAGAAAAATAGAAAACCTACACTAGCACATTGTACTTCTTCTTAAACAACCATTTGTAATTTTACCAAATTTCACTTTTGATTATTATCTAAGGATTCAATTTCTTCTTCCATAGTCTCCTTCCAATACTAATTTTCATTGAACTACATGACTTCTTAACAACCTTAAGTTCATCATCAATAATAGATAAAGTTGGTAAAAAAATGCATAATAGAAATTAGGTCCCTATACCTTTTTAGCATTCTTCATACTCAATCTTATCTTCTCAAAACTAGAGTTTCTTGTTAAACATCCTCCGATTTTGCATCCTTTGATTCCACGT
The DNA here is from genome assembly GCA_007115665.2 of Sequoiadendron giganteum. Lineage (NCBI taxonomy): Eukaryota > Viridiplantae > Streptophyta > Pinopsida > Cupressales > Cupressaceae > Sequoiadendron > Sequoiadendron giganteum. The sequence goes on from CM021102.1 coordinate 316,095,049, forward strand.
TCTCTTCTACCAATCCATTCTTTGATTCATCTTCCTTCTTATCAAACATGGGTTTATTGACTTTTGGTTGTATTTCCTACTTGGGAACCCTTGTAACCTCTCTAAAATTTACATTATGATTGTATTTAATTTTCTGCATTTCTAGGTTTCATAGCTTATAACCCTTAACACCAATACTATATCCCATAATATACACTTCACTAATTTATATTCTAATGTATTCCTTTTCTCTTTGGGAATGTACATATAAGAATTACATCCAAAAACCCTTAAATTTTTGAGGGGGAGTTTTCTACTAGTCTATGTTTCATGTGGATTTTTATCCAACACATATGAGGTGGGTAAATTATTGATAAGATAACTATTTTTTGTTGTTACTTCTTAGAATTTTCTATCTAACCCTACACTAACAAGCATGCTTCTATCCTTATCCATCAAAGTTTGTTCATTCTCTTTGCAACTCTATTATGCTATGATGTATCTATAGGGATAGTTTTATATCTTTCTATTACACACTCCTTATATAACTACTCAAATGCATATGAACAATATTCGATACCATTATCACTTTTCAAAAATTATCTTTTTTTTTTTCTAATTTTCTACTAGTCTTAAAATATTTAAATGTATAAAAAAACAACAAATTTATTCTAAATAAAATATACTCAAGTCTTTCTTTAGATTTTTTCTATAAAATTAACATAATACATAGACTTCTTTAAAGATAGAACCTTTGTAGATTCTAACACATCACTATGCACTAAATGAAAATCCATTTTGATCTTGCAAAGCCATTATGAAATTTCACGTGGGTTTGCTTACCAAATACATAGTGCTCACAAAAATCTAAATCTAAAGAGAGCTCATAAATTTCTCTAGCCATACCTTTAGTTTTTAATTCTTGAAGATATTTCTCTCTAGTTTTCCCTAATTAGTGTTGTCACAACATTGTATTCTCTATAGAAAATGTAGGGGCTTGATTTATAATGATGTTAACCTCAAGAACCATAAAGTTATTGTAACCACAACTAACAATGCATGCATCAAGATCTAACAACATTATTAAATAAAATACTCTTGTAACACAATAGCACCATGATTCATCTTATAGTTGTCTTGATTAAATACCACTTTCACATCTACATCATTCATATTTCTTACCAAAATCAACTTTCTAGCCAAAACCAAAATGTGCAGAACACCAAGAAGGTTTTTTAATTCTTCCATATTTGAGCCTCAACTTGTCTCTTCCTTGACCAATAATTTTATATGCCACATTATCTCTTAAGAATAATTTAATTGGACATTATTTTTCCATATCTCTAATCCACAACTTGTAGGGATTCATATGGAAAGAAGCACCCAAGTCTATTATCAATGCATCATGGTGCTTATATGATCATGAAGAAACCAAGAAAATATCATCTAAATATTTTTTAGATATATTTGATTCTATAAAAGGGGCATCATCAAATGATTCCCTTTTCAACCTTTTAAGATCTATGGCCCCTCTTGTAATTTCCTATTTACCATAATTCCAATGCTTAAATCTTGTAATGTCCTTTTTAGATCTATGGCCCCTCTTGTAATTTTATCTAGATAGCTAGATTCACCTCTAGACTTAAATCTAATTTCTAATTTATTTTTGGGGAACATCCACTCACAACTAGGGCATCCTTTGATTGATTATCCTTAGTATATTTCCACCTCATCTCTTTTCATAATAGTGTTGCTACTACATTCTCAATTTTTAATTTACTTGTAGTACTATGATTGACATAACTATATTATCTTAGGAGTTAGGAAAATAGCAAAGTAAAGTGATACAATTTTCCTCATCATCAATTTTTCATTTTCATGAAAATTAACTAGCTTACCATATTATTGAAGGTGTTCAAATATTTTGCCATAATTTCACCATCATTTATCCCTAGTGAATATAGATTCTTACATATAAAATATTTATTTGTTATAGACAGTCTAATACAAAGTCTCCAAATATTCTCATAGCTCCTTTGCAATGAATTCTATCTATACATTTGGAAAAATTGAATCTAACAAACACAATATTATTGAACTCCTTGCCTTTCTATCAATGATTACCAATCTTCATCATTCATTCCTATCAATTTTTTTTCTAAAATAACAACCCATAGATCTTTTTCAGCCAAAAAATCACCCATATTTAGCTTCCATAACTCAATTTTTTGCATGTTTGTTTCACATCATAGAGTGGCCCACTAGTGTTTCTCCAAATTATGTGATATGCTCCAAATCATTATATGAAGTCCTAAAAGCATTTTTGTGCCACATGTATTATTTTCATTGGTTTATTTATAATTCTTTGAGTATTTCTTATATAGGACACTTGGTCCACATTGAATCTATACATGTTCAATAAAACTAAAGCCTAAATATATGCTCTTGCTTTAAATGGAAAAATATGTGGTAAAACTTGATTGTAGCACACTACTTATTTACATCACAAAGTGTTATATCCCCACATATTTTCCTTAGTTTTTAATACCATATCATTGATTTCCTTCTATATCAATATTGATAGTTGTGTTATGTTAAATTTTCAAAGAGTTTAACCATGCCTTTTCCTACTATCTTATCTACACACAAGTTTTCCATTAATTTAACAAATCCCTATGATTGCTTATGTTGGCTTCATGGTTTTAGCCCTTGGTTACATGAAAGCATTGGATGATAAGTCACTAAACTCTTTGTGATTTGTGGAGTTAATATGTTTCATATGTTATAAGATCCTAGAAAACTCTATTTTCCTATTGGGTTGCAATTTTCTCTCGTTTTTAGCTGTGGGTTTGTAGATTTGTGCTTATTCCATTATTCAGATGACATTTTTTATGTGAATGTCTCGATGTTGAAGTGGATTTCAGATTTACAGAGATGGATTTACAAGTTTTACATGTTAACAAAAATTTTTGGTATGTAGATATGTGATAAGACCATATTCAAGGTGTTTTGGATGAAGACAACTATAGGTTTGCATGGTTACTTAAACAGTTCTTATTGATCTATAGTTAATCTTATGTGGGTTTATTTAGAAAATTACGTCTAACATTGATCCCGGTGTTTGATTCTTGGAAATATACATGTTACACATGATTATCTCTATTGTGCATGTTACTGATGTGGGGTTGAATCTTTTTCAATTATTTGAGATTGGAGCACTGATTATGTATTTCTCATTTGAGATGTTTTTGATTATATAAGAAGCATTTACAGGGTGTTTTACCCTTAACACGGAGAGCCCATAGGGCCAAAAAGGAACTAGTTCAAAACATTATCAAAAATTCTATAACCAAAAACAACAGAAATAGGACATAGACACAACACTTTAACAACAGAATACCAATACCACCTAGACCCTAACACTAACTATCTACATTTTCCCATTTTTGGATCAAGAGATTCAACACATCATACCCAATCCAGTTGGGACCTTCTCCCTCAAAAATTTCATTTGCTTCCTCCTTGATGACATCAGACAAAGTGGCAGTAGATGTGTGGATCATCTTAACCATGAGCTGAGCCAGATAAATGAATTTATGCTCCAATTTAGCAACCCGGTCCTGTAGCACACTGGGGTCCTCGTTCTTTCCCTTCCAACTCAGGATCTCCTCATCCTCACCAGGTTTGGAGTCAGAGGAGTGAGTGGAATCCTCCTTAATCCCCCTGTTCATGTCTGGAAAATTGCTAGTGCCTTCCACAAACCCTTCATTCATCTCTTGAACAATATCTTTTTTGCCTTCAGTCCTTCCACCGGTTTGCTCCGAGTCACTGAAAATATCATCAACCAAGGTACATTTTTTGTTCTTTTCCAGTCTGTGGGACCTCTTCACACTAGTTTATTCCACCCCCACTTCAAAGCTCACAACCACCATGGTATCACTCTTACTCTTAAAATTGTTTGATGTGGATTTTTGGTAGGCCTTATTCTTAGTCAATGTCATATTACATTGGTATGTTTACTACAGTGAAAAAGGTTATTGGGAGTACCTAATATAGTTGTTCATTTAAATATAGTAGTAGTAGTTTATGTTGCATGAGAATCTTTGTTCAATTTCAATAGAGTGGACTATCAATGATATTAGTCATGGTGCCATGTATGACTCAATATTACTTTCAATAAGAGTTTAATGCAGTTACATAATGGGTTCTATCTTCTTTTCTTCAAGAATTTGGTTCTAAGTTGTTGTAGAGTGCAGTGAGCCATGTATAATCTTTGATTAAAATATAGATGGTATTTTGCAATGGTTGTTGGTGTCATAATGAGCTCTTGGATTTTGTCTTCAGATTGTAGTGATATTTTAGTGACATCTTTGGTTCTATTGACAAAGGATGTGTAGTGATTATATCTTCTTGGTTTGGAAATCATGGTTTGACTTTACCTTTTGGGAGCCCATGGTGTTGAGTTATTTTATTGTGATGGGAACATGGTGGGTCCTCAATTAGGATATGGTTATCACAATGCCTGGAGAGATTGGTTACATGATTCAGTGGGATCTTTGGTAGTGATGTGGATTCATATTTGATGATGGTTGTTTATCTTCATGTGATTAAAGATGTTGAAATCTTAGTTTTCCATGGAGGACTCTTGAGTCTTTGGTGAGGTGTCAGTTTATGATATGTTCATTTGGATCATATGATATCATAAGAGGAGATGATAGATCATGATTTCATGTCTGTGTTCTTGATTCTGTAGTTAAAACTTTGATAGCGGTCTTGTTTGTTCTATTTGGTTGTAAGTGTTAATTATTTTCTTAAAGCTTCATGATTTTGTAGTGTTGCATTTGAAATTTTCATGGATTGATTGGAGGATGATCATGGAGACTAGAGAGACTTGGGTGAGGATAAAATATCTCTTATCTATGGGAACCCATGTTGAGATGGTTACTCTTTGTTGAGGATTTCAACAAAAAAAAATGAGGAGCCTACACTTGGTTATAGATGTGAGTCCATTATGGACTTGAAGAGAATATTGTATTTTATTATAAGCTCTTATTGCTTGGTGTTGTGTGCACAAGACAATCTTGTATTCCACTCTTGGTCTACTTGATAGGTGAATTATCTGAGAGGTATTTCCCGCCTGATTATCAAATTCATTTTTTATTTTGTATCTTGTCTTCTCATATGATTTAGTCTTGAATATAAAAAATTTGAGAACTTGTTAAAAAGAAGATGTGTGGTTATATGGATTTTCGTTGTTCTCCTTGTTTTTTTCTTGAGCTATGAATCTAGTTATGAGGACTTATTTGAAGAGGTGCGTGAAATGGTATGTGGCTTTGGGAATATTCCCTATATTATGAGAATGATTGGTTGGTTTGATCTACCTCTGATATGAGAGGTTTACATCTATTTCTGCCATGTTTTCATTTGATTTGAATGTTAGATTTTGATATCCTTTTAGTATGGGAATGATGAAGGACATATTACTTTACATAGCTTGGTACATGTTAGTGTGGAACAAGGATATGGTTTGATTTGCAATTTCTATCTCTAGTCTTGTTCTTCTTCCTAGATGTTTGCATTCACATGGTTGAGTGTGAAGAACTTGGGAGGGATATGGAGACTAGTAGTGAGAGAGGTATTGTAATTTATTTGTTTACGGTATTTGCATATCATTGTATGTTTCCTTAACACTATGTAATAGAGGAGCTATCCACATTATTTATGTGAAGTACTATAGGTAGACTTGGTATGCCTTGATTTATTTTCATGTTTGATATTACTCGTGTAGAAGGAGTTTTAGGATATATGTCTACTTATCCTCTAAAATATCTTGGTTTGTTGATTACTGATGTGATAAAGATTTTGCACGTTTCATTGGATTAGGATCTATGAGTTATGTAGCTAGGTTGGTTGACCACTCCTTTGGTTGTAGTGGGATGACTCGAATGTGGACTATCTATATCCACAAGATTGTTTCAATTTTAATAAATATTTTTTTAGTTTTTCTTGGTTGTGGTCATTTTTGTATTGGTATGTTGCATTTGAGAATAGGAGGATGGATATACAAAGAGTTGATTGTAATTTTTTGGGTTGGTATGTTGATGGCATGAAGTTATATCTATGATTTACATACCCTATTTTGCGGTATGATTAGTTTGGATGAGTTACAATTTCATGTGGTTGTTGTTCCAATTGGTATGAGTAAGGAAGCTACTCAAAGCCTTTTTTATCATTTGAATTTGATGCTTGTGTTATGTAAATATTGGTGTACTAGGTTTCAATGACAGTTGGTATGATTCACTTTGGCATGTTCCTTTTTCTTCCATAGGTGGCATGCTGGAGGATGTGACAATTTTTTTCTTGATGGTGGTTATCATGGTTGTTTTTGCAGATATCTTGTTGGAGCATGAGAACATGGTAAAGATTCAGGTGGTACATGATTAGCTAAGGGATGTTTTTCCCTTGTTTTTTATTCCTAGGGTGTATTTACAATGCATGATGTCAAGTGGGAGAATGTTAGGATTAAGGTATCATCTACCTTTTAAATCATATGCCATGGTTTTATCATCTTTGGAAAGTGTCCCTAGACACTCAAGGCGTATTGCAAAAATATTTTTTAATATTTATTCTCGCCATTGTTTGTAATACATTCATAAGGGGTGATGGGTTCCACTAGTTGTGGTAAATGTGACTTGTGGACATGAATATTTAATATTATTTTCCCCACTATCTGAATCCATATCACTTATTTTATGGTCAATATTATAAGATACTATAAGCTCAATATAGAATAGAATTAATTAATACATGTGATATGACAACATAAAATGTTAGGATCAAAATGTGTGATATAAGCTTGATGTAAATAGGATCATGCATAAGATATGTTAGAATTTTTTATGCACAAAAAATCTACCCAAGACCAAATGCCTATTAGCTAATCACAAATCTAAATGAAAATAATAATAATATTGTATATTCAACATGATGAGACAAGTTATAAAGAGTGAAATACAAATATATAGGCCATTTAAATGCATGAATCAAAGAAATAAAATTTTCAAGAGGTGTGAGTTAACTCTCAATCAAGAGGTGAGTTAACTCAATCAAACTACTTGACAAAGTTGGCTTCGACTAAATAGAGGTGGTACCTAGCTACCATTAATCAATTCTTGATGAGGTAGTGGTGGCACTTGTGCAACGCAAGTAAAGGTATACACATGTCATTATAAGGTACTTAGCTAAGAATAATTATATATCCTAACTATCATAATTAATTTTATTAAATAGGTGCAATATCACACTTAGGATATAATGTATATCTAAAGTAAATAAAATATTACACCAACAAGATATGATAATGCAGGATCAATAAATAAGGGTGATAATAACATGATTCCTCTAATGTAAGCATATATAAAATATTGATGATAAATGCTCAAAACTTAATATATAGAAATGTAAGATCAAGAAATGTACACTTTATGAGACAAGATATAAGAATAAGATCTTGTAAAATAATGGATATACTTCATGTAAGGGTTATATGTAATAATGTAATATCAAGTATTGATAAATTAGGACATGCTCTAAAGTAGCAAGATATATCAATAATGGATCGTAAAAGCTCACAATAGCTATAGATATAAATAATGTATGTATAAAAAATAATTCTTTAAGAGGCTAGGTTAATAAATTTATGAACAAGTCATGAAGTAAGGATTATAAGATAAGGGCAAATGGTGTACAAGACAAAGGATAATGATAATTCACTAGAGTGAGAAGACAAGATGAGACAAGACAAGAGAAAAATATATGAAATATAAGTATTGATAGATCAAGAATAAAGGGTGGCAAAGACCAAGGTAAAAGTAAGATAAGACATGATAATCAAGAGATAAAAGTCATTCAACATGCCCATAAAATGAGATAAGTATAAGGAAAACATAGCAATCAAACAAAGCATAAATGCCTCCAAGTAGGGTGAATACATAAATAATTTATAAGGATCCCAAAAGACAAAGTAGATATGAAAAATGAACAAGACTAATGACTAGCCAAAATATGAATACCAAACAAAATACAAAGAAAAATAAGAATGATACTTAAGAAATGAATTCATCTCTCATATCAAGTGGCTTCTCTTTTATATTATGTGTGAACTCAATGCACATATCTTCCCTTTGTCTTTAAATTACTAAATTTTATGATGGAATGCATTGTATTTTATGTTTAGAATATCCATTTGTATGATGAGAAATATATTTAGTATTACAATAATTTAAAGATAGATCACTATAGACTATTGTTAAGTCTATACTATTCTTATATGAACTTTTTCTAGAGAAATAGTCAATAAAACCATGAGCCTAATTAAAAAATAAAATATAGAGCAAGATAAATCAAACCATTGTAAGAAAAATCCATATGTGCAATCTAAAATTGTAAATCAATAGAATGTCATCTACATGATAATAAGTAGCTATAAAGAAATATTTCACATTCAAAGAAGCTTCTATAGAACCATCATAAGTATTGTGTGTAATAACCCCTCACTAAGACATGATATCATGTAAAAACAATGAAGTAGCAATATAATAAGCTAGTATATCATCATTAAGGCATAGGAAACCATGTGACATATGAGAAATGGTAAAATAATCATAATAAAGGTTAGCATCATACATAAAATAATGTATCATATCAAAGGAACATGACTCTAAATAATCATCATGAAATATAGAAATAACACAAAAGATATACTAGATATAATGTGCAACACTAGGGTAGTCATCATAAATAGGTAATCTCAAACAAGCAAGCATATCTCTAATATTGAAAGATGGTACACAATGTATAATATCATCATGATGTGTGATAGAAGGATCATCATGAAATGCAACAATACCATGACTAGGAAGTAAGATTATGTCATCAATATTTATCTGATAAGATGTATCACAAGATAGATCATTACAAGGCATATAAGCATCACTATCACAATCCATATGATTATCACTAGGCTTACTATAAGATGTAAAACATGAAGAATCATATGATATATGATGTGGTGGAATGATATCATAAGTATTCATTATGTGAAATTATCTATAGGTATATTATGTGTAGGATATGTGCCCAAAGATAAAGTTTCATTAGAATAAAGCACCATACTATCACTCTCAATAGAAGTATGAAACAGATGGTAATCATGAAGTGAATTAAGGGTGTCTAGGAAAGATGGGAACAATGGCATCACATACATAATGTGTGAACATATCAATATTGGTGATAGAAGAAAAAATAGAGGCCAAGGATATAGGTCCGTGAGGAAAAATTTCATAGTGTGAAAACAAGGGTCTATCCAAAGATCTAGGGTTTTGTAAGGAGAAAATAAAATAATTCATAGAAGGAAAAATTAAATTTCATCAAAGGAGGTTATATTTTTATATGGATAAAAATATGTCCTAATCATATTTAAAAATATGCTAAAAATGTTAAACCTAGGTCAAGAGTGGGTATCAATCACCAAACCCTAGAAAGAAGACATAGATCAACAAGGCTTAAAGAAAAAGGGTGAATTATATAAGAAAAATAAATAAATTCTAATTGAATTGCAAAGAACAAGGGTAATTTTGTTGGGTTCACCAAGATTAAAAGAAAATTTAAAAGATTCCCTATTGTGTAATATAGTTCAATTAACTAAATGCAAACAATTAGGCACAAATTAAACCAAAATAATTTAGTTGTTGGAGTGGATCGTACCACATCATGTAATATCATAGACAATAAAATCACACCATAAATAGTAATAAATAAAGGGAGGTTTTTTAGCTTGTGACCAGAGAATGTTTTAATTACTGGAGACAATGAGCTCTATTTGCCTCAAAATCTAGAGATACCTTATAAAGTCATGTATGGATCAAAATTAGAATAGTGTGTAGAAATAAGATACAACTAACAAATGAAAGTATGTCATAAAATTAAAACATCCAAGTACATAAATCATGATAAATCAAATAGAAATAGAAATAACCACAAAGAGAATGCCAACCATAACAAAAGATATACATGGAGAAACCATTGTGAGAAAAAAAAATCCAAAGCCTTGAAGGAGATCCAAATATTGTCCTCCAAATGAGTTACACAAATAAAAATTCTCTCTTTGAGCTCCTACATCACTTTTTTATTACTACAACCTACAAAATAACTTGTCCAAACTCCTAAACCAACCTCCAATTTATAGAATAATTTCAAGACGAAACCATGGGATGTTTTTGGAAACTATTTACAATTCCAAGAGAGGTATGGTACCCAAATTGGTTGGACTCAAAACCCAACACCTCCATTGGTCTAAGATGCCCTCAACTATTAATAACATATTTATCACATATTTTCATAGTGTCATAACATAGAATATTTGATTGCCCAAACTTAGGCATCCAATTTGTCCTTACCCTACATGCTACAATTGCCATCTTACAGGCCATTCTCCTTCTCATTGCATATTAGGTACTCCTTCATTGGAATTTATTCCTACATTTGAACAAAACAGTGGTGTAAATTCAAAGGAATCCAATTTTTCATGTGACATAGACACTCAAATTCCTTCACAAGAAAAAAATTCAGGCCTTGGAATGACATATCAAGAAGTTAAGCACAAAGAAAAAGGCATAATCAAAAAGATAAGGCAAGAAATGGGTTCAACTTTGAGCCTCTCCACTAACGTTCGAACCAATAAAAGGGTAGCAATTGAATTAAAGTGGCAAACAAATATAAGGAAATTAATCCAAACCCTTCATACCCCTTCCCTTGGCGTATACACCCCTGAGGTAAAGATAAATTCAGAATTTCAACTCACATAAATAGTTAAGAAGTTAAGTTTCAGGACACAAGGGATTATCTAGGTGTCTGGCCGTTACAAGTTAGCAAGCATAAGGGACAAATATTTGATCAAGAGATGAAATATTCTCAAGAGAAGAACCAACTAACATTATCAACTTTGAAACAAAGGACATCTCAGCTTGAACTAGAGTATATGGCAGATAAGATGCTTTTTTGACTTGGTTCATATTTATTGGAGGAAATTGCATTATAAGAAGAATTTTGGGGAAACAGTTCTCAGTCAATTTCTCAAGGTGAAGAGGACATTTAAGATTCTCATAGACAACTACGTGTAATACAAGGGAAAAATGTCTCTACAAAGTCTATCAAAGACCTCTACCTGTTGGAGATGGAAAGGTTAGAGTCTCAAGCAGAATGTTCAAAAGTTAATCAATTAGAATTCAAAGAGGATTCTATGAATCTGGAAGGCTATAACATAACCTTTGCATTGTCACAAACCCCTTATCATCTATCAGTGAAAAAGTTGCCTAGGAAGAGAGGCAAAAAATAAAAACTCGTTAAAATGCAGGAGAAAATAGAAGCGGGAATTCAAAAAATAATTTTTGACTCTTTGTCGAACAAGAGACCGAGGAGAGATTGCTTCTCTCCTCAAGAGCAATGAGGATCTTGTCATGGAATGTCAGGGGCATTAATGCCCTTAACAAACGAGCTCGCATCAAGCAACTTGTAGATGCTTGTGGAGCAGATTTGGTCTTGTTATAGGAAACTAAGACATCCATACATGTGTATGAATCTTCAATCAAAAATGGGCAAGATGGGAATCCACACATTCACTTGCTAATGGGGAATCAGGAGGCCTAATCATTCTGTGGAACTCGAAATCGATAATTGTTAGATTGCATAAAAATGAGAATAATTGGAAAATAGTTGAGGTGAAAAAATTTGAATTGTAGTTTTGGCTCATCAATATCTATGGTCCCACTTCTACCTTGGATAAGAAGAATTTGTGGGATGAACTAACTCAACAAATAGGAGTGATCCATGCAGGGAAGATTATAGTGGAAAGGGATTTCAATGCAATAACATCTTTGCAAGAAAAGAATGGGGGAATTTTCCCTCTTTCAAGGGTGATGTCAGACTTCGGTTCATTTATATCATCCAATGCTCTCAGGGATATTAAGCCTGCCTTGGGGAAATACACCTAGACAAACATAAGGAAAGGTTTTTTATAAATTGCGGAACGACTTGATAGAATTCTAGTGTCTCCCAACTAGCTAAATGCTTTGCATAATCTATTGTCAGATATTTTGCCTTACCCTAGTTCAGACCATTATGCAATTTCTTTGAATATATCAAATATTATCATTCCAAGAGTAAAGTCATATTTTAAATTTGAATTTATGTGGTTTAGACATCTGCAATTCATGGAAATTTTGAAACAATGGTGGGTCAATGCTCCTTTTGTGTAGGGTACTAAGATGTATCAGTTTCACAAGAAATTAGTATATGTGAAACAACAAATTAAAATCTGGAATAAGCAAGTATTTAAAAATATTTTTCAATAGAAAGATATAGTTTACAAATATTTAATTGAATTTCATGAGTGCATAATTCAAAATGGTCTAGATGCAACATTATATGACAAACATAAAAATCTATAGGAAGAATGAGAGGAGCTATGTGCAAGAGAAGAGGTTTACTAGAGATAAAAGTCTCGAGAACTTTGGCTAAAAGAGGGAGATCGCAACACAAAAAGTTTCCATACCTCTGCTTAGATCAAAAAGGCATGAAATTCAATTCAATCAATTCAATAGATATCCACTGGAATTTGGCTAACACAGGAAAAGGACATAAATAATGAAGGTGTCAAATTTTTCTCAGAACTCCTTTCTGCCCCACCAAGCATAGATGTTAATTCAAGTAATGATCAACAACAGTTGTTGGACATGATCCCACATCTCATTAGTGTGGAAGATAATAATATGCTTATGAGGCCTTTCACTTTGGAAGAATTGAAACATGTAGTTTTCTCTCTCGCTCCTAATAAGGCACCGAGCCCAAATGGTTTCACGACAGTATTATTTCAAAAGAGTTGGGAGTTTTTGTGTTTTGAGCTTCTTTGGGCACTGGAAGAATCAAGAAGAAAAAGCTTCATGTTAAGGCAATTTAATGTTACCAATATTGTGATTCTACCGAAAGTTAAAGACCCCACAACTTTTGTAGAGTTTAGGCTCATCTCTCTTTGTAATAAAGTATAAAATTTTCACGAAAGCAATTTACCTTAGACTCCAGCCCATCATTCCATGAATTATCTCTTAGGAGCAAGGAGGGTTTGTCCCTAGAAGGGAGACATATGAAGGGGCAATTGTAGCACATGAAGTGCTACACACAATAACAATGACAAAGCAACCTTTTGGTTATTTTTACTGTAACCAGGTTGATCTTCTATTCTACCTATAGAATTGCCAATTCCAATCAAAGGAAGCTCGAAGGACTTGGACCAACTGACAAGGGTTTTAACAAAACCTCCTACACTTCGGGCTCTGCAAGACCCGGGAGGGTGATCCCCTTAATGTGTTTATAACCTCTGCACCAAACTTATAAACAATCATTAACAATAACAAATAATCTCATTTAATAGCTCAACATGAAGGGGCAATTGTAGCACATGAAGTGCTACACACAATAACAACGACAAAGCAACCATATTTTATTGTCAAGTTAGACATGATGAAATCTTATGATAAGGTAGACTAGAATTTTCTGAATAAGGTATTATCAAGATTTGGATTTAGCTCTCAATGGCGCAAGTGGATAATGTCATGTTTATCGGGAGCCAAATTTTTAGTGATCATAAATGGAAGCCCATCGGGATTCTTTTCTGTTTCGCAAGAGGTTAGGCAAGGGGGTCCTCTTTCCCCATTTCTCTTCATTCTAATGGTAGAAGCCTTAAGCAGATTTATCCTTTTCAAACATAATCAAAGCTTATGGAAAGGGGTAAAGATAGCAAGCTCAAGCATCTCAATTACACGCTCTTTATTTGTGGATGATACCCTCCTCTTCAATAAATCTTCATTATCAAAATCTAAGAAGTTCAAAGAGGTTATGAACAAATATTCATCAATTTCTAGTCAAACAATAAATCCATCGAAGTCCAAGATTTACATTCTAAACACTCCAGACATTCTTAAGAGGAAAATAGTCAACATTTTTGGCTTCCAAGAAGCAGAATTACCATGTTCCTACTTAGGAATTCCTTTTTTCAAAGGCTCTAATAGATCACATTATTAGGATAAGGTTCTTAATAGACTCAAGTAAAGAATTCTAATATGGAAAGCCAAATGGCTATCACTGTCAGGCATAATCCTTCTTATCAAATCAGTTTTATCTTCCATTCCTAACTATTTCCTTGTTGTTTTCAAAGCCCTTGCATCGGTAATTTTGGAAACAGAAAAAATAATAAGATCATTTATGTGGGAAGGAAATATATATGAAAAAAAGAAGGTCCCTTTGGTATCCCTAGCAAATTTGGCAAGAGGAAAAAAACAAGGGGGGGCGGGAATACAAAATCTTACATTGAGAAACAAATCTTTTGGGGCCAAGATAGCATGGAAAATGTACACTAATCCAGATGAAAAATGGTCTAAAATAATGCAGTCTAAGTACTTAGATAAGGAGAATCCTACAAGAATCCTAACAGTGGAAAACCCCCCAAAGGGATCTACAATATGGAATTTCATTCTGAAAAGTAGAAACCTAATATCAAAGTTTGCATCCTGGGAAGTAAATAATGGGCAGAGTGTAAATTTTTGGGTTGATTCATGGAATGGAAAGCCACCATTTTCAGAAAAATAGGAATTGCGAGAGATAAGAACAATTCTTTCTGAAGCATGGGGTGAAAATTTGTTGGATTATGTGCAGACCTCAGGATCTCTAAATGGGAAAGTAGAGTGGAAAAAACCATCATGCAACCTCATGCCCACACAGCAGTCGAATTTATTCAACAATGTCATGAAAGGTAGAACAATATTTATAGCCGCAAAACTAGACCAAATAATATGGGTAGCTTCAAAAGTAGGGTTATATTCTATAAAAGAAGGTTACACAACTTTAAGTCAAACCAACCATTTTTCACAACCTCAACGTGCTTTTAACTTCTATTGGAACAGTAAAGTACTACCAAAAGTGGGTAGTTTTGCATGGCTTACCCTTCATAAAAGAATCCTCACTAGTGATCGTTTGGTTAAGCTAAGGATTGCAGATCCTTTTAAGTGCCCGTTATGTGAAGAAGAATTTGAAACAACTGATCACATGCTTCTTTAGTGCAACTTTGCTAATCAGTGTTGGAGTTTCATTAAAACAAGGTTAGAGATATATACTACGCTTCCAAATACACTTTGGGATCTCTTCCAAAGTTGGTCGATTCTATGTCAAACCTCCTTTTTTGCTTGTATTTGGCACATTGTCCCAACGATTGTGATATGGAACATATGGTGGGAAAGAAACATGAGAATATTTAGGAAAAAAAAATCTCCAATTGAGTGAGTAATAATAAAAATTGAAAAAGCCACATCGGAAGGGGTCAATACATTTGTTCAGAAAGAGAAACCTATTAATTCTTTTTTTACAAATTGGGATAGTTGTATTCTAAAGAATTGGAAGAGTATTAAGCTACTATTTGATGGTAGCCTGCCCAATATCAGTTCTAATAAAATTGACATAAATACAGTTAAATGGATTCCACCTCAAGAAGGTTTTTCCAAGTTAAATTTCGATGGGGCGACTAAAGCAGAATCAGGATAGTCAGGGGTTGGTATATTTATTAGAAATTCATTAGGGAATCTAATTGCAGTCTCTTCATTCAACCTAAATCAAGGAACAAACAACAATGTTGAAGCACAAGCTTTGCTTCTGGGGTTGGAATTGGCATTAGAATTGAGGGTTGAAAAGATGCACATAGAGGGATATTCTATGATAATCGTAAATGCTTGTAGGGAAAGAAAAGTCTATAATTGGAACCTAAGCTATATTCTTCAAAAAAAATTGTCACTGATAGATAAATTTCAGTCCACGGTGATTTCACACACCTACAGAGAAGGTAATAAAGTAGTAGACTTTCTTAAAAATTTAGGTTGTGCAAATAAGGAGATTAAGGTTATTCATGATTTAAATCAATTATCTGATTTCCCTAATTTGATTCAATTAATTGAACAAGAGGCAAAAGGAGACCGTATAGTTGAATGATCATATTTGCACATTGCAAACTCCGCATGAGGAATGAAAGTAGATCAAGAATTAAATTTAATTCTTATTCCATCATTTTTTTTTGTGGGTAGTTAGGTACTCGTACAAATGCTTGTGCACAAAATATGAGATTAAAGGATTTCCTTAATCTTGGATACTTGCGCTCATGTACTTAAATGCCATCACCTTAGATCATTAAGTTGGATAAGGACACAATAAAAGGACTTCTTGCAACCTGCAAATGTAGTTTTCGCATGAGTTGAGCGTTTCCATCATAAAATCAAATCTCCAAATACATTGGCTTTTTCTAACAGATTTAAAAGTTGCTTCTTTTCACATATGACAACTAAATTTGGCAAGATCTAATAAAGATTATCTTTCATTTTATAAAGTGTCGGCATAATTTTCATTAATCATGTTGAGGAAAAAGCATACGTTATCAAACGGAAAGAAGGTTAGTTAAATGCCACATTTGTTGGTTTGCAGACATGCAAGTAAGGAGAAATTAATTCCCTCAGCAAAAGAAGGATTTTTACACAAGCGAAGTTGAGGTGAAGGTCTTGTCGATTCTCGGTGCTTGCATTGGTTTCAATGCATTTTGATGCATTAAAAAGAACGCAAGATAAATAGTTTTACAATACAATTGAGGCAACACAAGCGTCTGTAGAGTGTGGTTGGAGAGTGCTATCATATAGTGATTGGAGGTGATCAGAATAGCCAAGATGATGACTCGACCATGGAACTTGAAAGTGAATTTCCCAATTGCACAAAACGAGTGACCATTCGAGGGACATCTTTCGCATGGTGATATCACGCATATTTTTGGGGTCGACTGTCCTAGAGTGAAGGATGCAATCAGAGTAGTATTAGGGGTGGAAGTTACGTGCCCTAGAGCCCAACATCTACTTTTCCCTTCTCAAGTACTGCCAATCTTTTTATCAAACGTAATGGACCTATTTCAATCCCTTGTCAATTTGGAAGCAATTGTAAGCAAATGTGTAAAGCCCCAAGTTTTGGATAATGATGCACTATTGCATGTAGTGCAAGGTTATAATTTTTTCACAAGGGATGGGTTTTTTGGGGCCTTATTTCAAAGGGAACATTTAAAGCATCACCAAGGTTATTATGAAATATTTGAAGTAGTAAGATTAGGTCTGCAATTAAAGAATGATAGTTTTCTTGACAAAGCCTTAAGGAAAAATAAATAAAAAATTGTGCAACTTTGGCCTTTGACATTAAGGAGAAGTATTACTCGCTATCTTTTATGTGCGAGCATGCTCCCCACCTGCCCATAATCCCGCCAGTGTTAGAGTTGCCTATAGAAATTGTATTGACGGTAATAGCTGAAGGTAAAAGGGAAGGAACAAAAGGTTATGATACAATTTCATGCATTGGAGGTCAACATGGTCATTCTGCTAGGGCTTAGATACAGTATGAGGCAAAAGAAGAAAAAGAACCGATGGTGGGTTTTGATTTTTTTGCTAATGATATGGGTCGGCAGGGTATTATGGAGGGACAGGATGGAAATTTTGTTTAGGGTGAAGAACAAATGGAAAAATGAGTGTCAGTGATGTCAGGGTTATTTTTTTTGTTTTTGACTCATGATCAGAATACATGTGTCTCATCATTGATGCTGTCAAAATTTGCACGGGGTCAACTTACCTTTTGTAGTATGGGTTTTGTAATTTTTAAATCTGGGCATTAGTGTTGTTATGTATGTAATCTATAAATTTTAATAATTTTAGATAGGTTATATAGTTTACATTGACACGGGAAGTCAAATCTTTGATCGATATTTTGTTGGGATCATATGCTAAAACTAGTATGATTGGATCATTTGTACGAACTTTATCTTTTGGGGCTATAACCAGAGGTTTTCTTCTTGGCTCTTTCCTGCCGATATGACCCCCAGAACCAAGATTTTGTACTATCTAATTATTATATTATTAATACTATAGTGGTCTACCACTCTTTCTTAAATATATATATATATGGTTTGTGACAAGTTTCCAATATTGTCATAAGACTAGTCAATATTCCAATATAACCTTCCTCTTACATGCTCTTAAATGTCATAAGCATATTGTATATATAACCCCCATGGAGAATAGTCAAGATTCTCTTGCATACCTTCCAAGATGCTCTTACGTACCTCCTCATGTGATGACAAAATCCACTAGAAGATAAAATTCATGCACTCCAAAATAAGATGCCAACTTTTCCAAATGGAGACAAAAGGCACAAAAGTTGAAATAGAAATACATACAAAATATCAAGTTATGAACATTAGGATTGCAAGGTTGAGAAAATGTATCCCAACATATTCTTCTCTTCTCTATGTTGGGTTGATTCATATTTTGGATCTAGTCTACAACTGTGAACTCACTTTGTACCTATAAACTCGATCACTAATAATTTTTAGACTTCGCCATTAGATTATCAAAAAACAGATTGCTAGACATTAATATGCAAAAGCATTAAATTATTATAAATCTACACAAACTTTAACTTATAAAATAATTTCTCTCTTTAATTTTATTTTTAAATTAAGATGAAAGCTTTTAAAAAATCCTCATTTTCCTTAATTTTATTCACTTGTACCAATTAAAAAATTGTCTATTTAACATAGTATTCCTAACTATATGAGTGATTAGGAACCTCAACCAAGGGATGTGGGGAATAGGTTAGAAACCCTAAAAAAAATTAATTTCATTATAGAGAGCCCATCACAAGTATGTATATAAATTTTATATACTAATTTGGTTTGTTGAGAAGATAAAACATATAGATATCAAGTAAACATAAGATATCAAGTATATGAATTACATATCTCATTCAATTTAATATCAAAGAATAGTGGATATCTATTGAACCACATTCACTTTAATTGAAACCAACCTCATCCCTTAAAATTAAATTGAACAAAAGCATTATTCTATTCTAATCAACAACCAAAAGACTTTACAAGAACAGTATTTCAATAAGCATGTTCATATTGAAGTTATAATTGAACCCTACTTTTTAATAATAAAAAATATATACATTAGATAATAGGACCCAATATTTATCACTAAAAATATATAAATACCATTTTAAGATTAATGAAACTTTTTTAGAAGAAATTGTATGAGTTTAGTTTGCATTTGAATCTATGTATATTTTTATAATAATATAACTAGCATAATTATCTTAAATAAATTTATGTAAAAGATCACAAGAGATATAAAAAATTATGCTATCTTTCATTTATATATATAAAAGAGGATGTTAACAAATATAATTTACATATTAACAGACACTTAATCTTGTTATTAGGTGTATGAAAGAAAATAAAGAGTGAGGAAGCGAAAAGTTGAACAATCATGACTAGGGTTTGTGAGCTTCCCAACTAATGTCACTTGACTTCCTTTGTGGTATTTACCCATTCATGCGCCTTGTTAATTCTTTGTGTGTGTTTTTGATGGTTTTAGGAGGTTAAAAATGGACTACATGTACTTAGGTTTTGTTGTATCATAGACCACCACTAGTGGTTGTAAACACCCATGGATACTTCTTAGGGAAGCTAGAGGGCCCCTTTCTCTCTTCTTTCAAAGATTTTTCTCGATTTAATAAACCCACAACCTCCAACCATGAAAATGCTAGCATTTTTATGCAAGCCACAAATGATTTTAAATATTTTTAGAAGGTGGAGAAATTTCCATGAGCTAGTAGCTGATTTTAAAAGAGAAGAGATCAACCTATTCTTGTCATCAATCCTAACCTAACTGTCAATGATCTATTATATTTTCATAGAATGCTTTGATTTGCATGTTTATTTTACTAAAATCTCATTGGCATTCACAAACAATTGGGCCCATTGAACTTGGAAATCCATGGGGGGCATGGAGGTTATTCTACTTGCAAATGGATTTTTTGTAATTTTCTAATATTTCTTATTTAAACATGGTCTTCAAAGGAGGCCCCTTTTCTACAATCAAACAATATTATTCATCAAAACATGGCATGTGGGTTTTGATCCTATGGAAGAGCTTCCTTCACAAATTCCTGTGTCCCATTTGTCTTTTTTGGTTTCCCATGGATTTTTGGAGACTTGAAATTCTTCAATATATTGTTAGAATGCATGGGAAACCCATGGGTTCCTCACATCTCATATTGGAAATTAAGGTAACTACTTATACCTATATGTGTTAAATTTATCTAAATAAGCCTCTACTTGATTCTCTAGAGATAAAATTCAAAAACAAGCAAAAAATTATCAAGACTCCCTTTTTTTTGTCAAGTCTATCATGTCTATAGGCACTTACAAAGAGATTTCCCATAAAGGGTCACAATTACCTCCCATACACTTTTGAACAATTGTGTAAAAAAAACTAAAGAAAAAAGGAAATCCCTAACACATGCTAAATAATTAGATCTTAATGGAAACTTGTAATAGAGGAAAGTAAAAAAAAAATATAGAAAGGGAACTTGTCAAGAGGAAATTTCAATAATATATTTGAGGTTCTAGAAAATCATGGGGATCTAGAACCTTCTATGGTTGAACATTCACCAATGATCCAAGAACTAGATCTTGATGACCTTGTTGTATCTTTTCACTTGACAAGAAATTGTGATGCTTTTGATCTACATGTGCCCTCAAATGTGAGTAGCCCTACCTTTCCTAGCCACATGGAGGATTTTTCCATTCATCAATATGCTAATAATGTAGTCTCCGCTATGATTCATGCATCTCCTCTTTCTATAAATGACATAATTAAAGAAACCTCTAACTTTAACCTACCAAAAGGATAATTGCCCCATGGCTCAAAAGACGAACCTAAGAAGAAAACTCATCTTCTTCTAGGCCATCATCAAAATAATCTCAAAAAGAGTTCCTCAAATAAGAATTCCAAAACTAGAAGGAAACAAGATCAAGAAAAGGTGAAGATGGTTGGGTAATCCTTGGTGGAATCTAGTTCCATTCACATACTAGATTCCCACTTCTCTACTCCCCATGAATAATTGTGATTTATTGGAATACTAGGGGTTAGGGAAACTTCCATCATCAAGAAGCTATCTAGGATCTTATTCAGGAGTATAATCCTAATATCATTTTTCTTCAAAAAATAAAACTATAAGTACACAAAATGGCCTCTATATCCTCTAAACTTTGGAAAAGAAAGTAGTGCCAATGTATTAGGGCTCAAGGATCTTCAAGTTGTATGTATTTTTTATGGGACCCTCATCATATTACTCATTCCCTTTGGGTTGTTTCTAGATAATCTATATCCTTGCTTGACTCTTGCTTTGAATTTGGTAAATTCATATTCCTCACAATTTCGTACGCTCCTTTGAAATTTCAATTTAATAACATCCTTTGGACTCATACCATATTTACTCATTCATTGTCCCCTTCCTTTTCTTAAAACATGGCAAGAAATTTCAATGAAATCCTCAATCTAGATGAAAATTTAGGGGGTTCTAATCAGTTAAATCCTTCTCCCTCCTTGCTAAGAGAAAAATTATGATTTCTTAATCTTATTGATGTTAAACCTAAACCTAGTCTTTTTACTTGGAATAATAGAATGTGTGAGCTAGATTCTATGTTTGAGCACCTTAATAGATTCTTCATTTTTTATTGTTGGTTTGGTGATTATTTGGTCTTTTCCTCAAGTATTCTAAATTGGAAAGGATCATATCACTAACCTATCAAGTTTTCTTCTTGCCTTTTTTACCAAAGGAAAAATTCTACCCTTCAAATTTCAACCAATGTAGCTTAGAGATTAAATGATTCATGAATGCATTGTTTCTTGGTGGTTGGAGGGGAAGACCCCTTTTGGTACTACTATCTATTATTTCTTCAAAATACTTCAATTTTTAAAGTACAAGCTCTAATAATAGAATAGATCATATTTTGAAACATTTTTTGAGAAAAAGAAACAAATGCAAGACAATTTGGATATCATCGACTTTTAAATCAAGGAAGAGGGCATGACTAAAGATCATCTTCTTAAAGAGGAGATCTTTGGAAATAGAAATCAAGAATTGGTTGGTTGTGCGAGGGAGATAGGAATGCTTCCTTTTTTCAAAATTCATTCAAAGAAAGGAGAAGTGGAAACATTATATCTAATCTCATCTCAACCCAAAGAAATTTCATATATCCTTCTTTCATGATATAAGTGGGGAAGTAGTTCTACATTTTCCTCTCTCTTCCAAAAAAGTGGCCCTTTGACCATATAGGACAAATAGGTTTCTCTAGATTGTGTCCCTCCTTTAGCCTCTGCAAATATGAAAAACTTTCTTTATAAGTATCATTTATTTCAAGGGGCTTGAGCATTTCATGTTCCAAATGAGGAAAGGGAAGACTCTTGGCCCGAATTGATTTCCCATTGAATTATTTCAGGATTTTGAGGATATCTTCAAGCTTGATATTTTGGAGGTGATTCGAGAGTCTCAAGATAACAAATAGATGCTCAATGTTCTTAATACCACCTTCTTGGATTTGATTCTTAAAAAGGAGGGTGTTGACTCTTTGGATTTGTTCTATCATATTTCTCTCTACAAAGTCACTTATAAGATCATCACCAAACTCATTATGGATCACCTAAAGTGAATTATGTCTTCTCTCATCTCTCCTACGAAAGTTAAATTTGTGAAGGGATGTCAAATACTTGGTGGTATTTCTATAGCTACTAAGGCCATTCAATGATGTCCCAGCCTAAAGATGAAGCTATGTTTATCAACTTGGATATGTTCAAGGCTTGTGATAGGGTAAAATGGTCATTTATCATGAGCACTATGCTAGAATTTAGTTTCTACCTAGAATGAATTTAATTGGTGATGAGTTGTGTGGGATCTCTATCATTTTCAATCATAACTAAAGGTATTCCCACCCCTCTTCTTTTCCTCTTGTGGCTACAACAAGGTGATCTCTTATCCCCTTAACTCTTCATCCTCATGATTGAAGGTTCAAGAAAATTGCTTAAAAACTATAGCATCAATGGTTGTGTTAGTGGTTGGACCATTCCTTAGAATATGGACCCTCAAAATCATCTTAAATTTGTTGATGACATGGTTTTATTTTGTTGCTAAGATTCAAGAAGTTTTCAATGTCAAGAAATATTTGATTATTTATTTGACTACTTCTAGTTAACATATTAATGAGGATAAATCCAATATCTTCTTCTTTAATATGCTTTTGGGCTTCCAACAATGAATTTCTCTTTTTCTCCATTTCAAAATAGGAAAACTTTGGTTTCATTTCCTTGGCATTCTTTTATCTATTGTTAATCCTAAGAGGGATATGTGGAAGATCAACAACAAATTTAGAATGAAGGTTGACTTCTAATGGTTTTAATTTGTTGGTTGAGTCACTTTGCTAAAAGTCTATTATGCAAGCTTATTGAAATGAGAGAGGAAAAATTGAGATTGCTCCTGAATCAAAATTATTTCAATCACATTCCACTGCAAACTATTACAAAGTGTTGGAATTATAAAGCCATGATTCTTGTATAAAACTATTTATGAGAATATAACTACCCGAACTAATTTTTTATTTATTAAATTAACAATAGCTTGTTAATTTATTTATTTAACTATATGTGTCAAGTAATAAATTTCTAACACCCCCCTTTGTACTATCATAGAGGAAAACTAGAATTTAGTACACATATTCTTCATCAATTTGATGTGAAATTTCTTCATCACTTGAAGTGTGGTATTGTCCTTCAATCATCAAAGTGTTATCTTGCAACCTTCCATCAAGAAGATCATGTGCTCTCTGTTTGCAATTCAATACTACATGCCCTATATTTTTAGAATAGAAACATGTGCCACTTGCATTTTTGAACTTTGTCATATGTTTGGATTTTTTGTAAGAAGTACTAGCTTTGTTTTGTGTAGTCAATGCAACTTCTTCTTCTGAAACATGTTTGTTTCTTTCATCAAGCAATGTGGATATAATACTTTCTAGACTTGGATTGATTTTTCTTAAGGTGAATACCTTGTGAGACATACTAGTTGGCATACTATTTAAAAGAAAAGATTTTGCATCATTTTCCTTTATTTCTTCATTTATACCAACCAACTGATTTATCAAGGAACAAAATTTACTGATGTGAGACACTATATCTTCACCTTCTTCCATTTTCAAACCATACAACTTTTGTTTTATAGTTATTTCTGCACTATTAGCTTTTGATCCAAACAAAGTATTTAATGTTTCCCAGATATCCTTAGAAGATTTTTTAAAATCTACATGATGCAAATAAGGTTTAGATAAATCAAGACCAATTATAGCCAATGCTTTCTTATCTTTTACCTTCCATTTTTGAACTTCATCTATATCTATTGGTTTTGGCACTGTACCATCAAAAATTTCCCAAAGATATCTTTCAATTAACACTAATTGTATCTGTATTTGCCAACTGTGAAAATCATTTCCATCAAAATTTTCATAAAGACTTAATTTATCCATCTTGTGTTAAATAAAACGCGTTCTTAAAAGCAATACTTATATCTTCAATATTCGCCTTTATTTTTCAAAAATAAAAGGAAAAAACTTATAAAGAAAATTATGCCCTAGCCCCTCTTTTCAAAATGCCTTGAGGTGATTCAACGCGGCCTGGGCATTAGTTTAGGCATGCAATGTCTTTTGTGGATAAAACCCAAGATGATACAACAAGTTCTCTCCTCTATCGACCATCCTTAAGAAAGAAATGTTGGTGAGGCGCCAAGCTGTGGGGATTTAATGGAATTTTTCCCTCATAATAGGACAACTTCAAATGATACAGTCTTTCCCAAATTGAAGATTCTAGATTTGTGTCTACAAGCATATGAATCAAAAAATGAAATAGTGAAACCTTGTGCTGCTTCAAATCAACAAACAAAAAAATCCTCTGAAAACTATTTCAACCACCTTTACACATGTTATTCTTGCATACTTTCTCCTCCTTGCAGCCTGTTGTGTACACATTGAATGCCAAAACCACGTCTCTTTATGTTTTTCTTGTAGATGTGTCTCTTTATGTATAATTACATGATGTGCATAACATATTTGTTGAAAAATATTTAGAGACTTTCTTGCAAATGCAATTACAAAATAAAAAACTTCAGATATTATTTTTTATTTTTAAAAAATTTGGGATGAAAACAATGGACAGAATGGAATGTCAAACAATCGCAAGAATGAACACAATGGAGAGAAAGAGAATAAATGTAGATGAATGATGGAGTCAAAATGGTTTTGCACATGGTCTACATTTCTCACCTATTGACAAATGCAAGAATGGAAGAAAAAAATAGCAGTTGCACGTGGTCCTCACTGCAGTACCATTGTAAACATCGCTTTGGATGAAAACAAACAAATGGAAGGAGATCAGAGAGAGGTCTAGGAAGAAACCTGCTCTGATACCATATTGAAATGAGAGAGGAAAAATCGAGATTTCTCTCGAATCAAAATTATGTCAATCACATTTCATCACAAACTATTACAAAGTATTGGCATTATAAAGCCATGATTCCTGTATAAAACTATTTACGGGAATATAACTAACCGAATTAAATTTTTATTTATAAAATTAATAATAGCTTGTTAATTAATTTATTTAACTATATATGTCAAGTACTAAATTTCTAACAAGCTCTTCCCATCTATAGATTCCTTGTTTTATCTGCCCCAAAAAGCATCCTTAATGATTTTGATGATTTATCCAAGAAACTATTATGGAAAATTAACTTGGATTCTCAAAATGGAGTCTTATTAGTTGGGATCAAGTGTGTAGTCCCAAGCATAATGGTGGCCTAAATCTTAAGCAAATAGTTCTCAATAGCCAAGTCTTGGTAGCTAAAAATTATTGGAGATGGTGTAAGTACTCAAATCAATCATGGACTAAAATGTTGAATTTCAAATACTTGGTTGGGGTTGTTGATTTTGAACTCTCGAGAATGGATTTGGTTATAAGAGGCTTTATTATTCAGAATAAAATCAAGAATGAAGCTTGATTGTTAAAAATTCTTAGAGATCTCTCTTCTAGAAAGATGCTTGGGATCTTTACCCCCCACTCCTCTTTTCTTTCCCTCTTCTCCAACCTTTAAGTCAAACCTTTATAATGGCAAGATGATCTAAATTTTCTGACTTTAATAGTACTCTTAAGGTATTGAGTTCCTTGATATATCATTGGAAGGAATCTAATAGTTGGCCTAAACAAGGTTTTCCTAAAGCCCAAGACACCCTATTTTCTATTCTTGCAGATTGGTCATGCAAATCTTCAAAGGATGTTGATGTTGTTGTTTGATGCCAGTGTCATAAAGGAGCTTATATGGTGGTTCTTGGATACTCTTCCCTTGATAAGAAAAATGGTGGGAATAGAATTTTCTTAGTGGAGCAAAATCTAGAACAAATTCAGTTGGCCTAAATGCAATTTTTTCATGTGGCTTTCTTTTCACAATAAATGTCTCACTTGCGATAGTCTTAAAAGTCAAGGATTCCAAGGTCATTCAAAATATGTTCTATCCAATACAAAGGAAGAATATTTTTCTCATCTATTCTTCCAATGTGTTTTCTATAAGTATTTGGGGATAGCGATGGATAATTGGGAATTGACCTATTATCCACACTACTTCCTTGTGTGAGTTATGGACTAGCGTGGATTAGCCACTTTCTATAGCTAGCACTCTCAAGATGGCCTAAAAGATTGTGATTAGTTGGAAAATAGGGTTCACCAAAATGAATCAACAAGATGATGAACCACTTAATTTTCCCACACAAATCACTACAATTATGTGTATGATAAGATGCAAATAACAATTAGAAATGATACCTAATTGTTATAGCAACTATGAGGGAAGATTTTAGAGCATAAGAAGGTGTGTACCTTGTCAAAAAATTGTTTTTAAGCTACAAAGGACTCATTCAACTTTAGTGGCGAATGGGTCCTCGTTAGGGTTTCTAAGAATGAGATCAAGGTCCTATTCCTTGATGTCTACACTCTCAAATTCTTGGTTATCAGATTGTGGAAGTATGCTGGTAATTTTGTTGCTTCAAATCTTTGATTTTGCACTTTGAATGACAACTTTTGCAACTTGGCAACTTTGACAACTTTGCTCCAAACTTGCTCCACTTGATCTTCAACCTATAAATCTGCAAATACATATTCAAGGGAAGAAAAACTTGTTGTTTGTTAGTGAATGGGGATTTTCTTCAGTCAAACCCCTTGTACGTAATTAAACCAAATGATGAAATAATGAAATAATGAAATTGAAGCATGAAACATGAAATATGCAATTGATATCACCTTGGATGATGTCTTGTGAAACAATTCTATAATCTAGCATGTAGTGGCCATGAAGAATGTAGATCTTGGATCCTTGAATATGATGTGAACAATGATTGCAAGTAGATCTTCAATGCTACATCCACTTCTTTAGCTCAACAACACACATGAATGCATTAAACCCTTGTCATGATGATATGATATTGAATTGTTGCAATAGACTCTTGAAATTTGCCTTGAAATACCTTGAAAATGCTCTTGCAATGCTCTTGTGAACTCCAATTGGCTATAATGCATGATTTCTTGAAAGTCTGGGATAAAACTATGTGAATTAACCCATTATTTATAGTAAATTAGGAGATTAACCTCGAAATTCAAACAATTAAGGGCGACACCAAATATAGAAGTAAACTTTATTAAATTCCCACTAGAATCAAATTTGAAAAGGGGGTCCTCATTAAGGGAGGACCCATTCACCACCTAGGGCGAATGGGTCCTGGATCAGTTTTCCAGGACCTAACCCCAAGGGATGGAAACTATGTTAAAAACCCATTTCAGATCAACTTAGAAAGGGGGGTCCTATTAAGGGAGGACCCATTCACCACCTATGGTGAATGGGTCCTAGCACCATTTTCCAAGACCTAATTTTTTCCCAATTAAATGATATTATTTAAATCATGGGTGTCAGGATAGATCTTTGGGAGGTGTCATAAATAAGGTTTAAATTTGAATTAAAGGGATTAATTAACTCCAATTAACCATAAATAATTAAGATCACCCTAGATAAATGTTAAAGTGCTTTATAACACTTAAATAAGGTACCAATTTGAATACATTTTATCAAGAAGGGGCCCATTAAGCTTAATTAAGTAAATAAATCCTAGAAAAGTGTGAAAGTGTGTTACAACACTTCACAACACCTTTGCAAAGGATCAATTAAAGCATGTTTTAATCAAATAAAGGGTCTATAATGATGTGAATGTGTACAACACATTACAACACTATTCCAAGACACCATTAATTCAGTTTTAATGTCAATAACCAAACCAAGTAAGGGAAAAAGGCTAGTTTTACAGTTATTACATTTTGCCCCCACTTTAGTGAAAGTATGACCCCATGTCAAACTCAAACTAAAGTAGACATATAAGAAACTTAAGTATGCAACAATAAAAAAGATACATAATCATACCCTATCAAAGGAAAAATAAAGAAAAACAAAGGATCAAGCACAACCATTCCAACGTGATGTGGAACGTGGCTTGTTTATCCGTAACATACATCGTTCACTCTGGGGAAATGAAAGCTCAGTCTATCCACTAAGTGAGTTGCCCCATTGAAATGGAAAATGAGAGAATCATATTAGCCTCTCATACCATACCGAAGTTATCCTCCTAACAGCTTCGATAAGGCACCACAATGTAATGCTTTTTCTATGTAAAATTTTGTCAAAGGGGATTTTTGTATGTTCATGTAAATTTCTTCCTCGTAGGGAGAATTGTGCCTAATGTCTCCAAGAGAGGACAAGTTAAAAGTGTTAGATCATTGCCCATGGGATGCCTTGTTCGCA
Organism: Sequoiadendron giganteum; assembly: GCA_007115665.2. Lineage (NCBI taxonomy): Eukaryota > Viridiplantae > Streptophyta > Pinopsida > Cupressales > Cupressaceae > Sequoiadendron > Sequoiadendron giganteum. Next base: position 316,123,936 of record CM021102.1, read on the forward strand.
TCATGCCATATCAATAGATCTTACACTCTTGGACGACATGAGACCCAATGACACCACCAAGAAGAGGACACATCACAAGAAAAGAGAAAAATCACGCCTTGAAATTTTTCCAAAAGATTTAATCGATGTATGCCCCCACTTTAAAGTGGTTGTTGCACCATCACTGTGGGAAATTGCTTTAAAGTAGCCAATGTTTTATCCTAAGACATGAGAGCTTTCCTCGGAAAACCTTATGCCAAGTCATATGTTTCCGAAATAAAGCTACGCCATGGATAAGGGGTTGCCCCCAAAATGCAATAACTAAAGATGACCTAGTACGTCACATGTGAGCCAACTTAAGGCATGTGAGTCACATCCCAAGCTTTTTCCTATATAAACATGGAAGGCGGTCAACTAGCCAAAAGAGACAACAAGTGACATACGAGGACAAGGCTACCTAACTCCTGGCCCCCACTTAGTACAAGACAAGGATGAACCGAAATGATTGATGAGAGGCATGCTAGAGTGAAAATCAGTATCAATTAGAGGAATTAGGTGCCCCCACATAAGGAAGAGCACCAAACTCCTTAAGATGTTGGATTTTATTACTTAAAGCATTGCATTCATTAGTAGAATGACTATGAACTCTATGATATGCACAAAATGAACTCTTGTAATAAAATTTCTTCTGTGTTCTTGGAGGAAGGGATATCAAACGATCTTAGAGGAGTCTCAACAAGATACACTCTTGATCATTAGTAGAAGATGTTCCTTTATTTTGTGAAAAAGATATATCTTGCTTAGTACTAGGTGTCATACTTACACAAGATTCTTTAGATTGCGAGATTTTGCACTCTCCTTGATAGGAGGGTGTAAAATCTATCGAATTCGAATCATTAGTGTTTTGTGTGATGACATTAATGTTAAGTGAGGACTTCTTTATTTCTTTGATGTCTTTCAAAGGATAATAATCAGGAGCATTAATGTCTATCAATTCAGGATGCACTAATGTTAAAGTTAGCTTAGAGGAATCTTTTGTAAGAGTATTGATATTGAGTGAGGGCTTGTTTGATGGTTTTATTTCTATCAAAGGATAATAACCAAGACCTTGGGTTGTTTCTTGTGTGTTAGGGTCTATAGGGACGTGGATACCTTGTTCTCTAGTACAACATCCTTTTCCACTATAACCGAGTTATTTCATAAGTTCATAACCTCTTCCATAAAGATTTTTCATTTCTTTAGGATTCAGTGGTTGTTCATAGTCAACTTCATCAAATCTTGTTGTGTAATTTGCTTGATCTTCTAAAGTAGTTGAGGTGAATGATTTTGAATTTTGTGCTAACATTACTGCTTTTTCTTTTCCCTTTTCTGACTCTTTGTTTATGATCTTGTATTCTCCCATGAATGTAGGTGTGAAATCTAAGGAACCCCAATCGTCTTCCAATAGCTTAGTGACTTCCTCAATTTTCTTCTCGTGTTCTTTTTCTTCTTTTGTGACTTCTTGTGGTGTATAGGATTCCAATACTTCCAAAGGATTTTGTCCTTCTCTTTCGGCCATCAAGAAAATTTTGGGTTCGGGATCAACTTTTAAGGTGTATACTTTTTTGTTATAGACATACTTCATGACATGATGCAAAGTAGAAGGCACACCATTCATTTCATGAATCCACAGTCTCCATAAATGGAGGTTGTAAGAAAGATCATCAGGCATAATGTGGACCGGAGTTTGTAATGTTACTTCCCCAACTTTGATAGGTAATGTGATGACTCTGAGTGGTTGTTTTCCTATGTTATCAAATCCACGAATAGATAAAGAATCAGGTTTGATATCATTTTTACTCATTCAGAGTATTTTCAAAAGGCTCACACTACACACATTTAGGGCCGAACATTGTCAACAAGGGTTCATTTTATCGCAATTCAATCAATGTGGACTATTATGTTGAAATCTTTATATTTCTTTTGAATTTCTAAGGGAGGTAACTCGTTCTGGTGAAAAACAATATCTAAGTTCATGCCATTCATTCCTTAAACTAGTGTTTTTGCATTGTTTGAACTAGTGTTAGGAGGAACCGTAACTTGTTGCACAGCTTCTTGAAGAATGCTATGATGACTAGATGATGTTTGAAGTAGTTCCGTTATCGAAATCTTAGCAGGATTATTCTTAAGGTGTTCAACAAGACTATATTCCTTTCCATTATTTGCGGTCAAACAAGGAGCACTAGGCAAGATTGGATTAGGTAATGGGAGGGATGTTGAAGGTGTTTGTCTTGGTTGTGGATTATTCCTAGTGTAGTATGTATGAGAAACGGTATTGAAATTTGGTTGTTGCGAAACATTGTTCTTAGGTGGTTCGAGGATAAGGACGGGTTTGTTTTGAACTTGTGGTTTTTGTGAGGGTGGATAAATGATGAGTTTAGGCTCAGGAGAGTACTTCAAGGGATATCTAATGTGCATAACCTTAGAAGAATTTTCATGATCTCTTAGTGAAGGGGAGTCTAAAGTCTCTTCATCATCTTCATTGAACAAAGCCTCATCAAAATTGTTTGAAAGGCATGCATCAATTTTCTCATTTTCTTCCACCATGATATCTTCCCTAGGAGGAGAGTTGTTAGGAGAGCTGCAAACTAGATGTTCATGAAATTTTTTGTTTGGTTCTTCTACAATAACTTCATCACATATGGGGGATTCATCAATGGTTGCATTGTCTTGCTTATCTTGTATCAACTTATTCTCACAAATAGGGGCAATAGGCAAAGTAGTATTAGGGGATGTGTCAATGGTCTCATCCTTGTATCTAACAATGTCTTCCCTAGTAGGAGAGTTAGGGGAAGAGAGAAAAATAGGACTCTCATAACTCTCATTGGTTCGATCTTCTATCACCAAAATATCTTCATCACAAATAAGAGAGATATTAGGGGAAAACCAAATTTGATTATCATGATTATCCACCATTGTATTCTCTTTCACTAAAGGGATGGACTTTTTCTTAGCATGCTTAGAAAGGTACGATACTAACATTGTTTGACCAAAAATGATAAGTACTTCTAACTATCCTATGCAATGCTTCACAAATATAAACAATGTATATCCAAAGATGAAGAGTACTTTTATCCAATGTATGCAAGACTTCAAAAATGCAAACAAGGTGTAGCTAAAAATGAAAAGCACTTTTATCAAACTTATGCAAATCTTTATGAATGTAAACATTGTGTATGCAAAAGTGAAAAGTAATTTTATCCAACTTATGCAAAGTTTCATGAGTATAAACATTGTGTATGCAAAAATGCAAAATTTCAAAAATGTAAACATTTTCAGATTTTTGTTATTGAAATGATTTCAAAAATGGCTACCCTAAATTGATGTTTTTGACCTAGATGCATAAAATAATTTTTTTTGAAACTTTCCAGACTGATACTATAGGTTACCAACAAGCTTAGGAAGTACAAAAACAAGGTTTTCAATGATGTACAAGGCAGTTTCAAGCCTAATCAAGGACTCATTCGCCTTTACTGGCAAATGGGTCCTGGATAAGGATTTTTGGAATGTTTTTATTGATTTCTAAGTGATTTTTAATGCCTTTTCAGATGCCAGAAGATGTAGTCTAGGTCTGAACAGGGACTCATTTGCCAGTAAGGGCGAATGGGTCCCAAATCAAGGTTTTAAAAAGGTGAAAACTGTAGTTTTTAAAATTGTTTTATGTGTTTTTCATGACCAGTTTCAAACTGTAACTTATATGACAAAAAAATCCAAAATTTGATGACCTATATAACACCTTTTGAAATGTAATTTTGTTTTGGTTTTCAAATGCAAATGTATGAGATCTAAATGATATGCAAAATAACTGATTTGTTTATGTTTTTTTTAGATTTGGAGAATGCAAAACAATGCAATTCTAAACCCTAAATGAGATGCAAGTTTGAATGCAAAGTAAGAAACCCTAAATGAGATCCAATTCAATGCAAATGGATGCAAATGAATGTAAGATCTAATCTAAGATACAATGAAAGACTTTAAAATTAGAAAATTGCAATATTTAATGAGTTAGGTTCACCATTAATGATTAGGTGGAAAATAGGGTTCACCAAAATGAATCAACACGATGATGAACCACTTGATTTTCCCACACAAATCACTACAATTATGTGTATGATAAGATGCATTTATAACAATAAAAAATGATACCTAATTGTTATAGCAACTATGAGGGAATTTTTTAGAGCATAAGAAGGTGTGTACCTTGTCAAAAACTTATTTTTTTAAAGCTACAAAGGACTCATTCGCCTTTAGTGGCGAATGGGTCCCTGTTAGGGTTTCTGAAATTGAGATCAGGGTCTTGTTCCTTGATGTCTACACTCTCGAATTCCCGGTTATCAACTTCTAGAAGTATGGAGGTAATTTTGTAGCTTCAAATCTTTGATTTTGCACTTTGAATGACAAATTTTGCAACTTGGCAACTTTGACAACTTTGCTCCAAACTTGCTCCACTTGATCTTCAACCTGCAAATCTGCAATTACATATTCAAGGGAAGAAAAGCTTGTTGTTTTTTAGTGAATGGGGGTTTTCTTTAGTCAAACCCCTTGTAGGTAATTAAACCAAATGATGAAATAATGAAATTGAAGCATGAAACATGAAATATGCAATTGATATCATTTTGGATGATGTCTTGTGAAACAAATATGCAATCTAGCATGTAGTGGCCATGAAGAATGTAGATATTAGATCCTTGAATATGATGTGAACAATTCTTGCAAGTAGATCTTCAATGCTACATCCACTTCTTTAGCTCAACAACATACATGAATGCATTAAACCCTTGTCATGATGATATGATCTTGAATTGCTGCAATAGACTCTTGAAATTTGCCTTGAAATTCCTTGAAAATGTTCTTGCAATGCTCTTGTGAACTCCAATTGGCTATAATGCATGAGTACTTGAAAGTCTAGGATGAAACTATGTGAATTAACCCATTATTTATACTAGATTAGGAGATTAACCTCGAAATTCAAACAATTAAGGCCGACACCAGATTTGGTAGTAAACTTTATTAAATTCCCACTAGAATCAAATTTGAAAAGGGGGTTCTCATTAAGGGAGGACCCATTCACCACCTAGGGCGAATGGTTCCTGACTTAGTTTTCTAGGACTTAACCCCGGGGGATGGAAACTATGTTAAAAACCCATTTCAGATCAACTTAGAAAGGGGGGTCCTATTAAGGGAGGACCCATTCACTACCAAGGGTGAATGGGTCATGACACCATTTTCCAGGACCTAATTTTTTCCCAATTAAATGTTATATTATTTAAATCATGGGTGTCGAGATTGATTTTGGGAGGTGTCATAAATAAGGTTTAAATTTGAATTAAAGGGATTAATTAACTCCAATTAACCACAAATAATTAAGATCACCCTAGATAAATGTGAAAGTGCTTTATAACACTTAACAATACTTAAATAAGGTACCAATTTGAATACATTTTATCAAGAAGGGGCCCATTAAGCTTAATTAAGTAAATAATCCTAGAAAAGAGAGGATTGATAAGTCCTCTTAGTAACTAATGATTTTAGTTGAATAGATTTGTCATCTTGCTCTTTAGTTTGAAGCCATGTCCTTTGTTCATATCCCTTGGGAATGGAACTCAATTGTAGATTATCTTGCCTAGTAGGCTACAAAGGAAAATTGTAGTTGGAATGTCTTGGAATGGGGGTCTATATATCTTGAAAAAGCCTCTAACCTTCTCCACCTTGTTCATAATTATCAATCCCAAATTTCACCTTACTTCTCTAATGTAGATCAAGGTTGATGACTGTCACTATTTGGAACATGTCTACAAAGTCTTATTGTTGGTATTATGGACTTCTTTGGCTTCTTTGACATGCTTGGTTTGTTCTTTCTAGTTATGTTAATAAAGAGCTCTGCTTCTTCCAATCGTGTGGCTACTTGATGGGCTCTATCAATTTTTCTTGGAGATGGGATTGTGGAAAACACATCTAGATTATCTTACTTTACTTATCTAGCCATTTGGAAATTTTTGTTTTGTAACACATTTTGAGTTTTTTTAATATATTTTTTTGCTAAAAAAGAAAACAAGAACTTTAAAATTTCGTTACCCCAAAGTTTTTTTTTCATGGTCATCAAATGCTTCTCCCCCTATTGTCACTATAGATTTACACCTCTCAACATAATTAAATATTTTCAATCATTTTTTAATGTTAGCAAAACATTTTTTTATAAAATAGAATATGTACATTGAATTTAATAAAATAAAATTGTTAAAATAAAGAATATAAAGAACTTAAAAGTAAACATAGTAAAATATTTATTATTTTAAAATTAAAATTTCAAAAATAATAAATAATATCCCAACTATTTAAATTTTAAAATATATATTAAAAAAACACATATAAATTATGTGGACCATTTTTCAACTTTAGATCATATTAGTTTTAAAATTTATTAGACCATATAATTTGACTTGCTATATATTTATATGATTATATATATTACACTTAAGAATATTAGTAAATCATAAAAAATTATTATAGAGAAATATAATATACTATATTCATTTATGATATTAATATATATCATTTTATAATATTTGTTATAGAAATGCATAATAATTTAGAAAAATTTCAAAATGAACATAAATGTTTTTTTATTTCTAGAATATTGTTTGACAAGATTATTTTTTAAAAGCATTCATTGTTACATTGTTTTACTTTTAATTTTTTAATATATATACTTTACTACTATAAATTACAATGAAGAGATCAAGAAAAGTTGTTACCATCACCTAAAGATTATGAAAGTTATTGTTGGACTGTAATTTTTATCCCAAATTCTCACATTACTAGACTTTCACTTAATTTTGTTTGATTTTAAAACAATACTATTTAAAAAATAAGAACTTTTATTATAATGTTTATTATAAATAAAAAAATTAGATTTGGATTTGTACTTTTAAAGTAATTAAAAAAGTGTATAATTTTCTACCATCTCTTTGTACATTTGATAGGATTTCTCTCTAATCTAATTTGGTAATTGTTTCTATTATTGAAATCTCAAATAGTCAAATAGAAAACCCTCTTCCAAACTTAGAAACAAATTTCTTTATGTTTTGGAAGGAAATTGTCTATCCAGCTTTTAAAATGTACATTTAACTGTATTTATTAATTAAATGAAAATCAGAATACAATAGATTTGTTATTTTCAATTAATTAATAAATATGATCAAATGTACATTCTGAAAACTGCGTAAACATACTGCAGACAATCTACTCATTTTTCTTAAGAATGCTGGTAGCCTTGAGTTTTATGATAGGGAAATCAAGGCAAGGCCGGGCAGGATGGGCAGAGTGCAACATGGCATTTTCTTAGTCATGTCTCAGGTTACAGTGACAGACAGACTATAACCACAAATCAAATGAATAATTTCTATCAACAATACAGATAGGTGATGAAAAAATAAACCTCCTATTTTCTATGAAATCCAATATATATATTAAAAGCGTGTAAAATGTCAGAATATCACAGTTTACCTATCCATTTAACAGAGAATAATTCTCAGAGAGTCTCAAAATTGCGAGGACCTAAACTCCATTGAACAAATTTCCTCTGCATTTCAAAATTTTAAACAAAACGTACCAAAACATTTTATATACTGTCTTTGTCCCAGAAACTGTTAAAAACCCTGAAACCCTCAGAATTTGATTAAAAACCCTCAACAACCATTTTCCACCAGAATTCATCGACACAAAAGCAGCACAGTCTAAATTTTACGAAGGCAGTCCCAAAGTCAGAATTTCAAAAGGCCCACAGTCTAAATTTTACGAAGGCAGTCCCAAAGTCAGAATTTCAAAAGGCCCACGAGCCATTTGCATGATAACATTGCCATCAAACAAGAGCTAAGAAAGTACGTGCCTGGAACTGCAAATTGATTCTTATCAAAGGAAAAATTTGCTTTCAAATAATGCTGCAGCTAAAAAAACATCGATGTGTTGAGGCTTTTTAAAACATACCAATCAAAATCTCAGTAGAAATAATCTAAACAAAAAAATTTAAAATTGTAGAATACATCAAAAATATTGTAGTTTTATTGATCGAGTACAATTAATAAGAAGGATGATATGTTTTTTTTTATTATATTAACATAATTCTCGTATTACATTGTTAGCTATTCAATACATTAATTAACGATCTCTATTAACCGTTCAACTGCTTCTGCGATTGCATAAAAATGCAGATGCATTCCTTGAATATTGATCGATAATAAATAAAAGTATTATGCATTTTTCACAGAAACTGGTATCAGAGCGGCGAAAGAATGTCTGGGAATGTATCTTAGTCTGCAAATGGCAGACATCGATTGATGAATAGGAAGCCGTTGGAATGTTAAGCCTTTGCGATCAGAATGATGCAAGTTGGCATGCAGTTTTGATTGGTGTATGTGATCTGAAGCGGCGGATTATCAGAGCAGATGCGATAATGCTACACCAACAAAAGATTAAGTTTAGGGTTTCTATTTTGACACCGGGAGTGGCACAGCGGAATCATGGCGGCCAAAATTAGTTTTGGTGAGTGCAAAATTGCTATTATGCCATTTTTTTTGGTGAGACTTAAGATTTTAGAGGATATATCATTATGGAGATTGTAGTAGATAAGTTAGATAAGTATTCTGGTTTCAATTTTCATATTTGAAAAATCAAAATTCAGGTACACTTAATGAATAAGAATTTATGGGGAATAACTAGTGGAAAGGAAATGGTACCCACAAAAGCAACTAAATTATTAGAATGGAACAATAGAGATGATAAAGCCAATGCTATTATTGGTCTTGTTCTTTCTTATTCAAAATTACATCATATAGATCTAAATAAATCATCAGCAGAAATTTGGGATAATCTCAATAAACTGTTTAGAGTGAAGGCATTAAATGCAAAGTTTTCTCTAAAACTTCAATTGTTTAGGTTCAAAATGGAAAATGGAATCACAATGTCAAATCATATAAGCAGTTTGAGGTCTCTCATCAGACAATTAGCAGAAGTTAAGGCTTTGATAGATGATGATGATCCTAGAGCAGTATTGTTAAATAGTTTGCCTTCAAGATACAGTAATGTTATTTTTACGCTCATTCAAATAACTTCCCAAACTTTAGAAGATATGATTTCAGCCCTTCTAGCAAAGGAAACGAGGACAAAAGAAAATCTTCAAGATGAATCAGATATAGCAAACCTTGTGTGCATTGAAGATGAGGATTCATTAGATGATGAAGTTGATACTTACCACACTTGTGGTTATGCATAGTACTATGAGGCTTCATTTTTGGAAGCTGGTGGCACTGGAGTATGGAGGAATTTCCATCATCTCAAGTTAGCTTCTCGCTTTGAGATGTTGCTTTGTATGAGAAGCGCTTTTGGCTTTAAGTTTTTGTTTTTTCTTGTTGTTGCTAACATATTTGAAGAATGCATATATTGTGAAGTTTGGTTTTTGGAGACAGGTAAGGGGTTTGGTGTAGAGCTCAATATGGATGTTTGTCCAGCGAGCACTCGAGACTATGATCCAAATTATAACCTTTCAAGGGTCATTAGACAACTTGATGGAGCCATGTGTTTGGAGAGCTCAATATGGATTGTTGTCGAATAATTCAAGAATCTGTGATTCAAGAGTTCATAGGAGGGAGAACTCGGGAATTTAGCTAGGGGCTACACCTTTCCAAGGGTCACGCGACAGCTTGATGGAGTTCCACTTGATTCAGGATTTGTTTCTTCAAGGAAGATCTTCACAAAAATGTATAAACATTTTGTAATCAGCAAGTTTTGTTATGTAAACCTTAAGGGGGGTCTCTTAAAAGATGAATTATAAGGTTTTAGGAATACACTTATAGGAACAATGTAATAAGGGGGGAATGTTAGCATAATTGTCATATTACATTGTTAGCTGTTCGGTAGATTAACTATCTCTGTTAACCGTTCAACCGCTTCCGCTATTGCATAAAAATGCAGATGTATTCCTTAAATATTGATCAATAATAAATAAAAGTATTATGCATTTTTCACAACAGATTACATCATCCAAAAGGATTCAAACTTATGAAAATATGATACCAGAAATGAGCCTGAATCGTATCTGAGACAACTTTGATAAAATAAGTATCCTATTTAAAAAAAATATATCAAAATAAACTACATAAACTCATTGATGATATAAAATGATCCATTAAAAAAGGGTGAAATACATAATCTCTTTTTAGCAACAATGCCACATCATACAGAAACAAACAATAAACGAGAAAGATTGAATCTGTTGGATGCGTCTAAGGTTCGCTCCTGCACCATCACGTAGTATGGAGATAACTTCAGCTGGGCTGCATTTAACAGCACTATGTCTTTGAAAAAACAACAGTAAGTTGTATTGCACGACTGACAGAAAAATGGCACCCGACTTCCTTCTATGTTGAAGGGCTCACAGATATCAATGTTGAAATGGCTGACACGTAGCTGCCATTTTATATTTTGTTCAAAGGGTAAAGATCAGGTAAATATTTTTAAATTCTTACATTTTCTTATCTCTGCCTTACCCAGGAAAAAAATTCACAACAAAATTAGAAAATTAGAAATTAGAAATTTCTTGTTTCAAAAATTCTAAAAATTTAAAAATAAAAAACATAAGCTCTGTTTATTTTCTGTTTTTAATAGGATTTACAATTAATAGCATGAAGTTTCCACAGTCCATGATCAAATAATGCTGAGTTTTTTGGATTGAAACTGTGTGCAATCTTTGTACATCAACGTTTCGTATCATACTCCATGATCCATCATCGAAATGCTTGTAAATAAAAAAAAGAAAGTGAAAATGTAATAACAGACTTGAATAGATAAATAAGATTATAATATTAAAAGAATATTAAAATCTAACTGCTATAATCTATACTGTAGATAGAATTTAAAAACCACTCATTTTTTTTAATTCAAAATTTTAAGCTCATCTTATAAATCTTAATAAATGAGACAAATAACTGCCATCAATTTCTATCAATTCAGAATTTGAAATTTATTTTATAAGCATTGATATTGTTATCATATTCATCCTTATACTAATGGCTATTCTTAACTCAGTTAATTACAAAATTATTATAACTTTACAACTGAGTAATTTCTCTCATTAACGAGATTTTTTTTAATTGAGGCCGAAATTAAAAGAAAATTTCTCATTTTTAATTTACCAATTAGAGAAAAGTGCCCATTTAACATATTGTTCATAACCATAAGGGTGATTAGAAATTTAGAAGCCGAATCTAACATTGCCCAGAAAATTTTATGTTACATTGTACAGGACAGTTTATATTGCATTCTGAATACATTTTCAATACCAATTTATGGACATGAGGAAACTCTGGTTACAATTGTTTGGATTTCACCAACGGAATTTCAATTTGTTCACAAAATTCATGTGATCTAGTCTCATAAAAAGATGTATTATAAACATTAGGCCAGTAAGTCAACCAGATGGTTCCTTCAATATTCAATTTCAAGACTTCATCGTTGGTTTTTCTGTTTAACCTCCATGAAAACTTCCTCCCATACGTGTCATCAGCAAACACCACTCCTCCCTGATCGTTGAAAGGACTATAAGGCTTGCGGTATCTGTCTTTGTACCATGGCTTTGCGTCCAGGAAGTTAAATTTTGGTGGTTTGGAAGATGCCACTTCTGTTTTATTCACTGGGTCATACAAAATCCATGTGAAACTTCCCCTTGGTTCTTGTATAGACTGGTCGAATTTCCAGAATTTCATATCAAAGGAGGTCTCTGTTTCAACGATTCTCTTGACGCCCATCTGGTTTGGGGATTGGAATGATAACTCCCACCCGTGTCGAGTAGTATTATGAATGCTGGGGTTTGGTGAGGATTGAGGCACAGATATAGTGTAATCATCCCCTAGCTGGAGTTGAGGGGTTATAGACAATGAGATGCGAGATGGAAAGTATCTCTCTGTTGCAATAACATCCGAACAGGAGGAGGCTTGAAGAGTCTGAAATGGGTACACATCACACATCAGATTGTCAATACCCACTTCAAGTTTAATGTATGTTTCTTCTTTGAGGTGTATGGTATGACTGAGCTGAGTTATGCTTTCCAATTGTTGATATCTTAAAGCATCTCCAAGCTTGCCGTTGACTTGAGGCAGGTTACAGAGCTTGTGATGGGATTTTGGCGTCTTCATGCAGACTATAGGACAGTAAACACCCACCTTCCAGAGATCAGAGATTTTGCAAGCATAGGAAGAACGGAAGGGCTCCTGCTGCAATGAAGAGGTAAAGGATGCTGAGAAATAGGCTCCCAAGAAGCGCATCAGTGGGGCTTCCAAATGGGCGCCTATTGCTGAGACAAACTCTGGAGATGTTAACTGTGTGAATTCCTCGGTGATCTGTGGATATAGTCTGTCTGTAACTGGAGACATGACTAAGAGACAAAGGCACAGAAATGCAGAGTTGAAAAGCAGCGGATAATTAGCTGATTGAGTGAGATAAGATGGGGCCGGTGCCAGATCTACAGTGGTTAACTGAAGCTCTACGGAGTTTCCCAATACCTTAATGTTGTGAAGTACATGGGAAATAGATTTGATGAAAAGGGAGAAAAGACAGGACGTTGTTACCTCCATTGACTCGCAGCTGAACTCTCCCAAAGGAATTGTTCGCCATGAAGTGACATCTATGAAGAAGCAGATACGGCCTTCTCCTTTCTTTTGGGCAGAGAACTCGACCAGTTTGAAGAGCCGAACAGATTGCACAGAGCGCCGCCATTGGGAGGGGTGTGGAAGATGAGAAATCCAATCGAACAGGTCTGAGAATGCCATGTTATACTTTTCCCGCCCTACATTGGCTTCCCTACTCACAAAACGACGACGGGATGGGATGGGGCGCAGGGCACGCACGAAAGGGCGGGCAATGTCGTCCAGAATTGCTCCCTGTGTGAGTGGATTTGATCAGAAATGTTTTCGATACGGATACAGCCAGAATTCAATCTCAACAAAGCCCATAACACCCGCTTCAATCCGAACACGCGATCGAAGCGGTGGCATAAGTGGAAGTTGTCTGCCCTCCTCAGTAAACCGGGAAGAGGGTCCATTGTCAGATTCCATTTTAATTACATTCTACCGCAACTAGCAATCGCACCTTGGTGTGCAATGGGTATGTCGAAGAGGTGTCGAAGGTCTATCAACGAAAATTTTGGTTCTTTTTTTTTGTTTTTGTTTTTGGGCATACACTTGTGTAGTACACGAAGTCAAGTGGTCATTTAGGAAATGATATTATTTGTGCAATAAAAAGTCTCAATGGAGAAGTGATAGCTTCAAATCAATATAGATCTAAAGATGTGTAAGAGAGGGGGACCAACCACAGCAAGGTCCCAGGTCGCAAAAGGCTAAGAACGGAAACGCTGCCTTAACTTATCTTAGTTGTAAGGAAGATTAGGATAAGAGGGATGAGAATGATGAAGACTATGTGTCTTTCGATCACTTTGCAATCCCGAGAGTTGAAGAGAGATTAGATGAGTCATTTTTTAAGGTCAATTTTGCGTCTCAGATAGCTCTTTGTTAGAGGATAGAAACGCGGTTCCGGGACGACAAAGCGACGTGTTGGCGTTTGTACGACAAGAAAATCAAAGAGACGAGGTTAAATCCTCAAGAAATGACTGCTAGCCTAGTTTAGAGGTTTCTTGAACAACAGAATGAGATTAAGAAGAATGAAACATAAATACAAATGTGATAAAGGAAATATATTACCGCAAGGGTGACAAAGATGATTTCGTACAACAATCCTCTCGCCAGCTTGCTTCAAGATCTCTCCACTTGCACACAAAAAAAAGGGAAAATGTTGGGGTTGTTTAGAGTCAAACCCTCGTTTTGGTGTTTCCACCTCCACGGACAACCAAGTTTGCAACGATAGAAATAAAGATAAAGAAGAGAATACAAGCCACATAAACAAAAGACACTACAAACAGTATGTGCTTACTCAACCAAAGATGATAGAGAAGATAAGAGGAGCTTACCACCTCCGTCCAAAACACTCAAGGCTTATGGAGGAGAAAATGAGAGGAAATCAACCCTCTGTTGCAATGGTGTTTGTCCTGCACTCGCAGTATCGGAGTGGAGTAGTGGATTGTTGTTATGGAGTGTAAAGTGCTGCTACAAAGCTTGAAGATGGATGAATGAAGTGGAGAGAATGCTCAAATGGTCTTGCCAAACTTCTGCTGAAGAGAACTATGGATGAATGGATGAAGAATATGAAGGAAATGATGAAAAATGACTATATTCGGGTTGACCAATTAAAAAGGGGTGTTGCACTTCGACTCCCAATAGGAAGTGTAACGTCTATGTAGTCTTCAACCATAGGAATTTGTCAGGGACGTAAGTGCACCATGCGGACGTTTGCATGTCGCGCGGGCGTCCCCGACAAAAATGCCCCCATCGACACACAAAAAAGGCACTAAGTGGAATGTGAGCAGCGGACTTAAGTGGAATTAAGCCTTTGCCTTAAATTTTCTAAAGTGTAAGGGGGTAAAAAGGAATTTGCGTTAGGGGTGCAAATTCATGCTTATACAAGATGATTGAAACAAAACCTCTTAATCAGGGAGATATCAGGGTCCATTGTCAATAGGCTCAAGGAGGGAGCAATGGGAGAGAGAGAGAGAGAGAGGGGGGGCAAATAGATATAGATATAGAGGTCTAGGAAGAGGGAGAGCTAGAGAGAGGGAGATATGTCTAGAGATAGAGGGGGAGAGAGGAAGATAGAGGTAGAGATGAAGAGCAAGAGAGGAAGAGGGAGGAAAATAGATAGAGAGAGGGAGAGATAAAGATAGAGAGAGATAGGGAGATAAAGAGGGAGAGATAGAGAGGTATAGAGGAAGAGGGAGAGGGAAAGATAGAGAGAGAGAGAGGTATAGATGGTGAGATTGATGGTGGAATAGAGTGATAAAGAGATAGATGTATAAGGAGATATAGAGAGAGGGGGAGGGAGATAGAGATAGAGACATAGACAAAGATATATAAAAATAAAGAGAAGTAGAGATAGACAAATAAAGATGGAGAGGGAAAGAGAAATAAGGGGAAATAGATGTTAAAATATAAACTATATTTAATCACAAAGAGTCATGTAAGAGATACACCTATTCATGTATAATATTTTTTTAAGGGTCTTTGGATCCATAATTTTAACAAGTTCTAGTCAAGCTCTCCAATTTTAACAATTGGTATCAAAGCTGCTATGATCTCAAGCATGGTAAGATAGAGATAATATATGGAATCATTTGAATCTTTATTCCACTTCACAGTTTTTTATCATATATCAAAGCTTATGATAGATCCTACAACTAAAAGACAAAAATAAGTGTTGAAAGAAATCCTTGGATTGAAATGAAGAGTATTTTCAGCCTCAAACATAATATTTTATTTGTAGTATTTATTCCTTAAGTGTAATTTATATTGTAAGAATAGGATAAAAACAAAGTGAAGTGAATTGAAGTCTCCGAAATAGTTGAAGTGGTTGCAGGGGTGTCATTCCATGATTCATTGCACATCATATCATCATCCAAACATTTTTATTGTTTATTTGTTGCACTGGAAAGTCAAAGCTTACACAAAATGAAGTGGTAAAGTGAAGTAGTTTGAATGCTATTTGAAAAATTAAAGGTGACAACTAATACTGAGAGGATTGATATATTTCAATGCAATATAATGCATTGGGTGATGATGTTTGAATTACATCAATTTGCTTAGTGGCATGAAGGTAGCATTCCAACTATCATTTTCATAGCCATTGCCATATTTAGGCTTTATGTTGAAGATTGCCCAATTGTTGTATATGAATGATGATCTATAGACTTTAAAAAATATATTTGTCAAAAGGGAAAAGTAAATAAATATCTTTTCTTTCAAAGAATAGGAGTTTGCAAGGAGGATATTTTTTGAAAGTGGTATCATAGTTTAGATTGGTGATTGCATAATTAAGTTTATAGGCATTTTTGGTGTGGTATAGTGTAAAAAGAAGATCACAATTAAAACCTAAGTTTGAAGAGATATAAATTCAATAGTAGATCATTTCAAATCATGTGTCGTGCCCATAATTTTTCACTACTTAAACATAACACACAAATAATTTTTTTCCCTTTACAATGCAACACACACTAAATATGACAAGAAAACATCTTTGTACCTTTTAAGGTATTAAGTTTATGATGCCTCCTATACACTCTGCACATAGTGCAAGACAATGATGGATATAATTAAGACCAATGATAACTCTAATTTTGTCTTCATCTATGAAGACAATTATTTAAGCTAGGTGACTAAATGAGACAAAGAATTATGCTTATATGCAACAATCTTTAATTAAATGCAATTAAATTTTAGGAAACAAACAACAAAGCTAGAGTTTTAATTCATAATTGCAATATTACACATTAATTTAGCTTTTTGATTTGAACAAATTTTATGTTTTGCAATTTGATCTTTTTTTATGGTTGTTTTATATTTAAACAACAATGGTTAATTTCAACCTACACATATTCGCTTAATAATTTAGTATTTACTAATTTAATAATCAAGACATTCTTAATCACAAGGGATCTAAGGAAAGAATTACATTCATGAGTATACATAAAGACAATTCAAATCAAGCTTAAGTTATACTATTAATTTTATAGGTGACATAGAGAACTTAATGTATTAACAACAATTGTATTATTCAATTTGATTTATAATCTTGAACAATTAGATTACTATAGAATTAATCCCTTCTGAATGTTAATATTATGTGGTGACTAGCCACTAAGACTATGGTCCCATGGAGGGGGAGGGGCTATTTAACATTTTTCAATTGACATTGTTGGAAATATTTAGAAGCCTTTTACAATCAAATGTCTCCATAGATTTTATAAGAGTAGTTAATGAAAACAATTTTAGTTATTTTAAAAAACTAATGGCTCAATTATTTGTTGTTAGGAATTCAATAGATTACATATCTTCTAATGATATTATAAGGATCAAAATTTCTAAAACTAAACTTTTTTTAACCCTCCCTTACAACCAACTATTAAAAATATGAAAAGAAAAGAAAACTCTAAATTTTTAAAATATAATTCCAATTAACCTTATAACTTCATCTATATTTTCATAATTTTTTAACATAAAAAATCTTCTATGAAATATGACCTTGTTAAACATGAGAAAACCCCACTAAAATTGTGAACTCTATTTAAAAAAAATAAAATTCCAATTAACCTTATAACTTCATCCATGTTTTCATAATTTTAAAACATAAAAAACCCTCTATGAAATATGGCCTTGTTAAGGATGAGATAACCCCCACTGCGTTTGGATTGTGATCGGGACGTAGCACGTTCCAATCACGAAAAGAAGTGGAAAAGAAGAGGAAGAAGATCACAAATTTACAATAGAACTTACCAATTACCTCGGGATTCGTTGAATATTCTTTAAACAGAAACTTGTACGGGACAGACTTCCTACGTTTTTCCCTCGTATTCGAGCAATTGGATTAGTTACGGTGTTGTATTTTGATTTTTATTTCCAGCGTCTACAACGAAGAGGCCGAGACATTCCCCTAGACAGGAAACAGCTTCACAAATTCCAGGAAACGCGTTGCGTTGACGAATTCTTCACCGAACCTTCGTTCTGTACAGAAGTGCCGGACTAGTGATCACTTTCTCAATAATTTGGGATGTTCAGAGAGAACCGAACCCGCAAACTCTGTGGTCACAATGGCAGTGCAGAATAGTAAAAGGCAGGCCCAAGTGGCCGCGGAGAACGCAGTTAGAGCAATAGGTTGCGGGTACGATATCACAAACGACTTGAGGCTATCTTATTGTAAGGAGATTGGCTGCTTGATAGAAGTGGATAGGGAGGCCAAACAGGATGTGGTTATACCGGGCGGCGTCACGGTTGCCGATGTGCCGGAAGCCATCAGATGCGATAAAGGAGAGCGCATGCGATTCAGCTCCGACGTTCTGTCATTTCAGGGGGTCCGTTGATCATATCCTTTTACTGTTTCACAGCGTGGATTCCTACAGCGGTCTTTCTAAATTTTATGAATATGTTTTGATTGCTGCATAGTAGCAAAGAAAGGACTTATCTTTGCTGCATTGTATGGCAGTGATTTTTTTGGGAGGATAAGAATTGCAATTTTTTTCACAGCCTATGAGCATAATTATGGTGTCAAGGACTTAGAGTATCTATTCTGTCAAATTTACCCTACTTTCATCTTATAGTGTCAATCTTTACACTTCACAAAATGATGACCGATGAACTCTTTATGAACCAAACATTTTCACCAAAAGACCAGCTGCTACTTGGCAGCCAACACAAATTTGACGAGTTATTCTACATCTTTTCTTTTCAATGCTAGTTTGCCCTCCTATTAAGTTTTCAAAGCACAGATAAGTAGCTATCTCCTGAACATATACTTTCCCTTGCCTGAAATCGTTCTTTCAAGGAATATTCAAGAATCAATCCATTTATTATTATCTGCAATTTACGCTATTTCTTAGCATACATCGAGTGTGCAGAAAATTTCCTAGCTGATATAGGAGTTTCCCTTCTTTTAAGTTTCCAAAGCACAGATAAGCAGCTATCTCTTGAACATGTACTTTCTCTTGTTTGATGTCGTTCTTTCAACGAATATGCAAGAATCAATCCATTATTACTATCTGTAATTTACACTATTTCTTACCATACACTGAGTGTGCAGAAAATTCCCTAGCTGATATAGGAGTTATTATATGAAAGCTTAAGGAAGGTATATAATGACAGTAAGTTCATTTATTACTTTCCACAAATGGACAATATTTGCGTTACCGTTAATGAATTCCTTTAAAGACTTTTTAGTGAACTCTGCAGCAGAATCACCTGATATTGCTTCATTGGTCGGCATATTATTCTCATTCTCATTAACAAGAAATTTTGTGTCATTGTTGTCGTCTTCTTCAAAAGTTAACAGTCTACAGTAAATTTAAGAAAGCTATGAAATACAATCAATTCCCTTCTTGAAGTCCACAATTGATGACATACAGAATATTTTCACTATCATTGACAAACTCCTTTAAGGTTGTTTGGGCGAACCCTGCAGTAGAATCAACTGACATTTCTTCATTGGTTGGCATATTATTCCCATTTTCATCAACTTTAGTTGTATCTTTGCCTTCTTCTTCTTCAAATGTTATCATTATATTATGCAACATACAGCACAAGAAAATGATTTTTGGTCGCACTTGAAAATTAGGAAATGTCAAATTTTTGAATATAAAGTTTTATAATTATTCTTCAGCCTTCCAAAGGAATGATAAACAACAATGCCTGTTGAGGGTACAAATTTTTGAATGAGCCAACGCTAGGAGTTTGGAGGTCAAGATCAATCTTTTATGAGTCTCAAAGTAGGAGCTCTTGCCAAGAAATTTGGTAATGGAGATGCCAATCATGACCTAGAAAACCAATCAAGAAAAGAAGATTTGTGTAATGTCATGTCCCCTCCCTATTTGGGTCGGCCAATAGAGAGAAAAAGGTGTTTTTTAACAACAATTTAATATATATTTAAAATAATAATAATATAACAAGAATAATAAAATCAAATCAAATATTTGAAATTTAAATTTGGTACCCCAGTTTTGGGCTGACCTATATTAAATAAATAAATAAAATGAAAAATAATTCTAATTTGTAGG
The DNA here is from genome assembly GCA_007115665.2 of Sequoiadendron giganteum. Classification (NCBI taxonomy): domain Eukaryota; kingdom Viridiplantae; phylum Streptophyta; class Pinopsida; order Cupressales; family Cupressaceae; genus Sequoiadendron; species Sequoiadendron giganteum. Next base: position 316,143,650 of record CM021102.1, read on the forward strand.
TTGGCCTTTTTGGGCCCTAGCATCCATGTTAAAGAGGTATATATATATATATCCACAGTTGGAAAACTTGACTTGGCAAAAAACTCGCCAAGCCCAAAATTGACGAGTCAACAAAAACTCAGAGAAAACTCGACAACTTTTTCGATTTTTTTTGTGTTTCTTTCACATTTTTTATGTATTTGGCGAGTCTTTTGTAAAGACTCATGAGTTTTTGGCAAAAACTCACCAAAAACTTGGCAGGAAGACTTGATGAATTAAAGTCATAAAGACTCGTAGGGCAAAAAAACTCGCGAGCTTTTCAAGACTCACTGAAAACTCGGCGAGTTTGCCAACTATGTATATATCTATCTATTTGTGTTGCTGGTTGGGAATCATCTTGAAAAAAACGATTGAAAATTTGGGAGAACTCCTAAATTGTTGAATTGAGACGAAATCCTCAACTTCATTGCATGGTTGGGATGCCAAACCCTAACCTTATCTAATTAACTTTCCTTATTTCAGTGCCATTTTAAACCCTATTTTTAGTATTGATTTGGAACAAAGTTTTCCTGTAGGTGGTTGCCATCTCTGAGGGTTTGCACGAGGGTTTCATCAGGGTCACAAGTCACCATTTTCACCCATTTGGACAACCCTGGCTGCAACTGCTCTGAGTTAATTGCTAATTTATTCACTAGGAAGGGTGTTGGTCACAACTTGATATGGCTGTGTGCATTTAGAATTGTGGAATTCTTGCACAACTCATCAACTCTTGTGGAGACAAGCACTTGGAAGGCAACATTAAGGCAGATTCCTCATTCCCTGGTTGAATTCTGCAACCTACAACTCAAGATTTGGAGAATCACTTACCATAATGCCTTAGATAGAACCAGTTCATTTGTTGGTGTGAGCCCCAATTGTAGCACCATCTTTCACATTGCAAGGTAGCACTGGAAGATTCAATATCTGGTGACAAGCTTAGGTGGAAGGCAGATTTGTACGGTCCATTTCAAGCTGACTAGTGGCGCCAATAGCAACTAGGCAGCAAATTAAGACACCCAACTCTGCGCAACCAATTCAAACTAGACACAACAACAAAAAGAATCATATAGTTACGGGGAACTTATTTTCTCTGTTGCTTGAATTTGTAATCAGCAGACTAGATGTATTGAATAACATACAGATCAAACCTGATTGTATTTGTAGAACCTAATTTCTTTGATATTATAAGGATTGCTTTCAAATCATCATTTTATGCAAATAAACCCCGCTATGCTTACATTCAAAATTCATTGCTGTTGTGGGTCTATGAAGATTTGTAAGGGTTAATTCCTTAAATAGAAGTTAGAAATTTGTTGGATTTATCTAGGTTTTAAGACTCACTATAATTGGAAGAATACATTAGTTAGAGCATGATATATTAGAGTTGTTTCAGTGGTATCAGAGTCACTCATGGAGTATTATTATGTGCAAACAAGGAATGATCATTGTAGGAGAAGAAGATATCAAGATTAGCTAAGGAGAGATATACAACAACGATTGGGAAAGATCACTATGCCCACCTATGGTGGTTACAATAGGGTTATAGCTAGAGCTTGATTGCAGAAATTGGATACCTATTTCTCCTTAAACCCAATGTATGAGGAGGTAGCCATTAAGTTTGCAACAATTCACTTAGAGGGTGTGGCTCATGAGTGGTGGTACCATGGCATGATGACCCGAGGACATGGCCCAATCACTACCTTAGAGGAGTTTAGCCAAATAGCGAGGAGAGGTTTGATAGAAAGGATCTAGAGATTCACTTGAGGGAGCTAGCACAATTGAGGCAAGAAGGCATAGTTGAGCACTATGTGGTAGAATTTCAAAGGCTATCAATGATGGTCTCGGATGTGGCAAAGAGGAAACTTCTGGTTCTTTTTGTAGAGGGTCTATTCGAATCACTCAAGCGTTTGGTAAGGGCATTTGATCCAAAATTCCTTGTAGGAGGCCATCAAGAGAGCCTTAAATTTGGAGGATTTAGTGACCAAAAACAAATTCTACTCCAAGAATGCACCATTGGTTCAAAGCAAGAAGCCTCCTCATAAGAGTTTCCCTCAACCTAAGGTACTACCCCCAAAACCAAACAAAGTTGAGGAATCCAAGAATGAACTTTGAAGGAAAAATCTATGCTTCACTAGTAGAGAGCCTTGATAGCCAGGTCTTAGGTGTTTGGGAAAAGAGCAAATACACTATATAGAGGTGGTTTCCGATGAGGATCTTGAGGCAAAGAATTCTGAACTTGAAATTATTGTGGATGAACTTGAGCATGAGGACCAAGGAGAGAATTTAGGTGGCACACTTTCAGCCCTTTCAGGAGCATGTAGATATCACCCTCTTCGAGTTAGAGGAGTCTTACATGGATGTAGGGTGACAGTTTTGATGGATGTGGGGCCACCCACAACTTCATTGATGAGGGATTGGTGGCTAAGATGGGTTTGAAGATAGATGATTTTGAGGGGTTTAGTGTCATAATGGCTGATGGGTTTACTATTCCATACAATCGAAGGATTCAACAATTGGAGTTGACCCTAGGAGGGCACAAGATGCGAGATGAATTCTATGTGATTGGCATTGGTGAGACGAATTTAGTGTTGGGAGTGCAATGGTTGCACTCACTTGGTGTGTACACACAAAATTATCAAACTTTGGAGTTGAAATTCGAATCTGATGCGAAGGAGGTAGTTCTTTGTGGCCTATGCAATGGGGTCCCATGATGGTTTCAACTAAGAGGATGGAGAGGGATTTTCATAGAGACCAAGTTGCTTGGGAAGCATAGTGTTTGATTACAGATATAGGTCTAGGTCCACCCAATGATGGGAGGTCCTATCATGTTGACATCCAATCCATCTTGGACAAACATAACACAAAATCCCTCTATGTATACCATTGGATAGAGGCTTTCAAAATGCGATTGAGCTAGAGGAAGGAGCCAAACTGGTCATCACTACACCTTATCATCATCTTAGGAGGTATAAAGAAGAGATTGAGAAGGCAATTAAGGATTTGTTGGACATGGGACACATCCAACCTAGCTCTAGCCCATTTAGTTCTTCCATTGTGTTGGTCAAGAAAAATGATGGTACTATGAGGATGTGGATTGATTATAGAGTCCTCAACAAGAAGACCATCTAGAACCACTACCCCATACCTAGGATTGATGAGTTGATAGATGAGCTTCATGATGCAGTGTGCTACTCCAAGATTGATCTATGATTAGGGTATCATCAAATAAGAGTAAAAAATGAGGTGTAATAACCACCCTAGTTTTAAAAAAAAAAAATATTATCATTTGAAATAGAGATAGAAATCAACTTCCTTCCCACTTTCTGATCCCAAAATGGGCAAGGTGAGAGCATACGGTGTTCTAGATTACAATTAAACCAAGTCAACAACTGAAAGTATGACACTAGGCGACAAGCCAGCCAATACCACTTATCTAGTGGTGTGCACAAACAATACTAAAAGAAATAATCTTCCACTTATTTAATGGGAAAGCTTATACAATACTTGAAGATGAAAAACTTCTTCCACTTATCTAGTGGTGAGCTATTAAAATATTACCGCTTGTTCAGTGGAGTAAGTACATAAGCAATAACAAATTTAAACCCACTAGCAATACTACCATCCAATGCTTACAAGATAGAGTGCATAGAAATTGAAGCTTTAGGCGGTATAACCATCCGAAGCATTACAAGGTTAGCACATATGCATTGTGAACACCAAAATAAGAGAATTTGTTGCTGATATAAAGTGTTGATGTAAAGAATTGCTGAAACACTCCACAATAGTGCCAAATAACATGTACTAACTTAGCTATGAAATAACAATATAATACCTTGAATGGATGAATTAGAAGGTTGGTGCAGGTCTGAAAACACTCTTTTTGCTGCTGTACTTAGACAAATTAGAATTGCTACACTGCTATTGATGCTCTGGAAACTTAGAAAAGGAGCATACAAACACACCCACAAGAAAAATACTAGAAAGCTTCCTTCAAACTCCACTCAACACACCTCAAAACATTGAATAGATCTTTGTCTCAGCAACATCCAAAATTGAAATTTGATTTGAAGCACAATGGTGATCTCTGAAATGAAATCACTCTAATCTAGCTAGGGATTATCTCTCAAATCGAAAACTAGAAATCCAATGAGGGTTTTCGTCCTCAAAAGATTATGAAAGAGCTTGCAGGTTCAATCCCATAGCATAATAGTATAAGAAATCTTCAAAATATGAAAAATGAGAGCCCCAAACCTCCTTTTATAGCTTTTTCGTTGCTTTTTTTGCAAAAACATTTTTTGCTTTTTTATTGTTTTTCAAATATACTTTTTTGCCTTTTTTTCTTTCTAAAAAGTGTTTTTTGGCTTTTTTGAATTAAATAATTCATTACATGCAAAAGTCTTTTTAATAAAATATAACACTTAGCAAATATTTTAACATTTAACATTATAAATTTAAATGTATATTTTAAATACCCCAACCGAGTTGCAGAAAGCATTGCCAAGGCTTTGGAATCCAATTCTAATAATGTCAAGATGAAATTGAGGCAGTGGAATGAAGATTAGTGCCAATTTGGGAACTTTCTAAAAATAGACATGCTCTCCAAGAAGTTTGGAGAACACACTAGGAGCTTGAAAATGCTTTAGAAAGCGAGTCTACAATCCAAATCATCAACTGAGCTCAACACCAATAATAGATGCCAAATAAAAAAGAACTTGGATCCTCCAAGAAGCTTGGAGTTCTCCCTAGCACACCAATAGGCTTACAGGAAAACTCAAAAACTGGCCAAAAGCTCACAAAACCATTTTGCTTAAAAATGGGGACATTACATGAAGTTTGCACAAAACAACTTTTAGGTGTCATTAGAGGCATTATGAGTTCTTGGTCATGCCATTTGAGCTAACTAATGCAATTGCCACATTCCAGTCATGCATGAATTAGGTATTTTTTTTTACAATTGAGGAAATTTGTGCTAGTTTTCTTTGATGATATCTTGATTTATAGACGTACGACATCAGAGGGTCACATGAGGGCCGAGGCACATAGATGAGGTGCTTGGTATACTTGAGCAACATTCATTCTAAGCCAAGGCATCTAAATGTGAGTTTGGTTTGACTGAAATATTATATTTGGAGCATAAGTTTAGTGCCCAAGGGGTTAGCATGGATTAGGAGAAGATCAAGGCAATTTAAGATTTGCCTAGATCAAGGAATTTGTCACATTTGAGGGGATTTGTGGGACTTTGCAGCTATTATAAGAGGTTTGTGAAGGGATTTTTACAGCATGTAGCTCCATTGTCTGATTTGACAAAGAAGGGGGTCTTCTCATGGACCACTTATGCATAGATATCTTTTGATAAGCTCAAGGAGGTAATGAGTTCATGTCCTATTTTGGCTATTCTAAATTTCTCATTTCCTTTTGTTTTAGAATGTGATACTTCAAGAGAGGGTATTGGAACAGTTTTGATGCTAAATAGACACCAAATAGAATTTGAGAGTAGGAAGCTCAAGGAGACGGAGAGGAGCTTCTCTATTTATGACAAAGAAATGTTGTTCATCATGCATGCACTAGCCAAATTTAGGCAATACATGGTTTGTGGGAATTTTGTGGTGAAAACGGATCATAACAGCTCAAAGTTTTTTCTTAGTCAAAATGATTTGAATGAGAGAAGCAAAAATGGGTAAGCTACAAGCCTATGATTTTGACATTGATGATGTTAAGGGAAAGAACAATGTGGTGGTTGATGCATTCTCTAGGAAGCCTTATTTCTGCTCTATGATTGATATATCTGCTGATTGGAAGGTTTCTATAATAGCTGAATATGCTAAAAACACATTGGCTATAGACATTTTGGATGGGAAGTTACAAGATGACATGTACAAAGTGGTTGATGAGCTTATTCTTTATAAGGATTGGGTGTATCTTGTACTGGAATTCGGGGTAAGGAGAAAATTTTGAGGGCATGTCATGACACACCACTTGTTGGTCACCCAAGGTACTACAAGACATACGAGCAAGTAAGAGAATGTTTTTCATGGAAAGAACTCAAAGGTGATGTGTTGAGACATGTTAGGGAGTGTTTGGTTTGTCAACAAAACAAAATAGAGCATGTATTTTCAACTGGGTTGTTGCAGTCCCTACCCATTCCAAATCAGAAATGGGAGAGTATCGCATTAGACTTCATCACATGACTCCCAAAGTTGCAAGGTAAGGATTGTATCTATGTGTTTGTTGATAGACTTCATGGGCTGTTGAGGAACATTGTATGTGACAGGGATAGCAAATTTATTATCTTGTTTTGGCAAAAACAATTTCGACTGCAGGTATGGAGTTGACCCCAAGCATTAGCTATCATTCTCAAATCGATGGGAAAATCGAAATTGTGAACAAATGGATAGAAGTACTGAAGGGTACTTGAGGAACTATGTTACAAAGCAATAAATAGCTTGGGTTTAGTGGCTCCACCTTGGAGAGTATTGTGTCAATTCTACTCATCACATGTCTATAGGTATGACTCCTTTCAAGGCACTTTATGGTTATGATGCTATTTCATTCATGGATTTGATTCTTTCGAATAATAGAGTAATGGGGCCTAGAGATTTGATTCAAAAAATCTTAGATAGTGTGATTGCATTCAAAGAAAACCTACAACAATCCCAAAACCAACAAAAGATGTATGTTGATTGCTATCAAATTGAAAGGGTTTTTGAGGTGGGAGACATGGTATGTTTGAGGTTACAGCCATATAGATAATCTTCCCTCAAGGGAAGTGGTATTGAGAAGTTGAAGCCACAATTTTATGGAACCTATAAGATCATAAAGAGGATTGGTGAGGTTGCATATGAGCTGAAATTTCTTGAGAACAATAGGATTCATAACATTTTTCATGTGTCATGCCTTAAGAAGGCCCTTGGACAGAAAGGTCACTCCTTCATTAGAGCTGCCCTCACTTGATGATGAAGGAAAATTGATTTTGGAGCCCAAGGCAATTGTGGATGTAAGAGAAAAGAAGTTGAGAAACAAGGTTATTCCAAAATATTTGGTGAAATGGAAGAATCTTCCACTTGAGGACGCTACATGAGAAGAAGAGGAGATTTTTGAGCACCCGAGTTTGAAATTGCTTGAGGGCAAGCAATTTGGAGAGGGCTATCATGTCCCCTCCCTAGCTAGGTCGACTGGTAGAGAGAAAAAAGTGTTTTTTAACACCAATTTAATATATTTAAAATATTTTAAGTGTAATTTTGATGCCTAGTTTTGGGCCGACCTATATTAAATAAAATATATATATATATATATATATATATATATATATATATATATTATATAAATCTAGTTTGCAATTCAGCCTTTTTGGGCCCTAGTGCCCATAAAGAGGTATATATATCTATTTGTGTTGCTGGTTGGGGATCACTTTGAAAAAAATGATTGGAAATTTGGGAGAACTCCTAAATTGGTGAATTGAGAAGAAACCCTCAGCTTCATTGCAAGGTTGGGACATCAAACCCTAACCTTATCTAATTAGCTTATCTTATTTCAGTGCCATTTTAAACCCTATTTTTAGTATTGATTTGGAGCAAATTTGTCCTACATGTGGTTGCCATCTCTGAGGGTTTGCACTAGGGTTTCATCAGGGTCATAGGTCATCATTTTCACCCATGTGGACACCCCAATTGCAGCTGCTTTGAGTTAATTGCTGATTCATTCACCAAGAAGAGTGCTGGGCGCAACTTCATATGGTTGTGTGCATTTAGAAGTGTGGCATTCCTACATAGCTCAGCAATTCTTGTGGACACAAGCACCTGGAAGGCAACATTAGGGAAGGTTCCTCATTCTTTGGCTGCATTCTGCAACCTACATCTCAAGATTGGAGAATCACTTACCATGATGCCTCAGGCAAAACCGGTTCATCTGTTGGTGTGAACCCCATTGGGAGCACCATCTTTCACATTGCAAGATAGCATTGAAAGATTCAAGATCTGGTGACAAGCTTAAGTGGAAGGGGGGTTTGCGTGGTCCATTTCAAGTTGACTAGTGGCGGCAACAACAACTAAGCAGCAAATTAAGACACCCAACTCTATACAACCCATCCAAACTAGACACATCAATAGAAAGGATCATTCATTCAGGGGTAACTTATTTTCTCCATTAATTGAATTTGTAATCAACAAACTAGATGTATTGAATAACATACACAATAGACTTGACTGTATCTGCAGAACCTAATTTCTTTGATATTGTAAGGACTGTTTTCAAATCATCATTTTATGCAAATAAACCTTGCTGTGCTTACATTCAAAATTCATTGCTGTTGTGGGTCTATGAAGATTTATAAGAGTTAATTCCTTAAACAAAAGTTAGAAATCTATTGGATTTATCTAGGTTGTACGACTGATTGTAATTGGAAGAGTAAATCAGCTAGGGCATAATTTATCAAGGTTATTTCATGTAAAATCTGCACATTTTCCATTTAATATTGAAACAAAATCATTTAAAAGGAAAGTGAATGCTGAACTTTTAGATGCTTGGATCAAACAAATGGAAGCTTATTTTAGTGTGTATAATATTTAGTGAGACGCAAACAATATCTTTTGTATGTCTCAAAATGTCAAGACATGCTCTTGTATGGTAGGAGGGTTACTTGTCATCTTCCAAAAAGAATAAAAGAAACTAATTGTATCTAGGTGGGAAGTATTTAAGGAATTGCTACATAAGAATTTCTATCTTATTCGTACACAATGCTAATTAGAAAATTAAGTGGTTGTATCTCAAATTGGATAACAAGAAAAGTGTATAAGTTACACCATGGATTTTTGAAGTTAAGCCATTTTATTGGGCATGGACTTGGAGGATGACGATGTTCTTATAAAGTACCTTGGAGGTCTTGGTACTTGTTTGACCTTTTCACACATTGCCCCATTGCAAATGGGGACCCTAGTAGTTTTCCCTCTAATGGTTTTGCTTTTGAGTTTTGGTCTTTTTGGTGGGGTACTTAAAATTTGAAATTTTGAAGGTCATCCGAGTCAAGAAATGATTGTGAACCCGAATCAATGATAGAACGTTGCCAAAGCGCTTAGAAGGCCTTGTGGACGAAGATCGACTGTCCATTCAGTCAATTCTGACACTTCCTAAATTTTAGGGTTTCCATCCCGGGCCCCTATTTTTTAGGGACTTTTTTTTGGCATTTTTAGCACATTCTGGGATCCCTATTTTTTAGGGATTATTTTTAGAAAGTTTCTATTTTTGGAAAATTTCTATTTTTAGAAAGTTTCTATTTCGGGAAAGTATGTAGGTCATGGCTTCATAAACATCAACTTCAGAAGGTTGCAAGGAAAAATGGGTGAAAGTTTGAAAATCTGAAAATTCGCCTAAGGCATGGACATGCATGAAGAAGATAAAAATGGCGAAGTGCAAATAACAAAGTGCAAGGAACAAGCAAAGTCCGCCCAGCAATGGAGAAAATTGCAAAAACATCTCAAAGTCTGCCATATGCAAAAGGAAAATGCTAAGTGAGGATGAAGTCCGCCATGTGCAAAAGGCACTTGCAAAGTACAAATGAAGTCCGCCCATGCACTTGCCAAGAAATGTTGAAGTCCGCCCAAAGGAAAAAATGGCAAATGCAAAGAACAAATGAAGTCCGCCCTAGGGGAGATTGCAAAAAGGTTGGCAAGTCCGCCATAAGCAAGTTGCAAAACATTGACAAAGTCCGCTCCAAGGATATGGGAAATGAAAATTGCAAAGTGGAGTCAAAGTCCGCCCATGCACTTGCAAAAGCTATGTGAAGTCCGCCCAGCAGCTTGCAAAGGAAAAAATGCTAAATCATGACAAAGTCCGCCCCAAGGTAACTTGCAAAGAAGTTAGCAAGTCCGCCCAGCAAGGAAAAGAGATGGTAAAAAAGTCTTAAAGTCCGCCCCAAGAGTTTGGAAATCGCTAAGACAAGTCAAAGTCCGCCCAGCCTAGAAGAAATTGCAAAATACTCATAAAGTCCGCTCCAAGAAGGCTGGAAAGGGGTGAAATGCTAAGGGGTGCGCTCCAAGATGATTGGAGATGGTGAAAATACAAGGAAAATTCGCCATTTTGTGAAATTAAATGACAATTACTAGTGAAAATTCGCCCAAGCATGGATAAAGTGAAAAAATTGCACAAGGCAAGTACGTTGGAGTCATGTATGGCATTGAAAATACTTGGAAGAGCAAGGATTTAATTGTTTGCCTAGGAAAAAATCAAAAGATTTAAAAATTTGCCTAAGTCCAGACGATTGGAAATTTAATTAAAAAATCAAATGGTATGTCTGGCAAAGTTGAAATTCGCCTAAGTAAAAAATCTTTTGGCAAGATTAAAATTCGCAGAGGCACAGAGAGATTTGAAAAATTCGAAATTGCCTTTGGATGAAAAAATAATTAAATATTATTATTTAATTATTTTAACAAACGGGTTGGAAACAACACATAAAATATTATTTTAATATTTTATTTTCCAAAACCCATTTAATGAGAAAATTCGAATTTTTCTAGGCAAATTGCTGAGAAAAGAAAGAAGAAAAATAAATTTCACTCGACTAGCGACGAAATTAGAAACTTTCTTTAAAGACTTATGCTGGAGACGGAAATTGCCATTCGAAAGACAAGTGCTAGCCAAGTTCAAACTGAATTAATTGGAAACAATTAATTTTTGCTAAATGGGTCGATTTTCTCAGCCTTAAATTGGCTTTGCATTTCATTTTCATTCATTCTTTCGAAAGCGAAGTTGAGAAAATTTGTTAAGAGAAGTTTGTGAAGTTTTATATTTTTTTTGCGAAGTAAAAGGTTGAAAGTGCGAATTTACTTCAGCAGCAACACAGTTTTTATTGACAGGCAGACTTTACTTCCTCTATTTTTGACGAATTTTTCTCTTTGCGAACGATTTAATTCTTTCATTTCCAGCAATGGTTGTTTTCACGAATTAACTTATCGAGTTTGCTGGAATTTATTTATGCGTAAATAATTTCTGATTATTAAATTTTTCATTTGTAGATTTATGCTGAACGCCGGAGAATCATCAAAGAAGAAAATGAAGTTTGCAAGCAAAGGTGCGCAGCTGGAGTCTAAAATTATCTCCAAATGGAAGAATGTTGCTGACACTGATCTCGGCCATGTTGACTTGGAGGAATTTTGAAAAAGAATGTACGGAAGTGACACATGCATGCCAACTCCAATTGCGCAAAGGATGATGCGAAATGGTATAGTTCAAGCTGCAGGATTTCCGCCAGCAGTCGAGTGTCCGGAGTTGATGGTAGAATGCGCCTTGCACTATAACGCTGAAGAAAGACAAATTGAGGCGCCTGATGGCAGAGTATTGGCATACTTGGGCGAGTTGGCTATACAGGAAACATTTGGCATTCCGGCTTACCACCGAACATACTACCGGTCGAAGGAGGATGCACAAAAATTGTACGAAGATAAACAGACTCTTTGCATGGCCAACATGAACAAGAACTGGCTCGAAAAACCTAGATTCTCATCCAAGAGATTGCCCAATAAATTACTCAGGCCATTTTTTAAGGAAGAATATGGAGACATAGTCTTGTTGCTGAACAGACTGGTAGGCAGTCCTCAAGGAGCGCCTTTTGAAAGTTGGATGTATTACTTCATTGATGAATTATCTGCTGGGACAAAAATGATCAACTGGTCAAGGATGATCAGTGATAGTATTCATGAACAATTGGTCAACCTGGAGAAAACTGAATCCTTTCATATGGGTTCTTATATTGTGTATTCACTCGCTCGTACATACCGATATACCGGTCTGATCTGCAGAGGTGTAGTTGGCAACAACGAAGGAGAACTCAAAGTTTATAATTGCTATCCTCAATTGCAGTTGAGTGAGAGGTCACATTGGCGCAGGGCACATAACACTTTCCTCATGTACATCACTCAGGTGATGCAGGGAGGAACGCATCAGGGACTTACACCTAAAGCAAAAAGTTTAATCAGTAAATATGGATCCTGGTTCATCCAGTTTCCAAGATTTATGTATATCCGAATACAGGGATTCACGGAATCTCCTTACAGGTTGCCAATCTATCCTACTGACAAGATGATTTTACTAGAAGTAATCAGGCAGCTGGAAACATTCCAGAGTATCCAGAGACCGAAGCAGAAAGCAGTTGTCACGTTTCCCTTGTTCATAGGAGACATGGTAGAATCCTGTCCATCATCGTAGGCAGCAGACAGTGCCAGGATAGAAATACAGTTATATCCGTTCACCTCGTACAAGTCCAGAGGGGATTTTGATCCACTCAATCATATGGGAATGGTAAACGGAAGGAAATACAGGCACAGAGTTGACCTTGAAGACTTTTGGGCAAATGCTGCTGACGAGTATGAAGTAAGGAGAAGACTTTGGTCAAGGTTATCCTTGAGCATGATCAGGGCAACAAAACTTTTCCGTGTGCCTGACCAGCTAGATGACGATGAAATGTACATGCAGCCAGGATATGATGAAGGATTGCCGCTCCCTCCTGTCAGATGGTCAGAGCCTGAGTTAAGTGATTTGACAACTCTTATGAGACCAGTAGTCAAGTACTCACAATGGTGGGTAGATCAGCGGGTACAAACATTGAAGCGACAAGGTGTGCCATTTACCTACGATTTAATGGGCGAAGCTGAATCTTGTTCTTCAAATATTGGCGCTTCTCAGGGAAATGAACGGATTGAGCCTATCAACCCGAAGAAGAGGAAAGGTAAAGAAGTGGCAACAAGCGAGAAGCCGATCCTGAAGAAGCCTAAGGCCCTTCACTCAGCCACATTCGGGAATATCAAGCAGCTACTGATTATGGAAGAGGAATCATGGGGAAATATAAGAATTCCTTCACCAGTGCTTGAAGGAAACACGGAGCCTATGCAGATTGAGCAGGACTTTCACCATTCTCCAACCGGCACAGAGATTTGTGAATCAGATGAGGACCTGAATGACAGGGAAGGCGACTTCCAAGAAGGGATGATTTCAGCCCTAAGGGGGATTCATGAGGACCCGCCGGCACAAGAAATCCAAGAGATTCAGGATATTTCAGACTGCGAAGACGATGGAGTCGAGCAGCCTACAATACTAGACTGGCTTAAGGAAAGAATTAAGGTTAAGGTACCAGCTGTAGCACCAGAAGCAGATGATATTGATGATTTCTTGGCAAGGTTGGAGCAAGTAAATACGAAAAAACCTGCCAAGAAATTCTCTACTATTCAAAGGGATGAGACTGGTAACTGCACAGTGCAAATTGCAGTCCCGACAGTTGAGAAACCGCAGGATGAAATTACTCTTGCCGATTATGCCATTACTGTAATTGATATTGGTCCATCTACCAAAGGGCAAGAAGTAGAAGATCTGGACAATTCCGTTTCCACCATTAAGTCCAGATTAGAAAAGGAGACTCAGAAGAAAAGGGAATATAAGATGGAGGTTGAGCGCCTGAAGGAGTATATCCGGCATTTGACAAGGCCACTCAACCAAGGCAACCAATCAAACCCTCTGCTCTCAAATGCATCACAAGAACCGGTAGAAAGTCTTGAGAAAGAACTAACTACTGCCAGGGAAACACAAGAATGGATGGCAAGAAAAGAGGGAGAAGTAATGGCACTTGTGGAGAAGTTAGTACACGCTCATGGGCAAACTTCTTCCCTGCTCACAAGGATTGCAAATTTGACTGAGGCATGGGATGGATTGCAAGAATTGCAAGACAGAATCATTCCCTGCCTCCGTGATATAAGGAAAATTCCTAAGCAAAGGCTGATTGACGAGAAGATTATTGCAGCTGGGGTGGCTTCCGACTTCAGCAACTGGTATTGCGCATTGGTCTCCCGTAGGGAAGTACTTGAAAAGGTTAAGGCAGAAAGTATCAAGGTCGATGAGCAAATAAGGAGCATCCAAAATGGCATCTTTCATATGGCTGCAGATATATTGAACAAGGATATTGTTCGAGAAAATGACTTGTGGCTGGATAATATGCAAAGGGAAGTGCAAAAGATTTTCTCCATCATGCCAATTTTGGGCGAAAATCTGACTAAGGCATTTGACCTGTTGACTATCCGTAGTACTTTCTTGCAGCACGAATCAGAATGGGCAGTTGTCTTTGCTGATTGTGCGGATAGTTTGGACCTGCTGGAATACAATGTCAGCACCTTGCCAGACATTACCATTGAGGAGATTGGTGCCATTGTGTCTAGGTTCGTCGAACGAGGCATTGCATGAGTGGATAGGGATACAACCGCCAGTGGGTGACTCATCTGTCAGTTAACTGATCGATGTTTTGGCAACCCTAATTAGGGTTTTCTTGTTTGAATCTGGGCCCTTGATTTTGTTTCAATCTCGGCCATTCATTGTATCGGGGAATTCTATAAGTACCCTTTCTTTTTCATTTCAAACGATCGGAAGAAATCAGAAAAATTGTTATCAGAGGATTAGAGATTAGATTTTTGAGTTAGAATTAGTTTCTTTTAGAAGTAAGAGAAGAGTTATATGAAATTGCTGTGAAAACCATTGAGATAATAAAATTCATAATTGCATGAGTTGCTTTGAAACCTTTATTGTCAAATGGGTGCATGGTTGCATATTTGCTCTTTCTCGTAGGATTATTATAGATTAAAATTTATTTGTTAGTGGAGCGAAAGATTGATGGTGAGGATTGAAAGTAACTTAGCTCATACTTTTTTCAAATGGATGCTTTTCATTTGATGTGCAAAGTTAGACTGAGCTCTTGATATAAATGCTTTTAAAACGTTTACTTTAAATAATATTGTTCGAATTGATGGTGTTATTTATAGTGAAAAATCTCAAGCATAAATCCCAGAAGATTGCACCTGCTTTCGTGTAGTTGTTGTTTTTTCGAGATGAAGCAAAGCATGGTTTCCTTTTAGTTGCATTTGATCGTTACCGTCTCCTAGTTCCTTAGGATTAGCATAAGATTTCTCACCCCTTTCCTTTTTTTCATTTTTATCCAAAATCGAAAAATCCAAAAAAAAAAAAGATACAACACTGCATTCAAACCCTTGCTTTCAAAGTAAACTACTGAAGTACTATGCCCCCTTGGGTTACCAGCAAACCTCATACTACCACAGAGCCTATCCGCACCCCAACTTAGAAACATTGGAATTACCTTGTGATCTATCTAGCAATCTTAGCACGAAAGGTGATTTTTATCAAGAGAGGATAGAGCATCTCCGGACACTTTATTCTAGTATGTTCGTGTGTGTCACAAAACACGCATCAACAGTACTCCTATTAGATAGACAATTATTACCACCAACTTGTCAGACTTGGATGAAGCTTGTGTCCAAACATACTATGTAGATGGAGAATAATAATTATTGCACTCAATGGAGGACTTGGTGGTGCAAGACCAAGAAATTCTTTAAGAGTATGTGGTGCTGCAAAGAAATACTAGAGGGAACTAGGATTCTTGGCAAGTTGGACTCAAAGGGAAGGCACCAAGGCAAGCCAAATGGTACTTAAAGGAAGAGGAGGAGAAGCTCCTTTCTCACTTAAGGTCTCATTAAGCTTCTATGGCACCAAAAGCCTCTCTAAGAAGGGAGGTGTTATCCATAAGGATTAGGAAAATGTTAGGATAGGTGTGTTGTACACCTTACAATTCTAGCTACTACAATGTTGTTCTAATGTTGTAATCTAAGAATGGAACTCCACTCTTAGGGGAATCTATGAGATTCTTTTGTACTAGTTGGATTGTATGATGACATGTGTAAGAGAATGTATGCATTTGCAAGAGATTTCTAAGAGCATCTATGACATGTGTAAGAGATGTAAGATCATTTATAATGTAGGAGTTATATTGTAGGATCATGGATAATGGGATTTACAGATGGACTTGTAAAAGAATCTTTGACTGACTAATGATAGTTGAATGTAAGAGCATCTTGTAAGAGCCTTTAGTTCTCTATGTTTGAGTGCTTGGATTGCCCAAGTGGACTCCTTGTTTGTAGGAGTCAAGGAATCCTATGTAGAACATTGGGATTGCAAGCATAGATTTTTGTGCCCAAATTGGAATCATGGTTTTAGTACCACGGTATTCAAAACCAACTAGTTTGTTGGCTTGCAATATCCTATAAATGAAGTCCTTGGAATTGGTTTTGGACATGTTTGGTCAAGTTTCTAGGGCAAGATCATGCTATTGGATTGATCATAGGTTGAAGAGCATCTCATAGATGCATTAAGAAGCAGTTCTTTGCAAGTGCATGTTACCATATTTGATAGAGGGTGAAGATCTTTCTCAACTTGATTTTTTGTATATATTGTAATCTCGTTCTTTTTTTTTTAGACTGCAAGAATCGGGTAGCATGACCCCCTATAAACTGCAGTGCGCATGGTAAACTTTTTAACGTGACCAGCGGCGTTGGCGCGACACGCCCTTTGGTACCACAGGGGTGGGGGAGACTAGACCTTGTGACCAACCTCCTGCAACAGGAAAGGTTTAGCCAACCGAGCTAGGGCCCCCACCCCTAATAATCTCGTTCTTTAGATAATATATTAAAGTGGTGTTATATTCTTGCTAGGATTTTTCCCGAAAGGATTTCCTTGGGTAAGTCTAAAATTTCCTATATGTTGTGGTTGCATTGATGTTTTATTTTCTATTCAGTTGCATAGTTGGTTCTATTCTCTTTAGCATACTCTCATCTTTTCGATTATCAACACTATTATTTCCTTTGATTTGGTGTTAGTGCCTTGTACTTGTTTTCAATTTATTGGGAATAAGGTATTTTGGTTCTATGATAATTTGTGTTTGACTGGGAGATTTGCATAAGTGATCTTGGGTTTTGTACATAGGAGAAATGGCAAGCACTATAAAGTTGGAGATTGAAAAGTTCAATGGTCAAAACTTTGAGTTGTGGAAGCTCAAGATGGAGGATATGCTTGTAGATCATGACTAGTGGGTTGCTCTTGTTGGCTAGAAAGCCCATTATGATGAAAGACAGAGTGGGACAAACTTGACCGAAAGGCTAGGTCCACCATTTGCCTATTCCTTTCCAATTTAATTCTTTTAAATGTCTTTAGATAGGATATTGCCAAAAAGCTTTGGGATTGGATTGCAACTTTGTATCCAATTAAGTCACCAGTCAACAAACTTTTTATATTAAAGAAGTATGTCTTGTGCATGTTTGGTGGCAATTCCATTATTGAGCACTCGAATGAGTTTAATATTACTATCAATAAATTGGCATCTATTGTATCACCTTGTGTTTTTTGCCACATTCATGGGACAACATTGTTATGGCAATTAATAATACCTCAACTAACCCGTAGCTCAAGGAGGTTGTGAATGCTATTGCTAGAAGAAATGGGGCAAAAAAGTTAGAGATTGTTTGAAGAAAAAGGATAGAACAAGATTGGAGGAAAATCCTTTGGAAGGTTGAAGGTGAATTGTTGGAATTGTGGAAAGACTAGATACATTTGAAGAGATTGCAAGTCTGAAAAGGATGAAAAAGAAAAGGAAAAGACATTCAACAATAATCCTCCCATGAAATTAGATTATGCTAATGAAGTTGAAGATGTTTTTTAGCATCATGATGTACATGTATCCAATGATGCATGGTTGATTGATTGAGGAATGCCTTTGTCACATGACTTCTCATAAGGAGTGGCTCTTTGAATATGAGAGTTTTGATGACGTTGATGTCTTCTTAGGGGATAATTCCATCTACAAGATCATTAGTGAGGTAAGGTCAACATGATGATTAGAGATGGGAGGGTGAAGTCAATCTCTAGAGTCTTGCATGTTCTAGGGCTAGCTAGGAATTTGTTTTTGTGAGAAAGATCAATGATGCAAATGTTTAGGTAGCCTTTGGAAAGAAGACTTGTAAGATGATTACAGGAGGAAAAGTCTTGGCATGGGGAGTTTGGCATGGGAATTTATACAAGTTTGATGCTAGTATTGTGGCTGGTCATGTGTTGCTTGTTGGGAAGAAGTTCGTTGGTAGTAGATGAATGTCAGTTTGAGGGTGTTGAAGTGAACCATGCTGCCATGGTGAGCTATGGTTCATGTAGTGGGAGTTTTTTGGTAGTGACATGATTGTTAGTGGATCTATTGGTTTTAGACAAATGTCCCAGGTGAAATTTGAGGATCTTCAAGTTGTTAAAGATTAAAAGGTTGTGCTTTGGAAGTGATGCCAATGAACACTGAGAGGGTTTCTTGGTGGAGAGATACGGACTATGTCATCTTTGGATTGGTAAAATTAAGTTTATTTTTTGTTTTGCTCAGGCTATTTTTCAATGTATACAAGTGATAGAATGTTAGGATAGGCATGTTACACACATTGCAATCTATTGGTATTTTAATTTGTTTTTTGCAAAAAAAATACAAAACATAATAGGATAAACTTATCTTCAAATTAGGAGGGGAAACTCCTTGAGACCTAAACTAAACCTAATCCTAAACTAAACTAAATCTAGACCAAACCTATAGACAAGCTTTATAGATATGCATACTTTACAAGGTTTGATGAGGGGTGTTTTGCACAGAAAGAAAATGATTTTTTGCCTTGGATATATGTTCCAAATTGTTAACAGCCTTTCCTTGTAATGAGATTTTCAGATTTGAAAGGATGAAACAACTAATCTAAAGTTAGGAGCCACATTGTGTAGATTGGAACGTGCTATTTCAAACGAAAATTTAATGTGCTCCCTCATAGATTGTATAGGGAAAGAAGGAAAAATAAAAGATTGACATACTGCAAAGACTTTGCTAGGTGTGTGGTTGAAGTGATGATTAGATGAAATATGTGCTCCTTTAATTGACCGTGTGGGAAACATAGGACAAACAATTGCATTTTCAGGCCATATGGTGAATTCATTAATGTGAGATAACTGTACAGTGAAATAATTATTGAATGGTTGTAGAATAGGGGAGTTTGAAACTTTATATTTGATTTTTTTAAGTTTCTCCTTTTTTCTCCATTGGGAAACCATACCCTTTCCTTTATATATGATTTTCTTAAGCTCCCAACTTCTTTAAGTTTCTTTGTGTTTATCCTTCCGATCCACTACAAGGTACTTTTCCCCTTTTTGTTATTTTCTTGTGAAGTTTGTTGTGATCATCTTTTGACTTCAATGATAGATATGGTCCTTTCTAACATATGTTAGCACAACATGTTTTGATGGGCATTAGATTAATTTTTTAATAATTTCTTGATCTTTAACCATACCTTCTTTAATATTAGTTAAGTTTAGTTCCAATGCATCGATAAAGTCCATGAGATCAATGAGATCGTCTTTGAATTCAATGCCATAATGTGGATAAGGTCCTTTGTAACATTCGTTAGCACAACACGAAATGGTAGACTTTAGATTAGATTTTTTAATAATTTAAATTTCTTGATCATTAATTGTACCTTCTCCAATGTTAGTTAAGTCTAGTTCCAATGCTTTGAGTAAAGCATGTGAGTTCAATCAAACTTACAACTTCCCCAACTTGAATCATTTTTTTCTCACCTTCTAATCCCAAATTGTCATTTACCAACATAAACTCTCTATTCTTCATGTTCTCTTTACTTCCAAATTGATGTGTTAGTTCCTTGTGTAACTTGACATCACCCACTTTATATTTTGTAAACTCTCAAGGATAAATTTGATTATCACAACCTTTGAAGTCATCTCGATCTTTTCCTTTCCCTTCTTTGACTTCCGTGATTTCCATGTAGTTACAAAGATGGAAAGGCTTCATAATCTTCCATTTTCTAATGGAAGAGACCCCTAAGTGAGCTAGTTTCATCTATCAAACAAGATTGCATCTCTAAAACACCTTCATCATTTGACTCTATGGTACCTCATTCTTTGCCTTCGATTGTTCTTCATTAGAGTCCAAATACGACGATTTGTCAAGTGAGGCTACTTCCTTGCTTAGCAATTGGTTTTTGGAACCCATGATGTATTTCTAGCCTTTATTTTTGATAGATAATAGATTCTTCCAGTTATGATTGGCCTTGGCTGCTATGAGCTATCCTCGACCTAATAATGCATTGTAAGCATTCTTCTTTAGAGAGATGACTATGAAATTCAAAATGAATGTTTAGGTGTCGATGATTGCCTTTTGGCCCACACGTACTCCAAGTACATTTGCCATATTAATCTGCTCCCACCAATTGGAAGGTTATTGGCTAGATTGTGGGTTTCCGAATATTCCTCCAAATTTCCTTTGGAAGCATGTTCACACTGGAACCACCATTGAAAATGGTATTGGTGAGTGCACTTCCTAGTATCTCCATTTGTATGATTGTTGGCCATCAAGCTAGGTTCATCGTCAACATAGGGTCAATCACTTGCTTCCTTGATAGAGAAGGCTCCACAATTGGTTCCTTTTCATCTAGTTTCCCTCAATGGACATTGCATCATTTGGCACAAGGTGTGCATGTGTATACTCCATGTTGTAATTAGAGCGAGCATTTATATTTATAACCTCATTCAATTCTGGAATACTATGAAATAAGTCTTATTAACTTTACAAGTGTTGTAGTTTGCAATACTTGCCTTGCAATAGTCTTTTTCGAATTGTCTTGTCATTGCCTTCACATAGGATTGCTTCCATTCTTCATTCATTTGCTTCCCAACCTTTGCTTGTACTTCAACCAACCTTTGGTTCTTTATTGACGGGCTTGGGTTGCCCACCTTCCTTGTTTATGATCTTGTTATTTCCATTACTTTGTTCTCGCTAGCTATGTTAATCGTATTGACATTGTCTTGTTGTGGTTAATTGGCATTTTTGTGATTGCCTAGTTTGCATCACTGGTAAAAAAGTCCAAGAGTTTTTGATTGGTAGGGCAATCTCTTGCAAAATGGCGCCACTTATTGCATTTCCAAAATTGTATAATGGGGTGGCCATGGCTATTATATAACTCCACCCACATTTTGGTGTTTGTTGTCTCTTTGGTTCTGGCACCAACCAAGTGATGTGCTTATAGGCACATCTAGGGAGGTCTTTGGTGTTGATGGCTTGCTTTGAGCAAACAGACTTTGGCACTCTTATTTTTTAGATTATAGGGACAATCCCTAATTGAATGACCCAAGACTTGGCATATATTAGAAAACATCCTTTTGGAACAATTAGTTTTGGTGTGACTTATTTTACAATTAGTACATCAAAGTTCTTTATCTTCTTTTGTGTCCTTCAGCTTTGTTGGAAATGTTGTCATTGATGTCGAAGGAAAGAATTGATTGTTGTTATTGATGTCAAACTAGTTGTTAGAATTATTGATATCAAACCAATTATTGGAGATTGTCATTGATGTCAAGGAGTTCATAGATTGGAGATTTTTAATGGACGAAATAGTTGCCATCATTATCATTGATGTCAAAGTCATATAAACGAGATTGTTGGCAAGATAAACATTTTGTCAATAGAAGAAGTGGTAAATCATAAATAGCCATATGCCACTAGTTGTTATTCTTGATGGTTGAAGATGCATATTCTCTTAGCAGACCTCATGAGGAAGTCTATCATTGTAAAAGACCACTTTGTATTTAATTACCCATGACAAGAATTAATATTAAGAAAGGCAACATAAGAAAAAGACAAAAGTCAAAAGAAGACAAAATAAGAAAAAGACAAAAATTAAAATAAGACAAATTAAAGAATATACTAAAGTGCAGCAATTCAAGGGCAGAATTTAATATATGAAGAGGTGCGATTCATTATGTAGTAATTAACATTTCCAAAAGCAGCGATCATAAAAGGTATTAAATATTGCAATTAAGATCACTTAATGAGCTGCACCCATATGAAGAATAAATTCGTCCCATTTAAGAGTGTTATGAAGAGGTGTGCAGCCGTTATCATGTTTTGTTTGTTATCAATAAGCAACGATTCAATTTTATAAAGCAGTAATTTCATTTAAAATTGTTATGAAGAGGCACTCACATAAATAAAAGCTGCCTCTCTTTGGGAAGCATACGTCTTTTGAAAAAGTCACCCTCATTCATGTAGGTATAAAGGAAGATTGAAAATTGTGGTGAAGGAAGGGTGTTGTGTGTGGAGTGAATTTAAAAAGAAAAATCATATATACACCAGCAGCTATATGAATACAGATTTGAAAGAGGAGTAAATGCAGATATAAAAGAGGAATATATGAAGATATTGAAGAGAAGTTAATGCAGATATAAAAGGGAAGTTCATGCAAATATTGAAGGGGTATACACAGATTTAAGAAGGAAGATATATGAGAATAATTGCATTGAATTTGTGAAAAATATATCATCATCAAGAAGATCTTTATGAAGGAATAGAAAGAGTTTGCCATTCATTGAAGAAGACATAGTGTGTGTTGAGGAGAGAAAGATAAATAAATACATCAGATACACTAGCACATGAAGAGCAAAATTTAAGAAGATTATTTGCACATTATAGGAGGAGATTGTGAAAAGTTGTATGACATATTTATAAGAAGTTCTATGAGGAGATTGTGATCAGTTTTGTAGCAGATTTATGATTAGCTTATAGCAGATTGAAGAAGAGAATTATAGCAGATTGGTGACCAAAATTATAGCAAAATTTAGAAGAAAAATTGAATAAGGGGTTGGTGCTCACAAATTGAATGAGGGGTTGATGCCTCTAGTGGGTTGGTGCTCACAAAGTGAATGAGGGGTTGGTGCCTACAAAGTTTGTAAAAAGAAGATTAATAAAAGCAATATTTTTGCTGTCGTGTTCTCCCACAAGGGTTTCCACATAAATTGTGTTGTTATTGTGTTGCTTATTGTTTGATTTTACATATGTGCTAATTTTGATTAAATCTTAAAGTGATTAAATAAGTTTTAAAAGAAAAAGAATATTGTTGTACTGATTGACCCCCCCTCTCAGTATAACCGTGTGCTCATCAAGCTCTTTCATCATTCTTAACATGTCTCTACAAAGAGCCTGCACCAATCCTAATTCATTATCACTTAAATTAGAATCATGTTCGGTTTTCCTTGAACGAGAGGATGCCTTGTTTATGCTCTCTATGTCCATGAATGGATTGTATGCATCCTCTAATGATGAGGGATTTACTATTTTCATCTTCTTTTTGAGTGAGGGTATCAATGCTTAAATGATTCATTGCTGCTTTAGCCCATCTTTTGGTTACTTATCCAATGTGCTTAGTATTTCCTTGAGCCTTCTATTATAGGCTCGTACATTTTTGTGCTTACCTTGTTGGGTATATAAATTTCAATGACGATCTCATTATCATCCCTCAATAATTTGAACTCTTGTTCAAATGCCTTCTTTAATCTCTACCATGTTGCTTTCTCAATATTAGGAATAACTGTATACCAATCCATCACCACTTCTTGTAGTGTGGTTGGGAAACATCTCAACCAATATCTTTGGTAAGTTTGTCCATTTGTGCTCCATATGGAAATGCATGTTTTGTAGATTTTTTGCTTCATAACTTCGGTAGATTTTTCCTCTTGCCATTTAGACTTGTTGGTGGGGTCATCATTGCTTGATGTGACTACAATTCCTAAGACATTTTCCTCAGAAATTTTTGGTTAGATTGTTCCTTTGCTCCTTGGGCATATAAAATTCCCCACTTGATATGCATCGATTTTTTTCGATTTTGCTCAATTTGACAATGTCAACATTTTGTCAAACAGTTGTCATTATTCTGATTTTAGATTGTTCCAGAAGTTTTTTCAAAAGACATTATTCTCAATGCGGTTTACATATCATGAAATAAAGGTTTACATTCTTATTCAACCAATTTGATACACCATGAAATCTGGTTTTATCAAATGGAAAAGATAGCTATTTAATGGAAGACTATAGCAGCAGTACATAGAAATTATACAGGACTGTTATAAAAAAATATTCATAGCATAACAGTTTATATTCCACCTGATCAACACACAATGGAACATAGAAACTGAGACTATTATGCCAGACTGATATCATAGAATTTACACAGCATTGAGATAAAATATATTCAAGTCTTATCATTTATATTTATTTTTCTGACCTAGAAAATGTATTACACAGGTCGCCAGCTCTAAATCCATAAACCCTTGCATATATATGAAGTTATTGGGCCTGGGGAGTAGTCACAATGCCCTCTATAATTGTTACAACTCCTTCCTTTGCTGTTTCCCATGCTGTATGTCTTCCTTTGACCTGCGGACCGACTAACAAATCCTCCATGTCCTCTCCACTAGACTCCAAAAACTTATCGCGCTTTTCCTTTGTGCCCACGTTTGGAAGTGTGAAGTGATGGGCAAGGGTTTGAAACCATATGACTCTTCTAAGTCATTCGCCAGACTTTCTCCTTCATACCGCGTGTAAGTTGCCACTTTAGAATGTTAGTCGATTCTATACCAAGAATGGGGACTCGAATCCAATAATATTTGCTCTAACTCACATGACTCCACCAGATAATATAATCACTTCAAATATTCGATGTAACTGCTGGTAAATAGAAGAACATAAACCTATATTACTAAAGATAGATATATATCAAAATATCAAAACTATCACTTGGTAACCTCTTGATTGTAAAATCTTCCACTGAAATTTTTCTCCAAAGGAGACTTCACAAATTTCCTTTGTAACTCCAATCATAATGCACATTGTGAGAAACCAAGATGATTTCTCCAACTTGACTAGCTAAGATAGATTAGTTTCACTATCGAAACCAGTCGCCCTAGGGTTTCTGTCCTAGAGCTCAGAACTTCGAAAAGCTCCTCAAATCACCAAATGGAATAATAAGCAAGCATAATCCACAAATGAGCTCACTTCCCCTTTTATCACTTTTCGAAACCCCATTTTAATATTTCCTGCTCAATAAACATTAAACTCCTTTTAATAAAGTGACTTTATAAAATACCTTTTAAATATTCCCTTAGCGTCACTTTATATCACCTCATTAATCTAATTATTTAATATTACCTTATTTAATGTACTTTTTGCTAGGCAACATTAAATAATTAAATTAATTATTTCCCTTAGTCTCAACTATAGCCTATAGGAATTAAATAGGCTAATAAGTCCATTAGGTGATGACTCTGAAAATGGGGACATGATAGTGCTCCCTTCTCTGAATTGCTTGCCCACAAGCAATTGCAAACCTGTATCTTGCAAAATACCATCAAGTGACAAGTATCTCCATCCAATCAAATACTTTGTGATCATTCTACTCCTCAACCTAGGGTTGCATCTCTCAAAGAGAATATGATGAATGTTATGCGAAGTGAGCTCCGGTGGCTAGCAATGAAGCACAACTAGCCAAACACACTCAAACTCAATTCGGTTCCATTCCCCAAATTTCAAAAACTTGCTCCCCTTCCATGTATTCTGCCTATGTAGCTGTAGGAACAAGGACGCATAACCCTCAACCACAAGTACCAAAAACTCCTTATCTCCAAAGGCTCCATCGTCCATGCATGCTAAGTCAATCAAAGACAAAACACTAAACAAAACCAAAGCCTTGAAGAGAGTCACGTCTATCAACAAGTGATGTATGATACGATCCTTGAAGCACGATCACCTGTACAAAGTCTTCC
This sequence comes from Sequoiadendron giganteum, assembly GCA_007115665.2. Lineage (NCBI taxonomy): Eukaryota > Viridiplantae > Streptophyta > Pinopsida > Cupressales > Cupressaceae > Sequoiadendron > Sequoiadendron giganteum. The sequence continues at coordinate 316,169,165 of CM021102.1, forward strand.
GCTGCTCCACTTTGATACAATCATGACCATGCCAAGAGTTGTGAAGAAACTTATTGTGATCCATGTGGAGTAGTGTACCAATTACACCAATCTCTGGATTCCAAATCATCACACCATCACACCAACTAAAAATGAAGAGATAGATGACTCTCATAGTGTCATCGTCATCAACTGTCCATCCCACTCTGGATGATTTTCTATGGATGTGAAAGATGGCCATCACAGGTGCATAGAAAAATATACCAACCCCTACTAGGCTGCTGATATAAATCAAAACAGTACCAAGCAAACTGAAAATCATACCTCTGATGGTGCAAAAGGTACCTCCAATGCCATATGATGATAGGATCTCATCATCATGCCAACCTCCAATGCTGAAGTAGTGATCCCAACCTCTCCAATCCATCCAAACAGCTGTTGTCCTCGAGGTATACCCTGAAAACTCCCTGACCAGCAAGGCAGGACAGCCATCTATCAACAATGTATGAGATAGAAACCAATGGGTTAGGGCTGGAATACTTCTACCCTCATACTCATCTCTATACCTAGTCTATCTGAAACCCAAGCATATGCCACTCAAATTCAAGTACCTCTATGACATTATCTTCATGCCTTGGATCATAGACCAGCTGAGACTCCACACCTCCAAGCACATACCAATCACCATCAAATGTCTCCATGACATGTGTCACCAATTTTGAACTTAGGGCAGCCTCATACTCCACCAAGGAATCTTCCACATGTTACACCCCGATTGTATAGCTACTATTGCATAGGGCAATTGAGTGTAATGTTTGAATCTTTGTGATGAATAAAACATGTTTTTGTTATCAAAATGAATAAGTACTATTTAAATGTGTGCCTCATTTGGTTGATACTTCTATTGATGTTATGTTACATGCATAGAATTAAATTATGAATATTCAAACTTAAGATGTTTTGTATACTGTCGATGTTATGAACAAGTAACTGTCGAGATTGTATGTCTATGGATGCAGGAACATGAACTATTCCTCCAGGCGGAGGGGAGACATCACTCGGGAGAGGGGCTTGGTCGGGTAACCGGTAAAGTTGATCAAGTTGAGCATACACACACTTCACTGAGGGTTTTGGGAACTGAGTTAGATTGAGTTGTCTTAATAAGTCATCCTTAGGCTTAGGAGTTTTGGATTACTTCTTTATGCTTTATGAGTGGTGTTACTTGTTGATTGACTTACTGTTCTGTGAGCCTTGAATGTGAAATGTGAACTGATAAGTGTGGTATAGATAGGATGTATATGCGTATACATGTACCACTCATATGTACGTAACAACATGCATGACATGTCGATACATATGTATGATGGGCAATTACTATGCCATACACATGTGTCGACATGGCATACATACGGATACGTATACATGGCTGGCATACCTATAAACATATGCACACTAGCTATAATGTTGTTATAATGTTATATTGATGCCTGGAATTTGCAGTTAAATGTATATATACATGTTTGTACAAATAGGTGTATTAAGGGTACGCTGATTGGCCTGTAATACACGTATTTGGATAGTTAAATACAAATATGTATAGATATATTTAAATGTAAATATTTGAATGTGTTTATACATTTATATTTAATATAAACATTATTATAGTTTTACCTAGAATAAAATATATAGATATATCTATTGTAATATTTAAATATTATATAGATATATACATATATTTAAATACGGTAAATAAAACTATAATATGATATATATTTAATATAATGAAAAATATGAATATAATATCTTGTTTATATTTTAAATAAAACATTACCTTGGAAATAATTAAATTTGACTTGTATAGTCATTTGGCAAATAAAATGCATTTACCATAAGTAAAGAAAGTATTTTCGACTTCCATAGTCTATTAAGGAAATACATTTGAAATGTAATGAGAATTTAAATGGTAAATATTATAGTCTTTTGAAAGGTTTAAACAAATACATTTTAAAAACCTTGGCTAAGTGAAAATCGCGGATTTCCTTCATGCTGAAAATCATGGACTGTCTAATGGCCGAAATGGTGAAAAAGAAGAACCGCGCGCAGCTCCTCACGCCAGTAGACCAGGTCGCATGATGCAAAGTGCCACCATTCCGGAAATGCGTGGGCGGAATGAAGCCAGATGGCTGCGTTTTTTGCTTTGACGTTTTCTTCTGAGATTAACCGCCATTGTTCATAAGTTGCGCCATTTTTGGGAGATGCCTGTAGGTGTCAACCCTCCTTTTTATCAAATGAAAGTTTGAATTATTCTCTGAACTGCTGGAAGTCGATTCACCTGTTAAAGCTATGAGTAAGTATGGAAATTCACCACATTTCATTTTGAAATATTCAAAGAAGTAGTTCTATCATCTTACATGCTTGCAAGAGTGGAAATTGTTGGGCTGAGGGCTCTATAAATAGCCGCCTAGTTCATTCATCAATTAACACTTGCAAATTCCGAATTTTCTTTTAAGAGAGCTGCAATTTGTCTTTGCTGTATTCACACGATTTTCCTTTCTGTTTTGCTTAAAAACGAATTCCCTTTGAGAGCTATATTTTGACAATTCTGTAGAAGCATTTTGTGAGCAATCTTTTATTGCTGTGGAAGCATTTATAAGATAATCATACTCTATCATTGCTATATTGCATTTGTTGAGAGCCACATTCTGTTATTGCTGAATAAGCATTGTTAGAGCCATATTCTGTCATTGCTGAATAAGCATTTGTTTGAGAGGAGTGACACTGAAGGAGGAGGAGAAGTAGCTGCAGACGGGAATCATCTACAGCAAGGAAACAGGCATGTGAAATGTATTAGACTAATTTTATATGTTAATGGATTTCATTAGAATTTTGCTTTGGAAAAGGGTAGTAAAATAGAAAAGCACTAGAAGAAATCATGTTGGAATAGAATAGCTTGTTGTTATGAAATAACTAGGAAAAGCTTGATTGTGAAAGGTGAAAGGAATGTTGGTTTGTGAAAAGGATAGCTTGTTATTAAGAAATACTTAATTTCTTTGTGAAAGCTTGTTTTAAGTAAATAGCTTGATTTTATTGAGAATGACTTGTTTATAAAAGGAAACTCGTTCATAAGGGAAAAGCCTGTTTATAACTTGTTATGGAAGAATAGATAGTCCATGTTATAAAGGAAATGTTTGAAATGAATTTACTTGAATACTGTTTGAATTCCTTATATAAAGGAAAAGAGGAACTAGTTATTAAATACTAGGTTGAGGGTGGAACTAGTACCAAGGTAGTCTAAAGCTTTAAAGTTAGTAAACTAGGAAAAGCTATGTACTCCATGGATAAAGAATTCCATGTTAGGAGTTACCCGAGGGACCCTTGTTGATTGCATTTCAATTCCTGGTTAAGTAGTTTGTTTGAAGGTAGGTTGTCTGAAACAGGATAAACCTCCCTTATGTAGCCATGGAAGTAGAATGTCTAAAGGTAGGTAATCTGAAACAGGAAATACCTATCTTGTGTAAATCTCTTAGAAAATTGTTGTAGGTTAGTCTGGAATAAAAGATTATCCAAAAGTAAAGGACGATACCTATGCGTAGTGTAAGATAGCCTTAAGTTAAATCGGCCCTGAGTAGTGTATATGATAGATGACCTTCATTCGAAGTACTAAATGTGAATACTTTGGCCAAAGTAGTGGAAGGTACAACATCCACTTAGATATGAGATAGTTGAGACTACACTGTCAGTTCATTGTGATCCATCATGCTAGTTTGGGATTGTGAAATAGCAAGTTCTAGATGTATAGGAAACAACACTATGCTTAGTTGGGTTGTCACAGCTGGTTACTTTACTAATCTCTTCGTTCGAAGGGAGGGCCATGAGGAGAAACATCACTCAGGCGCTTTTCCGCCAACCATAGACTGTTAGACTAGTACCAAGGTAGTCTAAAGCTTTAAAGTTAGTAAACTAAGAAAAGCTATGTACTCCATGGATAAAGAATTCCATGTTAGGAGTTACCCGAGGGACCCTTGTTGACTGCATTTCAATTCCTGGTTAAGTAGTTTGTTTGAAGGTAGGTTGTCTGAAACAGGATAAACCTCCCTTATGTAGCTATGGAAGTAGAATGTCTAGAGGTAGGTAATCTGAAATAGGAAATACCTATCTTGTGTAAATCTCTTAGAAAATTGTTGTAGGTTAGTCTGGAATAAAAGATTATCCAAAAGTAAAGGACGATACCTATGCGTAGTGTAAGATAGCCTTAAGTCAAATCGGCCCTGAGTAGTGTATATGATAGATGACCTTCATTCGAAGTACTAAATGTGAATACTTTGGCCAAAGTAGTGGAAGGTACAACATCCACTTAGATGTGAGATAGTTGAGACTACACTGTCAGTTCATTGTGATCCATCATGCTAGTTCGGGATTGTGAAAGAGCAAGTTCTAGATGTATAGGAAACAACACCATGCTCAGTTGGGTTGTCGCAGCTGGTTACTTTACCAATCTCTTCGTTCGAAGGGAGGGCCATCTATTGAATGATAGATGTGCGGGGGACCGCATTAACAGTCCGTGGTTGGCGGAAAAGCGCCTGAGTGATGTTTCTCCTCCACAGCAGGTGACAGATACACCAAGATTTGAAAGGAAGGGAACCTGGACCATCTTACTACGATTTGTGCAAAAACTTACAAGCTATGTATGTAATTGTTTTACTTTTGTACTCTGCTTTATATTTGCAATGAAAATGGAATTCATGTGGAAATATATATATTGTAACTTGCAAGCATTTACCAATAAAGAAAGGAAGAATTTTATTGTAATGACTTTGTTACTTGTTACTTTTATATGTTTGAAGTGAAATGTTAGAAAAATTTTAATTACCCAAATATGGGGTCGTTACACCACACAAGTAGACTTCTCGAGCTCCTCAAGGATGGCAAAATGCCCAACCAGATCTGAATCACAAATGTCTCCATCTACACACACATGCAGATCAGTGTTGATTGGTCCACAAAGTATGTGCTCAACTATCTCATCCAAAACTATGACTTGAGCCTTCAATGGGCTCCCCAAAAGAGGTGACTCATGATCCCCATGATGCAAACTGTGTATAAACATAAATTTTTGAGTCATACCTCTCCTCGTGTCCATACAAATCTGAGTGCTCCTTATGCTTGACCATCATAAGTAGCTCTGCCCTCAAATCATGAGTACCCCTATCATCCTCATGTGTTATGGCTGCCATCTCATGATTATGTAAAGGTAATGGACCGCTGTTGCAAAACAAAAAATCAGACCCTACCTCATGTCTTTGTGTAGTGTCTTCAAGGTCCCCAAACACTTCTTCCGTCATTGTCTTATGCTCTATATCAAGTGCTGATCCAGTGAATGCTGAGGAATGTGCCAAGCTCAACTCCAAACAAAGCTCATGAATCTAAGTTTTTGATTCTTGAAGGGCCATTTGAGCGCAGTTCAAGGAGTCCATGGTAACCTTAAGCTCATAGGTAAGCTTATCAACTTCCTCTTCTTTCCCTCTTAGTGCATCAAAATATATCTCATCAAGCTAGAGAAGATGATCTCTATCTGAAAGTAGGTGTAGGTAATTTGATTTCATTACCACCAAGGCTTCTTTGAGTACTTACAAGTCTACAAGGGAAATTTCTCCTTCAATGTTCTTGTGTGTCCCTAGAGCCCTCCAACAATAATTTTCCATCAACTTATAGGAATTATCAAATTGAGTTATGGCTGCAATAATCATGTCTTCACTTACCTTCAATTACCCTACCAAATGATGGGACCCATGAGACCTATCATCTTCATACAAATTTTCCCGATTTATCGGAAAGAACACCCCTCTCCATATCGGCTGCCTCTATAGCATCTTCCATGCTATGATGTACAAAATCAGACTGTTCAAAAGGAAATTCATCCCTATTTTGCTCTTCACGATAAGCTGATTTGGAAATCTCAGCACTCTCACCTTCATTAAATCCATTCCCACACTCAAGAGATGCATGCATATTAAGGATCTCTATTATACGTACCTCCTTAGATAAGGCATTTTCCTCATTGGAAGTTCTTGCTATGAACTCTTCTTTTTCTTCATGCTCCTCATGATTTGTTGCCCCTGTGACTAGTTTACTCTCCAACTCTTAAATGCTTAAGTCATCATAAGCATCATCACTAAGATAGGGTGTAGAATCATCGTCATTGGCTGATTGGAGAACATCACTAAACAAGTAAGGTTTCAGCTTTCCCTCACATTGTTTGTACATACTTGTTGACGTGTTTTTTATGACAACACCAACACAGAATAAAATGTCCAACGGTCACTCTATTCTCTCTTGATCAAAGTGTTCCGCATGCTAAGATTGCGTGAAAGTTCATGCGTTTGACTCCAAGGTTCCTTTTATCGTGAATAGACTCAGTTGGTTGATGTGAATATGCTGGGTATTCCAAGGGGACTTACGTAGTTGTTCAATTAAGTGAAGCAAGTGAAAGATTTAGTTGTGATGCTCTGACTTCTAAACTAACCCAAAAATGCTAAATTTAAAAGAGATGGAGGGGAGAGACTCTATAATCTACTTCTAAAAGGTGGAATGTGGGGATCAACCCAAACAATCTTCGAACCAGACTCTACTTTGCCTCCCCTTCGGACAACCTCCACAAAGTCGGTGCAATCTTCAAAGGATGAGAAAAGTGTTCAAATCATGACACAACATGTTCATACCATCACAACGATGCATATGGACATATGAGCCACAATCGAAGTTAAGTGCTATTACTCCAGTTGACCACGCAAGTTAGACTTACCGTCAGCAAGCCCGCTAGTGGTATGGACGAAGGAAGACTTGCTCAAATTAAATGCCACAGTCCACAGCTAACAACTACTTGCATGAAATGAAAGTCTATTTTACTCTATCTACCTTGAATTGGAAAGATGAAATGGCCTTGCTAGCTACTCATAACAAAGAAGAAATCACCAAGCAATGAAACTCTTTGTATTATGAAAAGTGTTCACAACAACCGTTTACAAAACTTTCAAAGGAAAGTTTTCTTCCCTCCTCAATCTAAGTTAACTTCTAAGCTAAATGCTATAAGCCCTCTACTCTCTAGCTCTGATCTTGATCTGATTCTAATTCTAATAGTTTACAAATGAGGGGGGATGCCCCTTTTATAGTTGGCCCAGTCCAGCGAATGGCTTAGATTGAATTACAATAAAGGGCTCAGATTGAGCCACCAATGCCCTAATTAGGGTTTCTGCCCTAAAAACCACCACAAAGAGGAGTGGGCAATAAATGCACAGAATATTCTCCACTCCTCTGCAGGAACCATTATCTACAATTAATGCCCACTATCTTTTTCTAGAAGATTCTCGTCCAGAAATACGTTCCCACTGTTTTGCCTGCCAATTCTATTGCGTTAGGAGGAGAGGCGAGCACACAACAACACTCGGTTCAAATCCCCTTTGCAAAAAGTTCTTCTTCGTTAAGTCCTGTTGTTTTCATTCCTGGATGTATTTCTTTCTTGTAACTTTCACATTTCTTTAGCCCACTGCCTTGGGCATATTTTCCTCTTTTGCATCACGTTCTCAATGCCTTAGCCAAATCTTCAATGCCTTTTCCTTTTCCAAAGTTGTAACGTTGTCCATCATCATCAAGTCCTCACGCGTTGGCTCCGGTGTTCATCCTGCAAAACAAAAGATGAGCATCATAACGTTTATAATATAACTTCACTTTACTTACCTAATCTCCACGTTCTGACTTCCAAGGTCTGCTCGATGTTCGAGCTTCATTATGCCCTAGACAAAATTTCTTCCCCGTGAATGTGCTTGACCTCCAGTTGTTTCATTTTCTCTTTCCTTAGCAATTTTATTCACTTGCCTTGTCCACCTTCTTTTAGGAGCTTGGTGACCTAGATAAAATTCCACTCGTCTTGAGCTTGAGTGCATTTGAGCCTCTCAGCTTTCCTTTTCCATGCTTCAGAAAATTTATCCCTCCGAGCCTTAGGAAATTTGTTAAACGGGTGCCAGGCTAAAATCTTTGTCGAAACAACACGAGCGAGGTGTGGAAGAAATTTAAATCATCTCCCAGTGGGAAATGTCCAATACCCAAAAGAGATTTCCCCTCAGAAATCATCGTTCTCATGTGTACCCAGACGAAGGGGTAAGTTTAATTTTTATTATTTTTGAAAAATAATAAAAATTTCTAAGGTTTATTAATTTTCAATTTTGGGCGCACTTCACACCTGTAGCCTTCACCTGACATGCTTTGGCATTTTCCTATTTCCCTAAAGAAATTCCTTCCTGCACATGGGCGCATTTCATCTTGCCTCTGGAAATTTTAACATCACCCCCTAGGCGTATTTTTTCATTTTCTCCTTAGAAAATGCCTTAGAAAAATTTATTTTAATCAACTTACCCCATGCATTTATTTTTACTTTACCTTTCCATGGCTAGACTTCCTTGTCTTATACTTAGCAATTTTCCCAACAGTGGCATTTTATTTTAATGCCATAGACAAATTCTTAAGTCTTGTATCTCCTCCTTACCTTGGGCGCATATGAGGCCATGTGCTGCAATTTTCACAACTCGGAAACTTCTTTTAACATTTCTTTCCTTGCTGGATGCATTCTACATGTTTGTGCTTTTATTTTTACCACTCAGAAAATCCTCATCTTCACTTCCCTCAAGGGCGCACTTTGTATGTGCTACTTCCATCCTTATCATTTAGAAAAAATATTTTATTCTCACTTGATTGCTGGGCGCATTTGAGGGTGCCTAGTTTCATTTTCCCTCATTTGAGAATTTCTTCAACTCACAACCTTTGCTGGGCGCATTTCAGCCTTCTAGCTTCCACTTCATTTACTTAGAAACTTTTTCCTCACATTCACTTCCTTTGCTAGGCGCATTTAGAAGGGTGTGCTGCAATTTTCATGACTTAGATAATTTCTAAGTCCCTTCCCCCTCTAGGTTTGGCGCATTTGAAGCCATGTGCTGCAATTTTCCACGCCTTAGCAAATCTCTTTCAACTCATTTCTCAACTGGGGCGCATTTAGGCTCTTTGAGGTTCATGTTTCACATGCCTTAGAGAATATTCAAGCTTTTACCACAAGGTGGGTGCATTTGGAGTGTGTAGCTTCTATCTTTGCCTTAGAAATTTTTTATTCACCCTTGCTCATAATGGGCGCATTTGGAGGGGGCAACTCTCACTTTATAACTTAGAAACTTTTTGCAAACAACTTCCTCTTCTCAAGGGCGCATTTAAGGGAGTGGGCTTTCATTTCATACTTAGAAACCTTTTTAAACATCCTCCATGCTGAAGGCACATTTCACCCTTGCTGCTTTTGTTTTCTTGCCTTAGGCAATTTTCCTAGCCAACATACAATCTCCCTTTTACCTTGGGCGCATATGAAGTCCTCTACTTCCATTTTCTAACTTAGAAATTTCTTCAACATTTCCAACTTGTTGAGGGCGCATATGAGAGGGGTCCACTCTCATTTCAGCTTTCCTTAAAATTTTTCCTCAAGTCTTTCTCCCTCGGGTGCATATTCATGTGCCTACTTCAACTCTTCATGCCTTAGCATTTTTCTCTTCTTGGCATCATCTCTTCTAGGCTTGGGCGCATTTCACCTAGGCTGCTTCCACTCCCAAGCTTGGCGCATTTCATGTTGGGTGTAGGAACTTTCATCTTGCTTGAGGGCACATTTGGAGATGAGTGAGAGAAACTCCATGCCTTAGACAATTTTTTTATCACCACATCCTTGATAGTTGGGTGCATTTTGATGGAGGAGCTTCCATTTACTTGCCCTAGAAACTTTTGAGGCCTCTCTACCACCTTGGGCGCATTTGGGGGGTCAAGCTTCCATTTTAAATTTAGGAAATTTTTAGACTTCTTGCTTCTTATCCTGGGCGCATTTCAGCCCATGCACTTCCATTCTTCAAGACTTAGAAAATTTTCTAAGAGTCATGCTTACCTTGGGCGCAAATGAGGCAGGCTACTTCCATTTTTTTTATACTTAGAGAATTTTCATCATTTTACTTGCTTACACCTTGAGGGCGCATTTACCATAGGGAGGAGGAATTTTCATCAAGCTTGGGCGCATTTGAGGTAGGGAGAAGGAAATCCCAACACTTAGAATTTTTGAAGCTTCCTCCATGCCAAGGGCGCATTTCATGCTTGCTTCTGCCAGACTTCAACTTGAAAATCCTCAACGTCTCAGCTACCTCTGCACTCTTCTATTATTAGCAAATTTGGAGAAGTGTGCCTTCCCATGCCTTTTCACTTGTTCTGAAACTGGAGCTGGCGTGATTATGCCTTCTGAGACCTTGCCACCTTGTTTATACTTGTTGCCCATGCTGACATCCGATTTTTAGCAAACCCCAAAATTGCTTGACTTCTGCAGCTCCGTTTGACTTGAAATTTTCATCAAGTGGTCCTCATCGCTTGGTGAACCTGTTCACACCTGACTCTCGTGCTGACTTGCTATTTATATCCGTGTTCTGTAGACGACTTACTGTAAATAGTAAGTGCTTGGATTGCGCCCAAATTTTACCAGTAGATTGCCTGAAGGATGCTGATCGCAATGGGATATCTTCGTTTTTTGAAATTCTGGCCTTTTACCCTACTTTTTAGGCACCGAAGTAGGAAACCCTAATCTGACTTGCATGTGCCTCAAATGACCTCCGTTTGACTTGATTTTTGCTGTATGTCGTTCTGCTTGCTGAACTGAAGTGTTGGGTAGCTGCTGGAATGAAACTGCTATTTATAGTAAGTGTCCGGAAAGTGACCCATTTGATGTCGGATGAGTTTACATGTCATAGTGCCCGTGGGATCTCAAAAAACCCAGAAAAACCCATAAAACTGGTCAACATGTGGGCACTGGCTAAAAATAGTAAGTCCCTGAAAACTAACTCATTCCGTTTGCATGTCACACCATTGCGAAGCTCTCGCAAAACCCATATGGAATATGCGGACATGCACTGAAAATCACTGCATGCAAACCCTAAAAATAGCCTTGGAAGGCTGTATCGTCGAAAGTCACCATCTTGATTTGCATGTTATATCATCGTGAAGGTCTTGAAAAACCCAGACACATTCTCCAATCATGCATTGGAAAATCATATGTTTAAACTCTGAAAATGGCCCCTGAAGCCTGAACTGCTAAAAATAGCCAGTTGTTCGAATCTGCTCAAATTTCATGTGTAGGCACCCTGAAGTTGCCTGGAAGTGTTGATGTAGTCAGAATCCCGAAATCCTGAGGAAAAGACCTCGTTTTAGGTACTTACTAAAAATAGTAAGTTGTCAGATTTCAACGAAATTTCAGTGGGATTCTGCCTTGAGCCTTCTGACTGTACTGTTGTGCTCAGATGTCAATTTACCAACCTGATAAATCTCAATCCAGCCTGAAGAACAAAACCCTAATTTCACAGACAGCCAAAATTCCAAAATTCCAAATGATAGGACATCCCCGGAAGGACAAAAAGATCAAAAGATCAGAGAGACGCAAAACTACCCAAAACCAAAGCCAAAAGACCAAAATGGAGCAAAAATTGGGGGTCCCCATTTGAATGGGGCGATGTGTGAAAAGGTCACATCAATACTGTTGACCAACTCATAAGCAACTAAAGTAGTAATTTGTTCTTGCTTCAAAACAACCAATAGCATAGATAAAATGGGTTGGGAGATAGCATCATCCTCATTAATAGACATAAGTTCATAACCATAATAGTTTACTTGGCTGCAATAACATCATCATGATGTTCTTCCCTGATTGTAGCAAGGAAATGGCGAAACATGCTATGGATCGAATCATGCAATTCCAGACCTAGCATAAGGTTACTAAATCTAATATCTAGAAAAGTGAGGACTTTTGATATCATCAAGATCTTGGAAACTATCCACCAATAATTGAATTACCTCTTTCATTGTATCATCATCATAAGGAACTTTAAGTGCTGAAATTCTCATGATCTCGCTTAAACAAGAAATAACCATCAGTCTGATCTCAACATCTGTATCTCTCATCCACCTATGTTGACCCAAAGAAGTCATTGTAGGAACAAGAGCTATCTGCAACAATTCTGAAAGTGGTTGCTCAACAAGGCTCAAATATTCTTCTACTCTTTTCAATGTGATCAAAGCATCATCCGTTGGTTGAGATAGAATATTGAGCTTACTTCCTGATATGTAGAGTAATCTTGCCAACCATTTTCTGCCTTCTGTTGCCATGCTTCAAACTGACAATCAAACTTCAGAGATACCCAACAGGCTGGCAAAACTTTAGCTTTGATACCACCGTAAAATTCTCCACTTGATATGCATCAATTTTTTTTCAATTTTGCTCAGTTTGACAATGTAAACACTTTGTCAAACAGTTATCCTGATTCTGATTTTAGATTGTTCCAGAAATTTTCTCAAAAGGCATTATTCTCAATGCGGTTTACATATCATGAAATAAAGGTTTACATTCATATTCAACCAATTCGATACACCATGAAATTTGGTTTTGCCAAATGAAAAAGATAGCTATTTTATGCAAGACTATAGCAGCAATACACCTCAGAAATTATACAGGACTGTTATAATAAAATATTCATAGCATAACAGTTTATATTCCACCAGATCATCACACAATGGAACATAGCAACTGAAACTAGTATGCCAGACTGATATCACAGAATTTACACAACATTGAGATAATAATATATTCAAGTCTTATCATTTATATTTATTTCTCTGACTTGGAAAATGTATTACGTAGGTTGCCAGCTCTAAATCCACAAACCCTTGCATATATATGAAGTTATTGGGCCTGGGGAGTAGTCACAACACCCTCTATAATTGTTGTGACCCCTTCCTTCACTGTTTCCCATGCTGTATGTCTTCCTTTGACCTGCGGACCGGTTGACAAATCCTCCACATCCTCTCCACTAGACTCCGAAATCTTATCGCGCTTTTCTTTTGTGCCAGCATTTGGAAATGTGAAGCGATGGGCAGGGGTTTGAAACCATATGATTCATCTAAGTCATTCACTAGACTTTCTCCTTCATACAATTCTTATGTGTAAGTTGCCACTCTAGAATGTTAGTCGATTCTATACCAAGAATGGGGAATCGACTCCAATAATATTTCCTCTAACATCCACAATTCCACTAGATAATATAATCACTTCAGATATTCGATGCAATTGTAGGTAAATACCAAAACATAAACGTGTATGACTGAAGATAGATATGTATCAAAATATCAAAACTATCACCTGATAACCACCTGATTGTAAAATCCTCTATTGAAATTTTTCTCCAAAGGAGACTTCACAAATTTCCTTTGTAACTCCAATTGTAATGCACACTATGAGAAACCAGGATGATTTCTCCAACTTGACTAGCTAGGATAGATTAGTTTCACTATCAAAACCAGTCGCCCTAGGGTTTCTATCCCAGAGCTCAGAACTCCAAAAAGCTCCTCAAATCACCGAATGGAATAATGAGCAAGCATAATCCACAAATGAGCTCACTTCCCCTTTTATCACTTTTCGAAGCCCATTTTAATATTTGCTGCTCAATAAACATTAAACTCATTTTAATAAAGCGACTTTATAAAATACCTTTTAAAATTTCCTTAGCGTCACTTTATATCACCTCATTAATCTAATTATTTAATATTACCTTATTTAATGTACTTTTTGCCAGGCAACATTAAATAATTAAAATAATTAATTCCCTTAGTCCCGACTTTAGCCTACGGGAATTAAATAGGCTAATAAGTCCATTAGGTGATCACTCTGAAAATGGGGACATGACAAGGCACTTCTAGACACTTCCAAATCCTTGACCCTTCTAGTGGCCTCAATAATGTAGACACAAGTTATACCACCTTCAAATTCCCTTCTTGTTGCTTCAACCCTCAATCTTGGTGTCTTAGGCTTAGGTTCCTCTTTGATAAGCAATTCTTTGATGCATTGGAGATTATTGTCATACGCTTCTTGCTCATTGTCTACCAAGAAGTCGTTGGACTTTGTTTCACCATGAAAACTTCCCTCATCCAAAGAAGGCAATTTGAGAGATTCAGTTGTGTCTTCCTTGGACTGAAGATGGTTTGCAAGATCAGCCTAGGCTTCTTCATAAAGGGGTAGTTTCCTAGCAACCTCGACCAACTCTTCCTTAGAATGCTCTCGGGCATTTGTAGTTGGTTGGATGGCTTTGTGCATTCTTTCTTGACTACTAGTCTGGTTCACGCTTGAAATTTTGCTTTGGTTCCAACTTCTGCTTTGGTTTCAATCATGTAATTGTACTGATGCATTTTCTTCACTTAGTCTTATTCTTTGCTTTCTTTGTTCCACCAGTGTCAAAGATTGTCTAATCTTTTTGTCCTGCTCATGCTGTGGTCTCTTCCCACCTTTGTTGGGGTCTAAGGGCATTAATTTCTTAAATCAGAACTAATTTCTTATGGGCAACATGGCAATGTTTACTCCTTTATCTTATTAGTCTATCAGACTAATGTTTGCATACTTGCATAAGTGAACATAAAACACAAAGCATAACAGATTGGGTAACCAATGTATATCTTTATTCATATGAACTTATGAAGTTCTTACATAGAACTGGACTAGGGATGATCAGCCAAGGAATAGACATGTTCCCTGCCTATGAAAATTGAATTTAAAGAGGTGCCAACAGTTGTTAGTTAAGATCAAGCCGTTAGAACTGCTTAAAACTAATCAAAACAACTAACCAAAGCTACCAAGTACTAACAAAATAGCTGTCTACTAACAAAACATTACAAGTTTGTTTTACCTAATTATTTGTGTGGGTACTGTTTCTTTTATATATTGAATCTTGATGGTTTTGACTTAGTTTAATTGGTGTTTTTATTAATGAAGGATATAGTGCATTTTATGAATGTTTATCCATTCTAGTTGTTTCTTTTAGTTAGGGCTATAAAGTTTATTTGGTTTTTATGTTAATGAAGGATATAGTGCATTTTAGGAATATATATCCATTCTAGTTGTTTCTGTAAATTAGAGCTATAATGGGTTGAAAATTATATTGTTTTTTGACTCTTCTACAGCCTTATTTTTCCTTCTAGTATTTGATCATATGCTCAAAGAATTTCTGTCTGAAAGATGTTGTGCCAAATGGTAGTCAGCATTAGCATATGCTGATCAAATGTCTTCACTGGTTTGGCTGGATGAAGCTGTGTGTGCCATTTGATGTTATTTGTCATTTCGTAATAACAATTATCACGACTTTTGGAATATCTAAGCTACATTAAATGTGTTGGGAACAATATTTGCAGATGGCAGAGCATGTCAATCAGGAACTTAACATGGTAGGGAGAATTCCTTCAGGTATATTCAATGCCATGTTTGAATTCACAGGGTTGTGGCAAAAAGATGCAACTGGCACACAACATCTTGCTTATGATGGATGGTTTATAACTCTATACAGTGTAGCACTGACAAAATCGCAAATAGCTTTACAAGAGACAGTGAAACAGGAGGTTCCAACTGATTGGGACCCTCTGGCTTTAGCTCAGTGAGTTTTGTTGCTAGCTGTCAATTTCTATTCTTGTAATTATTTCTTCTTTCTCAGTCATTTGATGACTTATGGGTTGTCAATATATTAAATACTTTTAATTTAATCACAATTGATTAATGCTATTATTAATAAGTTTTTTCAATTAGTGTGAGAAAGTGCTGCTAATTTCTTTCCTTTTAATATGTTTAAATTTCAATATCATTTACAAAACAGTGCCAGGCTATTTGATTGATCAATTGGTGCAACTGACTTGTCTTGCTTGGTTTTAATCAATTTTATGTATAGCAGTTCCAAATCCTATGATGTCTGCTTCTTTTTAGCTTTTAGGATAAGTTGGCCCCTTGCCAATTGCAGGGAAAGAGAGGGTTTTGTGGTTCTTTGGTAGAGCTCATGCTCAACTCATTTGCAGATTTGCAGCGCCTTGGGGACTGTTCAATCAGCCCCATTTTCCTATACTTTCACTGCATTCTTATCATTCAATTTTGACAATCGACATATGTAGATCTTGGTCCACTTTCATCCACTGTGTCTATTCGTCCCTCCAAGTGATTTCTTATAGCTTCCTTCACTAATAATGCAACTTCTGATTTTAAATTATCATCTAGAAGAATGCTTATTATGAAGCTAGTGTACCCTGTAAATGTGTCCTTTGGAATGGGGATGGCCCAAGGGCAGTAGGACAAGGATGAAAACTTTTGTTTGGGCCCCAATAGTGGTCATTGTTAAAACGTCTCCCTTTGGAGGGATGCTTAGGGACACCTTGTATTCCTTGAGATGAGTTGTTGCTCTTGTGAGGACTTGAGGATGTCCAAATGTCCCTTCACCATCTTGGGAACATGAGGTCATCCCAGATGTCAATATAAAAATCAAGACTTGTAATATTATATAGAGCTGTAAAAACAAAAAGGGTCCTAAACCTGAACATAAGCCTAATAGGGGGCCTTGGTGTCTCGCAACCTGAAACCTTATAAATCCTAGTGGACGCTCTTTTGTGATCACTAGAAGAGAAGAGGATTAAAGAAGAGGAAAAGAGAGGACAAGGAAGAGAAAGAAAACCAACACCAACTCCTTGAGATATGTTTCCAATTTTCATTGATCATTCATCTTCCCATTTTCAAGTTCCTACTTAAGAGTTCAAACTAAATCGGTTGTTTTATTTTTCCATAAATACTAGACATCACATAATACTAAGAGAGATTGCAACTTCTGTTTTTCGTTTGCTTCTATGTGTTGTGCAACTTAAAGTAAGAAAATAATAAGGAAAGTCCTGTTTGTAGCAACTAGTGATGTGTTTTATTTTTGTTGCAATGAACTAATCAAATAATGCCTTCAGAGTTCTAAATAACTCAAAGAAGGATCACAACTTTGTGAATCCTTTGTCTTTGTGCCTAATGCACATGAAGTAAGAAAAACAAAAGGAAAATC
>CM021102.1:316186198-316262650 GCA_007115665.2 Sequoiadendron giganteum
CGTAGTGTAAGATAGCCTTAAGTTAAATCGGCCCTGAGTAGTGTATATGATAGATGACCTTCATTCGAAGTACTAAATGTGAATACTTTGGCCAAAGTAGTGGAAGGTACAACATCCACTTAGATATGAGATAGTTGAGACTACACTGTCAGTTCATTGTGATCCATCATGCTAGTTTGGGATTGTGAAATAGCAAGTTCTAGATGTATAGGAAACAACACTATGCTTAGTTGGGTTGTCACAGCTGGTTACTTTACTAATCTCTTCGTTCGAAGGGAGGGCCATGAGGAGAAACATCACTCAGGCGCTTTTCCGCCAACCATAGACTGTTAGACTAGTACCAAGGTAGTCTAAAGCTTTAAAGTTAGTAAACTAAGAAAAGCTATGTACTCCATGGATAAAGAATTCCATGTTAGGAGTTACCCGAGGGACCCTTGTTGACTGCATTTCAATTCCTGGTTAAGTAGTTTGTTTGAAGGTAGGTTGTCTGAAACAGGATAAACCTCCCTTATGTAGCTATGGAAGTAGAATGTCTAGAGGTAGGTAATCTGAAATAGGAAATACCTATCTTGTGTAAATCTCTTAGAAAATTGTTGTAGGTTAGTCTGGAATAAAAGATTATCCAAAAGTAAAGGACGATACCTATGCGTAGTGTAAGATAGCCTTAAGTCAAATCGGCCCTGAGTAGTGTATATGATAGATGACCTTCATTCGAAGTACTAAATGTGAATACTTTGGCCAAAGTAGTGGAAGGTACAACATCCACTTAGATGTGAGATAGTTGAGACTACACTGTCAGTTCATTGTGATCCATCATGCTAGTTCGGGATTGTGAAAGAGCAAGTTCTAGATGTATAGGAAACAACACCATGCTCAGTTGGGTTGTCGCAGCTGGTTACTTTACCAATCTCTTCGTTCGAAGGGAGGGCCATCTATTGAATGATAGATGTGCGGGGGACCGCATTAACAGTCCGTGGTTGGCGGAAAAGCGCCTGAGTGATGTTTCTCCTCCACAGCAGGTGACAGATACACCAAGATTTGAAAGGAAGGGAACCTGGACCATCTTACTACGATTTGTGCAAAAACTTACAAGCTATGTATGTAATTGTTTTACTTTTGTACTCTGCTTTATATTTGCAATGAAAATGGAATTCATGTGGAAATATATATATTGTAACTTGCAAGCATTTACCAATAAAGAAAGGAAGAATTTTATTGTAATGACTTTGTTACTTGTTACTTTTATATGTTTGAAGTGAAATGTTAGAAAAATTTTAATTACCCAAATATGGGGTCGTTACACCACACAAGTAGACTTCTCGAGCTCCTCAAGGATGGCAAAATGCCCAACCAGATCTGAATCACAAATGTCTCCATCTACACACACATGCAGATCAGTGTTGATTGGTCCACAAAGTATGTGCTCAACTATCTCATCCAAAACTATGACTTGAGCCTTCAATGGGCTCCCCAAAAGAGGTGACTCATGATCCCCATGATGCAAACTGTGTATAAACATAAATTTTTGAGTCATACCTCTCCTCGTGTCCATACAAATCTGAGTGCTCCTTATGCTTGACCATCATAAGTAGCTCTGCCCTCAAATCATGAGTACCCCTATCATCCTCATGTGTTATGGCTGCCATCTCATGATTATGTAAAGGTAATGGACCGCTGTTGCAAAACAAAAAATCAGACCCTACCTCATGTCTTTGTGTAGTGTCTTCAAGGTCCCCAAACACTTCTTCCGTCATTGTCTTATGCTCTATATCAAGTGCTGATCCAGTGAATGCTGAGGAATGTGCCAAGCTCAACTCCAAACAAAGCTCATGAATCTAAGTTTTTGATTCTTGAAGGGCCATTTGAGCGCAGTTCAAGGAGTCCATGGTAACCTTAAGCTCATAGGTAAGCTTATCAACTTCCTCTTCTTTCCCTCTTAGTGCATCAAAATATATCTCATCAAGCTAGAGAAGATGATCTCTATCTGAAAGTAGGTGTAGGTAATTTGATTTCATTACCACCAAGGCTTCTTTGAGTACTTACAAGTCTACAAGGGAAATTTCTCCTTCAATGTTCTTGTGTGTCCCTAGAGCCCTCCAACAATAATTTTCCATCAACTTATAGGAATTATCAAATTGAGTTATGGCTGCAATAATCATGTCTTCACTTACCTTCAATTACCCTACCAAATGATGGGACCCATGAGACCTATCATCTTCATACAAATTTTCCCGATTTATCGGAAAGAACACCCCTCTCCATATCGGCTGCCTCTATAGCATCTTCCATGCTATGATGTACAAAATCAGACTGTTCAAAAGGAAATTCATCCCTATTTTGCTCTTCACGATAAGCTGATTTGGAAATCTCAGCACTCTCACCTTCATTAAATCCATTCCCACACTCAAGAGATGCATGCATATTAAGGATCTCTATTATACGTACCTCCTTAGATAAGGCATTTTCCTCATTGGAAGTTCTTGCTATGAACTCTTCTTTTTCTTCATGCTCCTCATGATTTGTTGCCCCTGTGACTAGTTTACTCTCCAACTCTTAAATGCTTAAGTCATCATAAGCATCATCACTAAGATAGGGTGTAGAATCATCGTCATTGGCTGATTGGAGAACATCACTAAACAAGTAAGGTTTCAGCTTTCCCTCACATTGTTTGTACATACTTGTTGACGTGTTTTTTATGACAACACCAACACAGAATAAAATGTCCAACGGTCACTCTATTCTCTCTTGATCAAAGTGTTCCGCATGCTAAGATTGCGTGAAAGTTCATGCGTTTGACTCCAAGGTTCCTTTTATCGTGAATAGACTCAGTTGGTTGATGTGAATATGCTGGGTATTCCAAGGGGACTTACGTAGTTGTTCAATTAAGTGAAGCAAGTGAAAGATTTAGTTGTGATGCTCTGACTTCTAAACTAACCCAAAAATGCTAAATTTAAAAGAGATGGAGGGGAGAGACTCTATAATCTACTTCTAAAAGGTGGAATGTGGGGATCAACCCAAACAATCTTCGAACCAGACTCTACTTTGCCTCCCCTTCGGACAACCTCCACAAAGTCGGTGCAATCTTCAAAGGATGAGAAAAGTGTTCAAATCATGACACAACATGTTCATACCATCACAACGATGCATATGGACATATGAGCCACAATCGAAGTTAAGTGCTATTACTCCAGTTGACCACGCAAGTTAGACTTACCGTCAGCAAGCCCGCTAGTGGTATGGACGAAGGAAGACTTGCTCAAATTAAATGCCACAGTCCACAGCTAACAACTACTTGCATGAAATGAAAGTCTATTTTACTCTATCTACCTTGAATTGGAAAGATGAAATGGCCTTGCTAGCTACTCATAACAAAGAAGAAATCACCAAGCAATGAAACTCTTTGTATTATGAAAAGTGTTCACAACAACCGTTTACAAAACTTTCAAAGGAAAGTTTTCTTCCCTCCTCAATCTAAGTTAACTTCTAAGCTAAATGCTATAAGCCCTCTACTCTCTAGCTCTGATCTTGATCTGATTCTAATTCTAATAGTTTACAAATGAGGGGGGATGCCCCTTTTATAGTTGGCCCAGTCCAGCGAATGGCTTAGATTGAATTACAATAAAGGGCTCAGATTGAGCCACCAATGCCCTAATTAGGGTTTCTGCCCTAAAAACCACCACAAAGAGGAGTGGGCAATAAATGCACAGAATATTCTCCACTCCTCTGCAGGAACCATTATCTACAATTAATGCCCACTATCTTTTTCTAGAAGATTCTCGTCCAGAAATACGTTCCCACTGTTTTGCCTGCCAATTCTATTGCGTTAGGAGGAGAGGCGAGCACACAACAACACTCGGTTCAAATCCCCTTTGCAAAAAGTTCTTCTTCGTTAAGTCCTGTTGTTTTCATTCCTGGATGTATTTCTTTCTTGTAACTTTCACATTTCTTTAGCCCACTGCCTTGGGCATATTTTCCTCTTTTGCATCACGTTCTCAATGCCTTAGCCAAATCTTCAATGCCTTTTCCTTTTCCAAAGTTGTAACGTTGTCCATCATCATCAAGTCCTCACGCGTTGGCTCCGGTGTTCATCCTGCAAAACAAAAGATGAGCATCATAACGTTTATAATATAACTTCACTTTACTTACCTAATCTCCACGTTCTGACTTCCAAGGTCTGCTCGATGTTCGAGCTTCATTATGCCCTAGACAAAATTTCTTCCCCGTGAATGTGCTTGACCTCCAGTTGTTTCATTTTCTCTTTCCTTAGCAATTTTATTCACTTGCCTTGTCCACCTTCTTTTAGGAGCTTGGTGACCTAGATAAAATTCCACTCGTCTTGAGCTTGAGTGCATTTGAGCCTCTCAGCTTTCCTTTTCCATGCTTCAGAAAATTTATCCCTCCGAGCCTTAGGAAATTTGTTAAACGGGTGCCAGGCTAAAATCTTTGTCGAAACAACACGAGCGAGGTGTGGAAGAAATTTAAATCATCTCCCAGTGGGAAATGTCCAATACCCAAAAGAGATTTCCCCTCAGAAATCATCGTTCTCATGTGTACCCAGACGAAGGGGTAAGTTTAATTTTTATTATTTTTGAAAAATAATAAAAATTTCTAAGGTTTATTAATTTTCAATTTTGGGCGCACTTCACACCTGTAGCCTTCACCTGACATGCTTTGGCATTTTCCTATTTCCCTAAAGAAATTCCTTCCTGCACATGGGCGCATTTCATCTTGCCTCTGGAAATTTTAACATCACCCCCTAGGCGTATTTTTTCATTTTCTCCTTAGAAAATGCCTTAGAAAAATTTATTTTAATCAACTTACCCCATGCATTTATTTTTACTTTACCTTTCCATGGCTAGACTTCCTTGTCTTATACTTAGCAATTTTCCCAACAGTGGCATTTTATTTTAATGCCATAGACAAATTCTTAAGTCTTGTATCTCCTCCTTACCTTGGGCGCATATGAGGCCATGTGCTGCAATTTTCACAACTCGGAAACTTCTTTTAACATTTCTTTCCTTGCTGGATGCATTCTACATGTTTGTGCTTTTATTTTTACCACTCAGAAAATCCTCATCTTCACTTCCCTCAAGGGCGCACTTTGTATGTGCTACTTCCATCCTTATCATTTAGAAAAAATATTTTATTCTCACTTGATTGCTGGGCGCATTTGAGGGTGCCTAGTTTCATTTTCCCTCATTTGAGAATTTCTTCAACTCACAACCTTTGCTGGGCGCATTTCAGCCTTCTAGCTTCCACTTCATTTACTTAGAAACTTTTTCCTCACATTCACTTCCTTTGCTAGGCGCATTTAGAAGGGTGTGCTGCAATTTTCATGACTTAGATAATTTCTAAGTCCCTTCCCCCTCTAGGTTTGGCGCATTTGAAGCCATGTGCTGCAATTTTCCACGCCTTAGCAAATCTCTTTCAACTCATTTCTCAACTGGGGCGCATTTAGGCTCTTTGAGGTTCATGTTTCACATGCCTTAGAGAATATTCAAGCTTTTACCACAAGGTGGGTGCATTTGGAGTGTGTAGCTTCTATCTTTGCCTTAGAAATTTTTTATTCACCCTTGCTCATAATGGGCGCATTTGGAGGGGGCAACTCTCACTTTATAACTTAGAAACTTTTTGCAAACAACTTCCTCTTCTCAAGGGCGCATTTAAGGGAGTGGGCTTTCATTTCATACTTAGAAACCTTTTTAAACATCCTCCATGCTGAAGGCACATTTCACCCTTGCTGCTTTTGTTTTCTTGCCTTAGGCAATTTTCCTAGCCAACATACAATCTCCCTTTTACCTTGGGCGCATATGAAGTCCTCTACTTCCATTTTCTAACTTAGAAATTTCTTCAACATTTCCAACTTGTTGAGGGCGCATATGAGAGGGGTCCACTCTCATTTCAGCTTTCCTTAAAATTTTTCCTCAAGTCTTTCTCCCTCGGGTGCATATTCATGTGCCTACTTCAACTCTTCATGCCTTAGCATTTTTCTCTTCTTGGCATCATCTCTTCTAGGCTTGGGCGCATTTCACCTAGGCTGCTTCCACTCCCAAGCTTGGCGCATTTCATGTTGGGTGTAGGAACTTTCATCTTGCTTGAGGGCACATTTGGAGATGAGTGAGAGAAACTCCATGCCTTAGACAATTTTTTTATCACCACATCCTTGATAGTTGGGTGCATTTTGATGGAGGAGCTTCCATTTACTTGCCCTAGAAACTTTTGAGGCCTCTCTACCACCTTGGGCGCATTTGGGGGGTCAAGCTTCCATTTTAAATTTAGGAAATTTTTAGACTTCTTGCTTCTTATCCTGGGCGCATTTCAGCCCATGCACTTCCATTCTTCAAGACTTAGAAAATTTTCTAAGAGTCATGCTTACCTTGGGCGCAAATGAGGCAGGCTACTTCCATTTTTTTTATACTTAGAGAATTTTCATCATTTTACTTGCTTACACCTTGAGGGCGCATTTACCATAGGGAGGAGGAATTTTCATCAAGCTTGGGCGCATTTGAGGTAGGGAGAAGGAAATCCCAACACTTAGAATTTTTGAAGCTTCCTCCATGCCAAGGGCGCATTTCATGCTTGCTTCTGCCAGACTTCAACTTGAAAATCCTCAACGTCTCAGCTACCTCTGCACTCTTCTATTATTAGCAAATTTGGAGAAGTGTGCCTTCCCATGCCTTTTCACTTGTTCTGAAACTGGAGCTGGCGTGATTATGCCTTCTGAGACCTTGCCACCTTGTTTATACTTGTTGCCCATGCTGACATCCGATTTTTAGCAAACCCCAAAATTGCTTGACTTCTGCAGCTCCGTTTGACTTGAAATTTTCATCAAGTGGTCCTCATCGCTTGGTGAACCTGTTCACACCTGACTCTCGTGCTGACTTGCTATTTATATCCGTGTTCTGTAGACGACTTACTGTAAATAGTAAGTGCTTGGATTGCGCCCAAATTTTACCAGTAGATTGCCTGAAGGATGCTGATCGCAATGGGATATCTTCGTTTTTTGAAATTCTGGCCTTTTACCCTACTTTTTAGGCACCGAAGTAGGAAACCCTAATCTGACTTGCATGTGCCTCAAATGACCTCCGTTTGACTTGATTTTTGCTGTATGTCGTTCTGCTTGCTGAACTGAAGTGTTGGGTAGCTGCTGGAATGAAACTGCTATTTATAGTAAGTGTCCGGAAAGTGACCCATTTGATGTCGGATGAGTTTACATGTCATAGTGCCCGTGGGATCTCAAAAAACCCAGAAAAACCCATAAAACTGGTCAACATGTGGGCACTGGCTAAAAATAGTAAGTCCCTGAAAACTAACTCATTCCGTTTGCATGTCACACCATTGCGAAGCTCTCGCAAAACCCATATGGAATATGCGGACATGCACTGAAAATCACTGCATGCAAACCCTAAAAATAGCCTTGGAAGGCTGTATCGTCGAAAGTCACCATCTTGATTTGCATGTTATATCATCGTGAAGGTCTTGAAAAACCCAGACACATTCTCCAATCATGCATTGGAAAATCATATGTTTAAACTCTGAAAATGGCCCCTGAAGCCTGAACTGCTAAAAATAGCCAGTTGTTCGAATCTGCTCAAATTTCATGTGTAGGCACCCTGAAGTTGCCTGGAAGTGTTGATGTAGTCAGAATCCCGAAATCCTGAGGAAAAGACCTCGTTTTAGGTACTTACTAAAAATAGTAAGTTGTCAGATTTCAACGAAATTTCAGTGGGATTCTGCCTTGAGCCTTCTGACTGTACTGTTGTGCTCAGATGTCAATTTACCAACCTGATAAATCTCAATCCAGCCTGAAGAACAAAACCCTAATTTCACAGACAGCCAAAATTCCAAAATTCCAAATGATAGGACATCCCCGGAAGGACAAAAAGATCAAAAGATCAGAGAGACGCAAAACTACCCAAAACCAAAGCCAAAAGACCAAAATGGAGCAAAAATTGGGGGTCCCCATTTGAATGGGGCGATGTGTGAAAAGGTCACATCAATACTGTTGACCAACTCATAAGCAACTAAAGTAGTAATTTGTTCTTGCTTCAAAACAACCAATAGCATAGATAAAATGGGTTGGGAGATAGCATCATCCTCATTAATAGACATAAGTTCATAACCATAATAGTTTACTTGGCTGCAATAACATCATCATGATGTTCTTCCCTGATTGTAGCAAGGAAATGGCGAAACATGCTATGGATCGAATCATGCAATTCCAGACCTAGCATAAGGTTACTAAATCTAATATCTAGAAAAGTGAGGACTTTTGATATCATCAAGATCTTGGAAACTATCCACCAATAATTGAATTACCTCTTTCATTGTATCATCATCATAAGGAACTTTAAGTGCTGAAATTCTCATGATCTCGCTTAAACAAGAAATAACCATCAGTCTGATCTCAACATCTGTATCTCTCATCCACCTATGTTGACCCAAAGAAGTCATTGTAGGAACAAGAGCTATCTGCAACAATTCTGAAAGTGGTTGCTCAACAAGGCTCAAATATTCTTCTACTCTTTTCAATGTGATCAAAGCATCATCCGTTGGTTGAGATAGAATATTGAGCTTACTTCCTGATATGTAGAGTAATCTTGCCAACCATTTTCTGCCTTCTGTTGCCATGCTTCAAACTGACAATCAAACTTCAGAGATACCCAACAGGCTGGCAAAACTTTAGCTTTGATACCACCGTAAAATTCTCCACTTGATATGCATCAATTTTTTTTCAATTTTGCTCAGTTTGACAATGTAAACACTTTGTCAAACAGTTATCCTGATTCTGATTTTAGATTGTTCCAGAAATTTTCTCAAAAGGCATTATTCTCAATGCGGTTTACATATCATGAAATAAAGGTTTACATTCATATTCAACCAATTCGATACACCATGAAATTTGGTTTTGCCAAATGAAAAAGATAGCTATTTTATGCAAGACTATAGCAGCAATACACCTCAGAAATTATACAGGACTGTTATAATAAAATATTCATAGCATAACAGTTTATATTCCACCAGATCATCACACAATGGAACATAGCAACTGAAACTAGTATGCCAGACTGATATCACAGAATTTACACAACATTGAGATAATAATATATTCAAGTCTTATCATTTATATTTATTTCTCTGACTTGGAAAATGTATTACGTAGGTTGCCAGCTCTAAATCCACAAACCCTTGCATATATATGAAGTTATTGGGCCTGGGGAGTAGTCACAACACCCTCTATAATTGTTGTGACCCCTTCCTTCACTGTTTCCCATGCTGTATGTCTTCCTTTGACCTGCGGACCGGTTGACAAATCCTCCACATCCTCTCCACTAGACTCCGAAATCTTATCGCGCTTTTCTTTTGTGCCAGCATTTGGAAATGTGAAGCGATGGGCAGGGGTTTGAAACCATATGATTCATCTAAGTCATTCACTAGACTTTCTCCTTCATACAATTCTTATGTGTAAGTTGCCACTCTAGAATGTTAGTCGATTCTATACCAAGAATGGGGAATCGACTCCAATAATATTTCCTCTAACATCCACAATTCCACTAGATAATATAATCACTTCAGATATTCGATGCAATTGTAGGTAAATACCAAAACATAAACGTGTATGACTGAAGATAGATATGTATCAAAATATCAAAACTATCACCTGATAACCACCTGATTGTAAAATCCTCTATTGAAATTTTTCTCCAAAGGAGACTTCACAAATTTCCTTTGTAACTCCAATTGTAATGCACACTATGAGAAACCAGGATGATTTCTCCAACTTGACTAGCTAGGATAGATTAGTTTCACTATCAAAACCAGTCGCCCTAGGGTTTCTATCCCAGAGCTCAGAACTCCAAAAAGCTCCTCAAATCACCGAATGGAATAATGAGCAAGCATAATCCACAAATGAGCTCACTTCCCCTTTTATCACTTTTCGAAGCCCATTTTAATATTTGCTGCTCAATAAACATTAAACTCATTTTAATAAAGCGACTTTATAAAATACCTTTTAAAATTTCCTTAGCGTCACTTTATATCACCTCATTAATCTAATTATTTAATATTACCTTATTTAATGTACTTTTTGCCAGGCAACATTAAATAATTAAAATAATTAATTCCCTTAGTCCCGACTTTAGCCTACGGGAATTAAATAGGCTAATAAGTCCATTAGGTGATCACTCTGAAAATGGGGACATGACAAGGCACTTCTAGACACTTCCAAATCCTTGACCCTTCTAGTGGCCTCAATAATGTAGACACAAGTTATACCACCTTCAAATTCCCTTCTTGTTGCTTCAACCCTCAATCTTGGTGTCTTAGGCTTAGGTTCCTCTTTGATAAGCAATTCTTTGATGCATTGGAGATTATTGTCATACGCTTCTTGCTCATTGTCTACCAAGAAGTCGTTGGACTTTGTTTCACCATGAAAACTTCCCTCATCCAAAGAAGGCAATTTGAGAGATTCAGTTGTGTCTTCCTTGGACTGAAGATGGTTTGCAAGATCAGCCTAGGCTTCTTCATAAAGGGGTAGTTTCCTAGCAACCTCGACCAACTCTTCCTTAGAATGCTCTCGGGCATTTGTAGTTGGTTGGATGGCTTTGTGCATTCTTTCTTGACTACTAGTCTGGTTCACGCTTGAAATTTTGCTTTGGTTCCAACTTCTGCTTTGGTTTCAATCATGTAATTGTACTGATGCATTTTCTTCACTTAGTCTTATTCTTTGCTTTCTTTGTTCCACCAGTGTCAAAGATTGTCTAATCTTTTTGTCCTGCTCATGCTGTGGTCTCTTCCCACCTTTGTTGGGGTCTAAGGGCATTAATTTCTTAAATCAGAACTAATTTCTTATGGGCAACATGGCAATGTTTACTCCTTTATCTTATTAGTCTATCAGACTAATGTTTGCATACTTGCATAAGTGAACATAAAACACAAAGCATAACAGATTGGGTAACCAATGTATATCTTTATTCATATGAACTTATGAAGTTCTTACATAGAACTGGACTAGGGATGATCAGCCAAGGAATAGACATGTTCCCTGCCTATGAAAATTGAATTTAAAGAGGTGCCAACAGTTGTTAGTTAAGATCAAGCCGTTAGAACTGCTTAAAACTAATCAAAACAACTAACCAAAGCTACCAAGTACTAACAAAATAGCTGTCTACTAACAAAACATTACAAGTTTGTTTTACCTAATTATTTGTGTGGGTACTGTTTCTTTTATATATTGAATCTTGATGGTTTTGACTTAGTTTAATTGGTGTTTTTATTAATGAAGGATATAGTGCATTTTATGAATGTTTATCCATTCTAGTTGTTTCTTTTAGTTAGGGCTATAAAGTTTATTTGGTTTTTATGTTAATGAAGGATATAGTGCATTTTAGGAATATATATCCATTCTAGTTGTTTCTGTAAATTAGAGCTATAATGGGTTGAAAATTATATTGTTTTTTGACTCTTCTACAGCCTTATTTTTCCTTCTAGTATTTGATCATATGCTCAAAGAATTTCTGTCTGAAAGATGTTGTGCCAAATGGTAGTCAGCATTAGCATATGCTGATCAAATGTCTTCACTGGTTTGGCTGGATGAAGCTGTGTGTGCCATTTGATGTTATTTGTCATTTCGTAATAACAATTATCACGACTTTTGGAATATCTAAGCTACATTAAATGTGTTGGGAACAATATTTGCAGATGGCAGAGCATGTCAATCAGGAACTTAACATGGTAGGGAGAATTCCTTCAGGTATATTCAATGCCATGTTTGAATTCACAGGGTTGTGGCAAAAAGATGCAACTGGCACACAACATCTTGCTTATGATGGATGGTTTATAACTCTATACAGTGTAGCACTGACAAAATCGCAAATAGCTTTACAAGAGACAGTGAAACAGGAGGTTCCAACTGATTGGGACCCTCTGGCTTTAGCTCAGTGAGTTTTGTTGCTAGCTGTCAATTTCTATTCTTGTAATTATTTCTTCTTTCTCAGTCATTTGATGACTTATGGGTTGTCAATATATTAAATACTTTTAATTTAATCACAATTGATTAATGCTATTATTAATAAGTTTTTTCAATTAGTGTGAGAAAGTGCTGCTAATTTCTTTCCTTTTAATATGTTTAAATTTCAATATCATTTACAAAACAGTGCCAGGCTATTTGATTGATCAATTGGTGCAACTGACTTGTCTTGCTTGGTTTTAATCAATTTTATGTATAGCAGTTCCAAATCCTATGATGTCTGCTTCTTTTTAGCTTTTAGGATAAGTTGGCCCCTTGCCAATTGCAGGGAAAGAGAGGGTTTTGTGGTTCTTTGGTAGAGCTCATGCTCAACTCATTTGCAGATTTGCAGCGCCTTGGGGACTGTTCAATCAGCCCCATTTTCCTATACTTTCACTGCATTCTTATCATTCAATTTTGACAATCGACATATGTAGATCTTGGTCCACTTTCATCCACTGTGTCTATTCGTCCCTCCAAGTGATTTCTTATAGCTTCCTTCACTAATAATGCAACTTCTGATTTTAAATTATCATCTAGAAGAATGCTTATTATGAAGCTAGTGTACCCTGTAAATGTGTCCTTTGGAATGGGGATGGCCCAAGGGCAGTAGGACAAGGATGAAAACTTTTGTTTGGGCCCCAATAGTGGTCATTGTTAAAACGTCTCCCTTTGGAGGGATGCTTAGGGACACCTTGTATTCCTTGAGATGAGTTGTTGCTCTTGTGAGGACTTGAGGATGTCCAAATGTCCCTTCACCATCTTGGGAACATGAGGTCATCCCAGATGTCAATATAAAAATCAAGACTTGTAATATTATATAGAGCTGTAAAAACAAAAAGGGTCCTAAACCTGAACATAAGCCTAATAGGGGGCCTTGGTGTCTCGCAACCTGAAACCTTATAAATCCTAGTGGACGCTCTTTTGTGATCACTAGAAGAGAAGAGGATTAAAGAAGAGGAAAAGAGAGGACAAGGAAGAGAAAGAAAACCAACACCAACTCCTTGAGATATGTTTCCAATTTTCATTGATCATTCATCTTCCCATTTTCAAGTTCCTACTTAAGAGTTCAAACTAAATCGGTTGTTTTATTTTTCCATAAATACTAGACATCACATAATACTAAGAGAGATTGCAACTTCTGTTTTTCGTTTGCTTCTATGTGTTGTGCAACTTAAAGTAAGAAAATAATAAGGAAAGTCCTGTTTGTAGCAACTAGTGATGTGTTTTATTTTTGTTGCAATGAACTAATCAAATAATGCCTTCAGAGTTCTAAATAACTCAAAGAAGGATCACAACTTTGTGAATCCTTTGTCTTTGTGCCTAATGCACATGAAGTAAGAAAAACAAAAGGAAAATCCTTGTGTTTGTTATTATTATTTAGCTGCAATGGGCTAAGGAAATAATGTCTTAGGAGTCTTAGACTTATCAAAGAAGGGTTACAACTTCTATGTATCATATGCTTTTGTGTGTCATGTGATCTGAAGTAAGAAAAACAAAATGAATATCCTTGTCTTAACTCCTTATTTTATAGAGCAAAAAGTATGTTTTAATTTTTTGAATAGTGCGAGTATGAATTCCTTTAGCTTAAGTGACAATGAGGAGCATAATATGTTAGGGAATTCAGAATTTGGTAGTGGAAGTGGGGGAGGGAAAAGGGCATATGAAGGGGCCATTCAAATGGTAGTTCAAGTGGGGCTGTCATGAATTTCAATTGCCCTTCCAAGATGGTGGAAAAGTTTGTTAGTGGTTCGCTCAATAACAAGACTCCTTTATGGCAAATTTGAAACAAGATTTTTTTTGATAGGTTAGCTGTGGGTTCTATAGGGGCCCACTCCCAAAGATAAAAATGATTAAAATCTGACCTACAAGCCAAGAAATGCATATCTAGGCAAGCCTCCAACAAACACAAATTGCCACAAATGGGAAAGGCAACTACACCAAGATTAGACAACACAATGCTAGCTCCCCATCTTGTTTATCTTATGAGATCTCAAAACCATTTTAGAAGAATCTTTTTTCCTCGATAAAGCCTTTTGATAAGACAACTTGGTCCAACCATCATCCTTCCTAGCAACCTCTCCAAAGAAAGAAGATGGCTTGTCATCAGGAAGAGGGGACAAAGGCAAACCAATGGAAGGAATATTAGTTGAAGGAATGAATGTAGGAGCAACATGCAAAGTTTGCACATGATCCACCAAAGGAATTTGAGGCATCCACCAAAGGAATAGAGGACAAATAACTAGAAACACTTGTAAGAACACCACTTTAAGAGAATTAGAAGGAGAAATTTTCAACACTTAGAAGGATTCCCAAAAAGTGCTATAGAGAGCATCTAAGTAGACCCAAACAAAACCTCATAAAATATAAAAGGGTGGGGCTTTGAATCTTTGATAGGCAAAGGCTGCCAATGGGAGTCCCACTACCACTAGCAATTGTATATAATGGAAAGCACGCATTTCTTTTGTTCTGGATTGAGACCAAATGGCAACTTTGAACTCCTACCGCCCCTCCAACTATAGAGAGAGGGCATTGGGATGGGACTATGAGCAACTTGGGTGGAGCCAAAGCAACATGAGATGGACCAGCGGGAGCACTCACATGCTTTGATGAGCCAAGAGTGATACCAATTTTGAGAAAAGCTTCTGCCATATTACCAAGGCTATAACACTTACGATATCTAAAAGCAATCCTTTGATAATCAAGGTGTTTCTAGATTCGACTCTCCACTTTGAGCATTATTTTTGTTGACAGTCCTTTCAAAATATCCATATCTACATGAATCCTTGCAAAGGTAGGATGTGATAGAGCATCTGTCTCTAAAGAGATTGAAATGGAAGTAACGAGAATGTTGCCAATGGCCTCTAGGTTAGAGTCAACCTAGAATTGTAATGGGAGGTTGGGGAGTCTAACCAAATAGGAGTCATTGAAAAAATATCAAAAAGAGGGTTGAAGGTAGGCAACCATGGCTTCATGAGCAAGGCAACCTTTCCCCAAAACCATGGTCCGTACTCCATAATGGACTACTTGTCCTAAATAGACTAATATACAATGGAAAAAAAGCTTTGAGCATAGGGATAAATGTCTACAATCTTAATAAGAAATGGCTTCCAATTCTTGGAAACTTAGGCATGGAGTTCTGCCACACTAGGCCCCAAAAAATTAAACTTATAGATTGGCCCCTTAAGCCAAAAATTTAGACCCCAAGACAACCATGGGGATCTTACTAGAATAAGGGATTGAATGTACAACTTTAACAAACTATTTATAGTCCCCTTTTGACTCCAAAGAAAGCCTTAACACTCAATAATCACCACCTCCACTAGAGCCCTTGCTCCTAATGAATGAAGAATCTAATGGGGGGTGAGAAGCTTGTAGGTGGAGAAGCAACTTGCACAAAAGAATCGTGCAAACTTGCAGGATCCAAATTTGGGGAATGAAGATTTGGGATTAGGAGCAAAAGACAAGTTGACTTTGGCATCCTTGGAAAGTAAAGAACAACTAGTTACCACCACAATAGTAGGCATAGCAAATCTAGATGTGGTCCATCTAATTCCAAAGAAACATGAACATTAGATAGGGAATGTTGCATAGAGGAAAGGCTAGCCCCTAACATAGGATTAGAAGACCTAGGATAAAAAAATAGAGATGCCACTAGATGAGGTGGAGCTTATGTGGCTAGGCATGACAAGGGCAACTGCAACCTTGCCCACAATAGGCGAGGCCCGAGCATCATGCATCATTTGGGGATGCAACTTTGGTAGAGTCAACAACGATAGTGAGGGTTTGACGAAGTCAAGTAGCAAAAATTCACAGAAGCTATCTTTTTTATTTGCACCATGTAAGTTACCATATGTCACAATTTGCAACAAGATTAGATGCCAACAAAACCCTTAATCCAAGGGGGAATCAGCTATGGAAATGCTATTTTTGCACCCTTGAATGTTATGTCAGCCTTACAGGAGTGAACACACTTCTTACTCATCGTTTATAAAGGGGTTATGGTATGCAATTAGCTCTCACTTGAACAAAGAGCTAAGATAATGAAACTATATAATGGCGACATCTCCATGCCTTCTACCTCAGCAGTAGCACTAATGCCTTCTTCTAGGACTACCGGTACTTGACATGTGCAAGTTCTAATTTTGCATTGATTGTAGTAGAGCCTAAGGGGAAATGTAAGGCCATAGATTCAACTCCAAATTGATGGTAAATACATTTAGTGTATAGGCCAAAGATGAGGCATATAATGATGGTAAATTCTTCTTTAAATGGCATTCCATTCCATGTTGCTTGGTCTTCTTATTTTGAAGAGTCTATGTCCAAGGTTGCATGAGTATGGCCTTCATATGTGGCATGCGAGGAGATAAAACCGTTTACTACTTTGGATAAGAACTATTCTAAGATATATGTACTAATGGAGGAAATGAAGGCCACATGGGTCTCACATGGGTGCAACATTATCATGGTTAGGTGGATGAATGTTAGACACCATTCATTCACCAATATTATGGACACATGTAAGAAAGGCCCTTACAACAATTGATTTTTCAAGGAATTAAAAGGATGTAGAGTTCTGGTGTTAGTTCCTCAAAGATGCCATGAGGAGATTGGCTTAGTTAATGTAGTGTAGGTTGTGACAAACGTGGCTTATGTGTCCAAGGTGATTGGGAAGCTGGTTGAAGCTGCCCACAACCATATCTATTGGATCCCTTGTGTGCACGCCATGAATAATGCACTCAAGGATATTGGCTCAAACAATTTGTAGCTGAAGTAGAAATGTGTAGATGTTTATTTGCAATTGCCACACATCACATGTACTATTTTGGTCCCTCTCCAAGAAGGAATTTATCACACCCATTGAAATTGGATATGCATCCTACTTCATCCTATGGGAGAGGATGATTGAGTCGCAAGAGCTCTTGCAACTAATGATCATGGCACAAGCAAGGAATTGATGGGCCTAGTTGAAGACAACATAGGAGTATGGGTGAAGGAAATGGTGAAAAGAGACATTGTTTTGTTAAATGCCAAATACAATAGCCTTCACTATATCCCTCGTTTTCATGGTGATTTGATATAGGGACTCTTAACACTCCAAGGCTTGGGGAGTTATATGAGTACATTGATGCATGGTCTAGTCAAATAAAAACCATCATTTGATAAAGGGACCCCACATTTTTGTTCTTTGACGAGCACATTCAACCTATTATTTAGTAGAGATGGTGAAGCTCAACACTCCTTTGCACATGGCCACCTATGCACCAAATTCCCTTGGTCTAGTAAAATTATCCTCGTAGATGATGTGGAGGTGAAGAGCGCCTTCATGAAGGCCATTAAGATGTCTAGTACAGAGGAAGCTACATTGATTCAACGCAAGTGGACCAGATTGGTTGAACTCAAGGGTTCCATGAGTTCAATAAAGATAGATAGGGAGACATTGGCATAGGAGAATCCAATGAGTTGGTGTCGATTGTATGGGTCTCCATCATTGATATGCACATTGGCTGTTTGCCACTTACCACAAGTTTATAGTTCTTTAGTTGCTGAGAAAACTATTCTACATATAACTTTGTCCACTCTATCAAGAGAATTAGGAGAACTCTAGGGGAGTGAAGAAGCTTTTGGCTGTACACCTTGCCTTGCATTGCAGGGATTGCAATACAATTGAGTAAAAGGAGTGTCCAACAACACAGTGGATGCAGAGCTTGAGGAGCTAATGTAGATTCATGAGAATTAGGTTGTACATATAGGTTGGTTGGGGTCTAGTTGTAGGAGCTAGATGTGTTTAGTAGTTCCAGCAGTAAGGTGTATGGATAATATAAATATTATATTGATGGTGTCATTGATCATTGGTACAATTGATTGTCAAATTGTCAAACTTTGTATAAATTTTGGCTTCTTTAGCTCATATTGCTTACATAAATGATAAATTGCAACTTATTTTACTTGCTTTTGTGATTAATTTTTATATGTTATTATAATAGCCATCCCCTCACCATTGCTGGACTTTGGAGGAACACTGATTATTGGTGTTCCCTCATTTAGGAGAGAAATTGCTTTGAAACCACTATTATGTTCCTGCTCTGGATCTTTTTATAATAGCTGGGAGATAACTAAAAACTATTAGTTCTGAAATCTAAAATCTGATTATTCAGAATGTATCTCTTCCCCCTTTGTTGGTTAAAATCTGAAATTTTTGAAGGGACATAAACCACTAAAAAACCATAGGATAGCACTGAAATCTTGAAAAAGACAGTCTTTATTAATAGTAATCTAAGTTGGTGGAATGCTTATAAGGTGCATCGAGGTTTCCATGTGTGTGTACATGCATACATACAGAGGGAGGGAACATATTCTCTAGATGAAACACTTCCATGCTTACAATTCCAATATTTTGTTTATCTTATTGGCTTATATCTGTAAGAAAGTGATGAAACATATTATTATCCAACAATAGTGCCATTTTGAACTTTAATGGTCTTTGTTTCTAGATTATCATCCTATATCGTTTGAATAAATCCTGGATGTTGTTGTGGCTATATATACATGGGCTGGAGATTGTTGTCTGTGTCCAGATAAGACACTGTTTAACTCAGGATAATTTAGAAGGCAAACTCAACAAGATGTTTATTTTTTGAGTCAATGCATGGTAGTGTTCCACGGGGATGTGCATTCTTGAGGTCCAGGGGACATCCCCAACATCTTGGATGTGCCAGGGACTTGGAGGGAACTCTCCTTTTCAGAACTGGACAGCCTACATCATTTGGTTCATAAGAGCAGAAAAAAGTAACTTTTAAGGAAAAGTGCTAAAAACCCTAAGGAAGATTGTCATTGCCAATTCAGAATATTGCATTTACTTTTTAAAATGTTATCTGCTTTTACTTTGTTTAATTTATCTAAATAGCTATTCCCTCAGCTGTCCCAAAAACCAGCAAATATTTTGCCATCCTCGAAACTACATCTCCACACCTCATTCCCCCATCTGGGAAATGAGAAAAACACTGATGCATAATTACCTAGTAAAATCAACCCTATTTGAATAAAGGGATTCTTCTTTTTCTTTTTTGTTTTGCTTTTTGTTGGATTTATTTATCTTCCTTGTCAAATGCCTTCTTCTCTTGAAGGGCATCTATGCTTTATCTTAGGATGCACCTAATTCAAATTTTTATCAGTTAAAAAACAGGATATGGATGCTGACTGCTCTGAATTCTTTTCAGATTTATTGAGAAGTATGGTACTCATGTTATCACTGGGGTAAAGATGGGAGGGAAAGATGTGATTTATGTTAAACAACAGTACTCTTCAAATCTGAAAACAACAGAAGTGCAGAAATTGTTAAAGATGATAGCAGCTGAAAGATTCTCAGATGCCAATGGTCAGTTTAGTTTGTTGTCCAGGGAAACCTCTCAAAAAGGCAAGGTAAGATTCTTTCACATTATAAATCTGTATTATTAGTAATGTGGCAATGCACTTCTGGTGGTATTGATGGTCTAGATGCATAAACTTGGAAAGAAAGAACACTGATATGAAATGCAAAGCTACATCCTAAGAACATTTAAAACAATAGTAAATAAATATTACAGTGTTTAATTCTTTTGTTTTGGTAAATATTTAAGGGAATAGGAAATAAAACTTAGGAGATTGATCTACAGTCTAAAACATATAAATTTCTGTGCATATTGAATTTTTGATCTGGCATTTTAACTCTCTGTGTGTAGCTTATTTTATTTGTGAATGTGAAATAATAGGATATGTATCTGTTTTGCTGATAAAGAGAATTTATCTATTTTGTTGTCCATTTTTCCAATGCAGAGCAATAAAAATTGTCTTCAAAAAATGATTTTTTTTCAATTACAAGTGCCTTATTGAGGTGCAAATTTTTGGGTTTGATATTTCTTGTCACCAACAGAAATGCTTTTATCAAAACAGAGCCTGCTAACACAAGTTGTTATTCATAGAGAGTTTGGTATTATACATTTTTCGTTTCCATGGTGTCTTGAAGCTATAGTAATCGTGAACAGTAATTAGGAAAAGTTGTTTATATGACAGAAAAGTCGTATTTATGTTGCTAAGTGTTTTTGTCTTTATATGCATGAAAAGTCAAATCCTTCGATGGCGAAATCAAATTGCATTTTGCTTGCAGTGTGATTCTTATCTGTTCTTTTATTACTCACGCAATTAGTCAAATTGGTTGGGTTTTCAGTGGTGGTTATATTATATATTTTAATCTGATTCATCATTATGAAAAGATCGTCTAGGTTGCATAATGATTAGAGATGTACTGCACAATAAGCCTTGGTTAAAGTTTTAACTCTTGTTTTTAAAAAAAATTCTATTGATCATTACTTTGTTTTAGTTAGTTAACAGTTATATTAGCTGGACTATTTTAGATGTGATTTGTCAATGTTATAGATTGATCCTTGTTAACCAAGAAAATGGACTCAATGACGAGAATGGTTGTAAGATTAGCATGGATGTCCTATGCATTGATGGGGATGTCATGCAATATTCCATGGTTTGTCCATTTTGTTTAGCTTTAAAATCTATATTGATTACTTCAGTTAGTAGAGGTGAATTAGAGGGGGTTTTTAGAGGTAGTTTGTCACAGTGTTTAGAGGTAGTGGAAAATCTACTTGACAACAAGAGTGGTTATAGGATTGATATGGATACACACCTATGCAAGCACTGAGGAAATATAAAGTTTTCAATCATTCATTCAAAATTGTCATATGGGAAAATTGTGCCTCTAGGTTCATGCTATATGATTGGGCTAAACTTCTTGTAAATTTCTATTTTAAATTGTTAGTGTCATTTGGTGATAGTGCACATTACTCTAGACATAACTTGGATATGACAATACCAAGAATACAGGAAGTTTTGATCCTCGTTAGAACTAAAGCACCATAAATTTTTGTATGATAGGATTTGTGTAGCGTGTTTGTCTCTAGATTTTTTCAAATGAGCATAAGTATCTTTGGATTCTATACTTCTAGGATCGGTTAAACATATGAATAAGTGAACATGCTGCAAAAGATAAGCTTTATGTTTCCAATGCATTTGAAGGTAAGTGAATGCTCTTGCATGATTTTGTGAGCCTCAGAAGTTAGAAGTTACTGGTTAACTATAGTTAAAATTAAGCCTTAGAAGTTACTGGTTAACTATAGTTAAACTTAGGTTATAATATTCAATACCTTGAAAAGTGCTTTCTTCATGTTCCAATTTTTCTACAATGGAGATCTTGTAGAATTTAAAATAACTTATACATTCTCAGGGATTTAGTTTACAAGTCCATTTTTGAATCTCAACTTCTGAAGCATGCTGCTCAATTGTAAAGTGGTAAGAGATACATTTTGCATTCTGTTTTGGAAACCCAATACTTACATGCATATTTCAAGACAGTTTTAATAACATGCAACTCTTCGAAACTTTTAATATTAAATTCAATAAAGTTCTAAGTGGGCATGAGATTTGGAATTTGAGCTTATAGGCTATTGATTGGGTGCATATTTAGAGGGTTATTACTTTCTTTATCTAGTGTAAATGGATGTTCCCTTTGTGCATTATCCAAGCTGACTTTGCTACCTGACCTCTTTATCTTGGGAGCATCTTTAGGCTCATTTTCAATCTGCATAAAATCAAGTCCATGGGTGTGATCTTGGTTGGGGTTGGGAGAGATACATGTATTTTGTTAATGATATTTTACAGATTCGTGATGAATACTTAAAGGGTGAATTGTGAAATAAATTTAAATAATAGCTTACAGCTATTTATATTTATTTATTGCTTACTTAAATAAGTGACACCTTCATTAAGTCACTAAAGATAAAATATTAAAATAAAATAAATAAAAGATACTTTATTTATGAAGGCCGACCTCTCTTGGAAATCGCGCCCTTCTAGAAAGGACGTCTTTCCTTGAGGCCGACCTCCTTATGAAGAGTCACATCCTTTCTTCTTGGTGTGTATATATACATGGTGCTCTCATTCATTTGTACAATCAAGTCAAGCATTTCGATTCAAGGAGAAGAAGTTCAGATCTGAGCAGCAAATTGATTTTGTAGCAGCAGATCGACTCAAGGAGTTTTATATTATTTGCATCATTGCATCTAGGAGAGGTGCTGTTATTCTTTGTATCATTTAGGCATTGTATTGTGCCTGAATTGTAAGCAGATTTCTGCTCATATTGAATCAATATATAGGAGATATATTGGCTGGGTTTTTCTCCCTCAAGTTGGAGGGTTTTCCTAGGGTATTGGCTCTGTTCTTGTGTTGAATTTAAAATTATTTTTGCTTTCTAATCTGATCACTTAAAATCTACATGGTATCGGAGCGGGTTTGAAGAGGATCCCGATCAGATTTGTATTTATCAACCATACCCTTGTCAATTTTTTCTCATCTTCATTCACTTGTCAAGATGGTGAATGGCCTTAAGATTGAGGATAGGCTTGAGGGAGCGTCAAACTTCACTTCGTGGAGATTCAGGATCATGCTCACCTTGGAGAAAAGCGAATTGGTAGAGTTTGTGGAGAGCTCTGCCCCCAAGCCTATGGAAGAGGAAGAAAAGGCCCTATGGAAGAAGAAAGATACCAGGGCAAAGAAGATGTTGGTTGATTCGGTAAAGGATCATATTGTTCCTATCGTCTCCAAGTTAAGGACTGCGAGAGAGATGTTCAAAACCTTAGAGGAGATGTACGAGATCAACAATACCAACCGGGCTCTTGCATTGAAGCAACAACTTCATCACTTGAAGATGGCGAAAGGAGAAACTATCATTGCCTACTTCATGAGAATAACCGAATTGAGAGATCAGCTCTCGTCTATTGGGCATGAGGTTGATAGCAAGGATCTAACCATGCTGGCTCTCAATGGTTTCCCTTCATCCTGGGAGTCTTATATTCAGGGAATTAGTGCAAGATTGAAGCTTCCCAAGTTTGATCGATTGAGGGCAGACTGTATTCAAGAAGAGTCTAGGTTGGCTGCAAGAGGTATTGGGAAAAGTTCCGTCAATGAAGATCTTCATGTTCTTGCCACTCAATCATCGAAGAAGAAAAGTGGGAAGAAAGGGTATTTCAAAAGAAATAGAGATAGAGGAGCTGATGGTGGCCCCACATTTTAAAAGAAGAGGGACCTCTCCAAGGTCCAATGTTTCCGATGTGACAAGTATGGTCATTTTGCAAAAGAATGTCCTTCCAAGCCTAAGCAGCAGGCTGCCTTTGCTAATGTTGATGAAGCCTCTATGCAGAAGGATACAAGTGAATACCTATTCTATTCAGCTTTGTCAAGTAATGTATCTACCGACACCAACACTTGGTTGATAGATAGTGGTGCCTCTCGCCACATCACCGGATTCAGGGTACATCTATCTGATTTAGTGATGAAAGATTCCAACGAACAAGTTATTATTGGAGATGATGCTAGTTACTCGGTTAAAGGAGTTGGGACTTGATCTCTACATTTGGATTCCGACGTTTCATTACAGTTGGATGATGTGGTATTCGTTCCAAGCATCAAGCGGAACCTTGTTTCCATATTAGCTTTGGAAGACAAGGGCTATCAAGTTGCCTTTTCTGAAGGCAAAGTTCTCTTATGGGCAAAGAACTCTAACTTCAAAACTGCCAGGATGGTTGGAGTTAGACATGGGTGTCTCTACAGGCTATGCACACGCCCCATTCAGGCTCTAGTACATGACTCCGCGAGTTTGGGTGATCTTTGGCATCGAAGATTGGCTCACCTTCACTTTCGAGCACTACCTGTCATGGAGAAGATGGTCACGAGCCTCCCTAAGTTCAACCAGAAGCATGAAGGAACCTGCAAAGGCTGCACTTTGGGTAAGAATACTAAAGGTCCATTCCATAATAGTGAAAGTAGATCCAAATGTGTCTTAGATCTTATTCATTCTGATTTATGTGGTCCAATGTCTATTGCATCCTTGAGTGGTTTCTTGTATTATATTATTTTTATTGATGACTACTCTAGAAAGACTTGGATCTATTTCTTGAGATCTAAAGAATCTGAGGAAGTGTTAGAAAGATTCAAAGAATTCAAAGCTCAGGGGGAAAATCTGTCCGGGAAGAGGATCAAGGTGTTGAGATTCGATAATGGAGGAGAATACACTTATATTATTTTCTGTAACTTTTGCATTGAAGTAGGGATTAAGAGGGAGCTTTACGTTCTGTTGACGGGTGTTTTATGACCACACCAACATAGAATAAAATGTCCATCGGTCACCCTATTCTCTCTTGATCAAAATATCCCGCATGCTAAGATTGCGTGAAAGATCATGCATTCAACTCCAAGGTTCCTTATGTCGCGAATAGACTCAGTTGGCTGATGTGAATATGTTGGGTATTCCAAGGGGACTTATGTAATTTGTTCAACCTCGCGAAGCAATTAAGACATGAATGATTTGACAGTGACGCTCTGGTTCCTAAGTTAACCGGAAAAATACTGAATTTAAAAGGGATAGGGGTAGGGATTCTACAATCTACTTCTAAAGGGTGGAATGCGGGGATCAACTTCAACAATCTTCAAACCAGACTTTGCTTCGCCTCCCTTCGGACAACTTCGACAAAGTTGGTGCAATCTTCAATGGATGAGTAAGATATCTAAATTATGATTCAGCATACACACACCATCACAACGATGCAAGTGAACATACGAATCACAACTGAAGTTAAGTACTAATACTTTAGTCGACCACACAGGGCGAACTTACCATCAGCAAGCCTGCTAGTGGTATGGATGAAAGAAGAATTGCTCAAACCAAACACCACATTCCACAGTTAACAACTACTTGCATGGAATTGAAATCTACTTTACTCTATCTACTTGAATCGAAAAGCCGAAAAAGCCTTGTCAACCACTCACAACGAAAGAGAGAATTACCAATCATTGAAGTTCTTTATATTATGAGAGTCCTCCACAACAACCTTTTACAAAAACTTTCAAAGGGAAAGCTTTTCTTTCCTTTTCAAACTAAGCTAACTCCTAGCTCTACTCTCTATTCTAACTTCTATCTCCAATACTCTCTGATTTCTTAATCTTATCTAATATATTACAAATGAGGGGGGATGCCCCTTTTATATCAAGCCCAGTCCAGTGGACGGCTTAGATTCAAATACAATGGAAGGCTCAGATTGAGCCACCTAAGCCCTGATTAGGGTTCTAGCCCTAAAAACCGCCACTAGGAGGAGTGGGGCAATGAATGCATTGGAGATTCTCCACTCCTCTGCAGGAACCACTATCTGCAACCAATGCACATCATCCTCTTCTAGAAGATTCTCGTCTAGAAACGCGTTCCCACTGTTCTTCTCTGCCAATTCTGTTGCGTTAGGAGGAGGCAAGCACACAACAACACTTGGTTCAAATCCTCCTTGCAAAAAGTTCTTCGTTAAGTCCTCTTGTTGCTTTCATTCGTGGATGCATTTCTCTCTTGTAACTTTCACATTTCTTCAGCTCACTGCCTTGGGCATATTTAGCCCCTTTTGCACCACGTTCTTAATGCCTTAGACAAATCTTCAATGCCTTTTCCTTTTCCAAAGTTGTAACGTTGTCCATCTTCATCACCTCAAGTCCTCACGCCTTGGCTCCGGTGTTCATCCTGCCAAACAAAAGAAGAGCCAAAACACTTATAATATAACTTCACTTTACTTACCTAATCTCCATGTTCTAACTTCCAAGGTCTGCTTGATGTTCGAGCTTCATTATGCCTTAGACAAATTTCTTCCTTGTGAGTGTGCTTGACCTCTTGTTGTTTCATTTTCTCTTTCCTTAGACAACCTTATCTGCTTTATGAATTTCACCCATTGTAATCCAGGCACTCATTTTGACATCACAAGCCAAGGCCCTTTTTTGTAGAAACTTCTCGTATTTGCCTTAGAGAATTTTTTTATTTCACCTAGGAAATTCATTAAAGGGTGCCAAGCAAAAATATCCGTCAAAACAACACAAGCAAGGTGTGGAACAAATTCAAATCATCTCCCAGTAGGAAATGTCCAATACCCAGAAGAAATTTCCCCTCGGAACTCATCATTTTTATGTGTATCTAGATGAAGGGGTAAGTTTAATTTTTATTATTTTTGAAAAATAATAAAATTTGCTAAGGTTGATTCCATTTTATTCTGAATGTGTTCCACACCTGCAGTCTTCTTTTTTCATGCCTCTACGTTTTTCCCTTTTTTCCTGAAGAATTCCCCCTGTTCCCAGGTGCATTTGATCTTGTCTTTGGAAATTTTAACAATACCTCCCTCCTTAGGCGTATTTCACATTTTACCTTAGAAAAATGCCTTAGGAAAATTTTTAATTTAATTATCTCATCCCTGGGCGCACTTCATAACACATGCCTCCACCTTAATTCCCTAAGTATTTTCCACGCCTAGAAACTTATACAAGTTCTCCCACAAACAAGGGCGCATTTTGATGTAGCAACTTCCATTACAAAGCCCTAGGCATTTCCACGCCTTAGCAATTTTGTTTTTCTCCCTTAAGCTCCAATTTCCTTGGGGCGCATTTCACATGTGCTAAAGGAATGGGCACATATAGCATGTGTTGGAGGAACTTTCTCTTGCTTGGCGCATTTAGGGGGTGAAGCCTTCATTTCACCACACTTAGAAAAATTCTAAACATCCTCCCTTCATGAGGGCGCATTTCACAAGGCCTTCTCCTATTTCACCTTGCCTTGGAAATTTCTCCACCTCCATTTGATTGCTGGGCACATTTTACTCCTTGAACTTCCATTTTCACTTAGAAACTTTTCTTAAAACCACACCTCCTTTGTCTACATCTTGGGTGCATTTGACATGCAAGCTTCCATTTGATGCCTTAGAAAATTTTTCAAACACCTCTTTACATGATGGGCGCATATCACATAGGGAGGAAGAATTTTTTATACTTAAAAACTAAAACTTTTCTTATAAACATCTCCCATGAGGGCGCATTTGCTATGTGAAGGAGGAACTTTTT
Organism: Sequoiadendron giganteum; assembly: GCA_007115665.2. NCBI lineage: Eukaryota > Viridiplantae > Streptophyta > Pinopsida > Cupressales > Cupressaceae > Sequoiadendron > Sequoiadendron giganteum. The sequence continues at coordinate 316,213,170 of CM021102.1, forward strand.
ATGTCTTGGGCGCATTTGAGGGTGGTGGAGGAAATCCATGCCTTAGAAACTTTTTTTTGTGCTTTTCCATGCCTTGGCGCATTTCACACATACTACTTCTATTTTCCATGCCTAGAATTTTTTGTGTCTCTACCTCAACTTTGGGCGCATTTAGGGGGGTGTGAAGGAATTTTTATACTTAGAACATTTTCCCTTGAGATTTCTCTAACTTGGGCGCATTTGAGGTATGGAGGAGGAATTTTCTCGCCTTAGAAAAATATTTCCGAACTTTATTCAACTTGCCAAGGGTGCATTTAGCATGTGCTAGAGGGACTTCAACACTTAGAAATTTTTTATCATCATTTCTCTTGCTGGGCGGATTTCACCCATCCTCTTGCCAGTTTCAACTTGGAAATTCTCAATGCCTCAGCTACCTCTTGCCACTCCATTTTTAGTAATTTTGGAGGTGTATGACTCCTCATGGCTTTTCTCCCGCTTTGAACCTGTAGTTGGTGTGATATGCATCTTATAGCCTTCCTACCTTCTTTATACCTGTTGCCCGAGCTTATCTGCTATTTTTAGCCCTCCTGCTATTTTTAGCAAACCCTAAAATTGCTTGACTTCTGCAGCCCCATTTGACTAGAATTTTTTCACCACGTGGTCCTCATCTCCTGGCAAACCTGTTCACACCTGCCTCTCGTGTTGACCTGCTATTTATAGCCCTGTTCTGGAGGCGACTTACTATAAATAGTAAGTGTTCGGATTGCACCCAAATTTTACCAGTAGATTGCCTGAAGGATGCTGATCGCAGTGGGATACCTTCGTTTTCGAAGATTCTGGCTTTTTACCCCTCTTTTTGAGTCTCGAAGCTGGAAACCCTAATCCGTCTTGCATGTGCCTCGAATGACCTCCATTTGACTTGATTTCTGTTGCATGCCATTCTGCTTGTTGAACTGAAGCATCGGGTGGTTGCCGGAGTGAACTGCTATTTATAGTAAGTGTCCGGAAAGTGATCAATCTGATGTCGGATGAGTTTGCATGTTAAACTGCCCGTGGGATCTGAAAAAACCCAGAAAAACCCAAAAAACTGGTCAACATGCGGGCACTGGCTAAAAATAGTAAGTCCTTGAAAAATGATCCATTCTGCTCGCCAGTCACATCACTGCGAAGCTCTCGCAAAATCCATAAGGAATATCCGGACATGCGTTGAAAACCTCTGCATGCAAACCCTAAAAATAGCCTTTGAAGGCTGTACCGCTGAAAGTCACCATCTCAATCTGCATGTCACATCACTACTACGGTCTTGAAAAACCCAGATATATTCTCCAATCATGCGTTGGAAAATCATATGTTCAAACCCTGAAAATGGCTCTCGAAGCTTGAACTGCTAAAAATAGCAAGTTGTCAGAATCTGTTCTAATTTTGCGTGCAAGTACCTTGGAGTACCCTGGACGTGCTGAAGCAGTCAAAATTCCAAAATCCTGATGAAAAGCTCCCAGATTGAGCACTTACTAAAAATAGTAAGTCATCAGAACATGATGAAAATTCAGTGGGATCTTGCCACGAGCTCTCTAATTGCAATGCCAAGCTCATATGTCAATTAGCCAACTCAATTTAACTTCAAACTAGCCTGAAGAATGAAAACCCTAATTTCACAGACTTAGCCAGAATTTCAACTAGGTCAAAAGATAGGACATCCCCGAAAGGATAGAAAGATCAGAGAGAGAGAGAGAGACGCAAAAACAAAGCCAAAAGACCAAAAAGGAGAAATTTAGGGGGTCTGCATTTGAATGAGGTGATGTGTGAAAAGGTCACAACATGCTCCTTATAATCCTCAACAAAACGGTGTTGCGGAAAGAAAGAACAAAACTATTGTGGAAGCAGTCAAAGCCATGCTTCATGACCAAGACTTGCAAATTTCTCTTTGGGCTAAAGCATCTAGGACTGCAGTCTATGTACATAATAGAAGTCCTCATAGAATCTTGGAGAACATTACTCCTGAAGAAGCATTCTCTGGGGTGAAACCCGAAGTAAGTCATTTGAGGATCTTTGGGTGTCCAGTGTACATTCATATACCTAAGGAAAAGAGGACAAAATTAGAATCTTCTGGCAAGAAGGGAATTTTGGTAGGCTATAGCGAGACTTCTAAAGCTTACAAAATCTATATTCTGGGTCAGAAGACTATTGAGATCAGTAGAGATGTTACATTTGAGGAGTATGTTGCATTTAGAAGATCCAAGGGATCTCATATGGAGATTGATGAAGAAGAGCCTCCTTAGGATATGGAAGTTGACCATATTCCTGAGAATCAGAGGGAGGTTCTAGAATCAAAGGAAGATGATGATCCAGCTGAACCCTTGGAGCCTACTGATGGGCCTACAAATATTGTGATTGGAAAGAAGAGACCTCTTTGGGCTAGGAAAATAATGGAGGAGGCAAAAAGTTTTGCAGCCCCAAGAGGAACTTTCAGAGAAAGTAAGAGACCTCATTAGCTCTTCGGTTATGTAGCCTTGATGAGTCATATCATTGAGTCAGAGCCTTCAAGTGTTGAAGAAGCTTCTAGTCAACAAGTTTGGAAAGGTGCTATGACTGAGGAGCATCAATCTATACTTAAGAATGATGTTTGGGATATTGTTCCTAGACCTGAAGGCAAATTTGTGGTGTCTTCTAAATGGCTCTTCAAGATCAAGCATGCGGCTGATGGGAGCATTGAAAAGTACAAGGCAAGGTTTGTGGCTAGAGGATTCTCACAAAAAGAGGGAGTTGACTATGAAGAAACCTTTGCTCCTATGGCTCGTTATACCTTTGTCAGAACCATTATTGCCATTGTAGCATCTAGAGGATGGAAGATTCACCAAATGGATGTAAAGACAACTTTTCTTAATGGTGTCATAGAAGAAGAGGTTTACATTGAGCAACTCGATGGCTTTGAGGTACATGGGAAGGAGTCTCATGTTTGCAAGCTGAAGAAGGCCTTGTATGGTCTTAAGCAGGCTCCTCGTGCTTGTTACGAAAGGATTGATCGTTACCTGTTGAGTTTGGGTTTCTCAAAGAATGATGCAAATTCTAACCTCTACTTCAAGGTAATAAATGGTGAAGCATTAATTCTGGTTTTGTATGTTGATGATTTGATTATCATTGGAGAAGAACATCCGATTCTAAAATGTAAGGAGTTAGCTTCTGAGTTTGAGATGAAGAATCTTGGTCTCATGCATTACTTCCTTGGCTTAGAAGTTTGGCAAAAACCAGATGAGGTGATTCTAAGTCAAGGCAAGTATACTATTGACATTCTAAAGAGGTTTGGTATGATTGATTGCAAACCTATGTCTTCACCTATGGAGACAAACTTACATAAGTTGAAGGAGGCTGCAGCTAGTTCAGAACTGGTGGATTCTACGATGTATAGGCGGTTGATTGGTTCATTGATGTATCTAGTTAACACTAGACCGGATATCTGTTATGCAATAAGTGCACTAAGCTAGTTTATGTGTGAACCAAGGCAAATACATCTTGTTGCAGCTAAATATATCTTGAGATACTTGCGTGGCACAGTTGGATATGGATTGAGATATTCTACAGGTGTGGATTTGAAGCTGCATGGTTTTACTAATTCTGATTGGGCAGGGAGTGTTACTAATCGGAAGAGTACCTCTGGTTGTTGCTTCAGTTTGGGCTCTGCTATGATATCCTGCTGCAGCAGGAAGCAGTCTTCAGTGGCATTGAGTACAGCAGAGGCAGAGTACATTGCAACTTGTGTGGCAGCTCGTGAAGCAATGTGGCTTCGTAAGCTCCTTGCAGGATGTTTGGACAATCAATGGAGCCTACTATCATTTATTGTGATAACCAGAGATGTGTGAAGCTTTCTGTCAATCCTGTGTTTCATGACAGAACAAAGCATATTGAGATCAATTACCATTATATCAGAGATATGGTATTGAGGAAAGCTATACAGTTGAGGTATATCAGTACTGATGAGCAAACGACAGACATTCTCACCAAGCCCCTCTCCAGGATAAAGTTTGTGTACTTTCGAGATAAGCTTCGTATGGTGGAGAATATAGCCTTAACTAAGAAGGAGTCTCAGTATTAGTGATCCTCTTTAATGAGTTATTCTTTGTAAGAGAGGTTCGAGGTAAAATCCCTTGATTCCACCCTTTGGGAGAGCCATGGTGGATGTCATGTGTGTAACTCCATGACAACATCATGTGAGGGAGGCCGTGATGATTTATTTGTACTTGTGTTTCACCCTCTGGAGATGGCATGGTGAAAGTCACGGTGAGGTGACAACATCACATTGAGTGGTGAGCACTTGTACTTACCATCTATGGAGGTAGCCATGATGGTTGATATCACGATGTCATGTCCCCGAAATAGCAATACCATAAAGACCAAGTGTTAAAATACAAATAAATTAATAAATAAAATAAATAGCAATATTAATATTAAATATAAAATAAATGTGTACCATATCAATATAAAAATATATAAATATGAAATAACAAATATAATAATAATATATAGGCAAATTATTGTTATTACATTCTAGTATTAAATAACTTAATATCAAAAATAATAATAATAAATAAATATTATAATCATTACACATCAAAGATTGTAATACATTAGAATAAAATAATAAGATATTAGCAAATTGGTTTTATTATTATACTTTAATGTTAAAATATGTTCAATAAAACATCAAAACAAAATAATAAAATAAATATATAATCTGAAATATCATAATTATTAGTAATAATATATTATTTTCAAAAATGGATATTATTGTGATAATAAGCCCTTAAAGGCATCAATTAAATCTAACAAAGGGATATATTTTATGAAAAGTCACCTCTTTCACCAAACAATACATTCCCCCGATGGGTCACCTACCTTGAATGGTATAAATAGAAGGAAGGAAAATTAGGAAGAGGGAGAAACATTGAGAAATATGATTTGCAATTCAGAGCAACAACAACAATGATTGTTATGCATTGGAATATAGAGTCAATTAATATATATATTATTTAATAGGCATACAAGTATATATGCATAGATATAGATAAATTTTATAATGAATAATATGCAATGAATAAAGAATATATATGAATAAGGAAAGAATAATTATATAAACATATATATATGAATACTAATGGATATAAGAAAAAGAATAGTTATATATATATATACGTACAAGATTATGCAATAATGATACTTATAAGTAATGATGACTCTTTAATATAAACATAAGTAGATTATGTATATTTATGAATTGTCCTCATCTTATGATCAATCCAGTATAAGGTTGAAGGAAGACGATTAAGGAATAAGGAGTCATGGGAAGACATAGCTGATCAGGTGAGATCACTCACTGGCTTTAGTATCTGATTTTCTCAATCTGACATAATGATGCTGCATAGACCCTTGACCCAGGCCTCAAACGATCTATGTTCTATTGAATATAATATCCAGTCTTTATTCATTGAAATATATATATGTGCTTCTGACGTGTTTTGAAGACATTCCTTCTTGATAGATCGGAATCTAGAAATAGAATTCTTGGCATTAATTTTGGGCATTAGATCTAGCAGACTATGTAGTCGTTGAACGGATATAGACCATTATTGTTTACCTTGTTTAGAGTTGGTTCTAATGATGCTTGATCTACATTTATGTTTGATCGAAGTTTGAACATATAAATATGGGTATTGCTTAATTGAGTTATGCATTATGTTATACCTTCATACATATATTGAACTTACTAATTTGAATATGTTGGACTACATTGATGTATAGAATATGATGAATGATCTATAGACTTGGATCTTGTCATATTTACTCTTGCACTTTGATCATCATGCTGAATTATATACTTATGTTGGACTCTTTTTACAATATCATAAATGAAGATGAAAGTGAATTGCTAATGATTGAATATTGGGAAATTGTATAGAACTGTCTGCAATCTGATTGTAATCCTGCCAGGAGAGGCGAGTCATGACCTATAAGGTTTGTCTAAAAACCCCATCTAGGTTCTGCCCTGTTGGCCTGAAGCAAGGGTTGGGCAATTTGCCCCATTGGCTCGGTGCAAAGGTTGGGTCATGGAGGGATGGGGGTTCCACCTAGACATTCTGCCCCGTTGGCCCTAAACAAGGGTTGGGCAATAGGAGGTGGTAGACCGTTGGCCCTTAGGGATTCTCCTCTCCTCATGGGTTGAGTGACTCTTCTTATGTTTTCAATCTGCAAGTATGATTATGTCTGCATAATTGCATTATGATTATGTCTTATTTTTGATATCTAGATATTAATGCTAATAGATATGTTGTCAATATGGATGAATACAGGGTCCCAATCTAGAGTTATGGAATTAGGAGAATACTCATTTGGAAGGAAGAAACCCTAATCCTAATCAACAAACAAATTATAGGGCAAACAAGTGAGTCCTAGGAAAAGGTTGGGTAAGGGACATTACACACAATGAGGTGATATCTGATATCACGATGAGGCGATATGCTTTCACGATGAGGTGACAAGCTCTGTCTTACATGGATGTAGCCATGTTGATTAACATCACTATGAGGTGATACATTTTGTACAGCTAAAAGTATTCCTCCCTATCTGAGAGGGAGTGTTAATGATATTTTACATATTCGTGATGAATACTTAAAGGGCGAATTGTGAAATAAATTTAAATAATAGCTTACAGCTATTTATATTTATTTATTGCTTACTTAAATAAGTGACGCCTTCATTAAGTCACTAAAGATAAAATATTAAAATAAAATAAATAAAAGATATTTTATTTGTGAAGGACGACCTCTCTTGGAAATTGCGCCCTTCTAGAAAGGACGTCTTTCCTTGAGGCCGACCTCCTTGTGAAGAGTCACATCCTTTCTTCTTGGTGTGTATATATACATGGTGCTCTCATTCATTTGTACAATTAAGTCGAGCATTTTGATTCAAGGAGAAGAAGTTCAAATCTGAGCAGCAGATTGATTTTGTAGCAGCAGATCGACTCAAGGAGTTTTATATTATTTGCATCATTGCATCTAGGAGAGGTGCTGTTAGTATTTGTATCATTTAGGCATTGTATTGTGTCTGAATTGTAAGCAGATTTCTGCTCATATTGAATCAATATATAGGAGATATATTGGCTGGGTTTTTCTCCCTCAAGTTGGAGGGTTTTCCTAGGGTATTGGCTCTGTTCTTGTGTTGAATTTAAAATTATATTTGCTTTCTAATTTGATCACTTAAAATCTACATATTTAGTCCTTTGTTCTTTAGAATGAGTTGCTTTTTGGATTCCTCCTAAATGATGGCAACTTTGGTACTCTAAGACAAGATCTTTCCTTTCTATCAGCATACCCACATACCGAGTCTCCTCAAATAATCTTTAAATTCTGCTCATTTTTCTAAAAAAGGTGGTAATTCAGTTAGAGAGGAAGTATATTAATTGATGACATATTTTACTTGGATCTCTTTCTTTTAACCTTTCAACCTTTAGATACTTTGGCAAACATTGTCACCAGATTGTTGATGGCAATAGTTTGATTGTATTCGACACCATTGGGATCATGGCATCGAGTTCCCCTAGATTGTTGATTGTAGTAGTCTGACTTTATTTAGTGTCACTGGATTCATAGCCTTAGGTTACTCCCACTAGTTGTGGATTGAAATTCCTTTGTTCTCTCCATCTGATGGAGATGGAACACCATTTTGTTTTCAGGTATTCTATCTACCATGAGCTTCGAAGGAGATATCATTGCTTCTCTAAATATTCAAGAGGGTCACTCGACGCTATCCTTTTTTTGCTTATCCCTACAGTGATTTGCTCCTTACCTTTGGGAAGTAGGTACCTTCAAAGATCAGCCTTTGCATGGGACTAAGACGACTATGACTAATTACGCTCTAACCTTTCCCAATTGTTGGAGGTGTTAAGCATTCATTGGATGATAATTGGTGCAAATATTCTTGTGGTGATATATTAGTGACAATGTAACGTGTCAACCCTTCGGTAAAATAAAAATTTCCAAATTTACATCATGTGAGTAAATAAACGTGCTAACAAGTCATTGCAATAAATTTTTTTTCTTTTATTGAAAATATAAGAATAAGATGCTATATCGTTTTACAATAAAGAATCCACTTCATTACAATAACTTCACAAGTACGCGTAACAAGAATACATACCCTTACAGACATAGCTCCAATGAGCTTTAGAACTAATAGTTGAAAGATAGTCCAGGATCTTCCCTTTCAAATCTTGGTTCTTCTATCATCTGTTATGGAGGAGAAGCATCATTCAGACACTTTTCCGCCAACCACAGACTCTTAATGCAGTCCCCCGCACATCTATCATTCGATAGATGGCCCTTCCCTTCAACGAAAAGTTTGGTAGAGTAACCGATAATGACAACCAACTGAGCATAGTGTTGTGTCCTACATAATTAGAATCTTGTAATCCCGCAATCTCGAACTAGCATGTAATACTAGATCACGGTGAACTAACAGTGTAGTCTCAAGAGTCACACAACCTAGAGTGGAGTCACACAATCTAGAGTGGAGTCTTGTACATTGCACTACTTTGATCAAAGAGTTCTCATTCAATACTTCAGATGAAGTCATCTATCACATACACTATTTAGGGTTGATTTGACTTAAGGCTATCTTCAACTACGCATAGGTATCTCCTTCAATGGATAGTCCATCATCCTAGATAACCTACAACCATATTAATCTACTTGGAATTAACTACTTAACTGGTAAGTACACAAGCTAGGTATTCCTTCTATGGATTGTCCATCATCCTAAATAACCTACATACTTGGATATTTTGACTTACGTGAAAATATACCAATCCCTCTCCCATATTGGATGCCCTCTCCTAGGAGAAATCACAAGTTTTATAGCAAGTACACAAGCACCCTCCCATACTTATCCTAGGAGTAACACAAGCTTTCCTAGTTAACTTAATAACTTAGCCGGTGTACCTCAAGTGACTCTTGCATTCAAATCAAGCCTAGTAAATAACAACTAGTATAAACACCATTCTCCTACTATGGAGTAAATACAATCACATTGCATCCCATGTTCAAACATATCTAGTATATTTAAATACCTATGTTGTACCTCTTATAACATAGTTGAATTCCTCAATCAAGTAATCTCTTTGACATATCTAGGATAGTTAAATATTGGTGTCGAGCTATCTCTTCGACATTTCTAATACAATTAAGTATTTGTGTCAAGCAAACTCTCTTATTATGGAGTACTAAAAATATTATAAAAAGCAGCCTAAAGGCTTCATTCCCCTTTTCTAGAAGACATCAAAAATACTTCTATTGCACAGGTAGAAAATACATTTCATGCAGTAAAGAAAACACAATAATTCTTTGCAAACATTAAGAAGTAGAAAACCCCATGCCTGTTATCGCTTTCCCAGATAATGTTGACAGTGCAACCTTCTCCTTTGGTTGCTCAGCTTAACCCAGCTTCCCAAATCAATTCTCACTCCCTTTCTTGTTGAAAGCATTCTTCTGTTAGAATTAGAAAACTCTTCCTCACAAAATTCCCTCTTTCCACACTCATAAGTCACTAACAGAAAATGACAAATTCCTTGGGTAGAATACGTCTCTCTCAAGGTAATAGTAACTCACAGAAATATGAACACTGTTTGTAAGCTATGGCCACTCAGAAATGTGAAGTATGGTTGTATATAATGCCACTCAAAAATTGAATAATGGCTGCAAATAATGTTCATCAGTAATTGAAGAATGGTGAATGAGAGTTGGGAGACTATTTATAGTGAGCCCAGCCTCCAACAATTCCTACTGCCATGGCATGTGAATTGACACCACTCCCATTTGACATTTTCAATCCTGGAGGTGGCGCCAATTCCAGTCCATACTCAGCAAATAACAGGGTGAGTCGACCTTCCATTTTGCCAGTATTATGAAGACTAATTCCAAAAGCACATGGGGAAATTTACAAATCAACACCTACATAATTTGTTCACAGAGGTGGCGCCAAACTCATAAAATGGCTAGTCTTTCATAAATCAGAGAAAAAGTCATTTTTAATTCATGAACAGATAGCCTATATTGACTATCTTTCAGGTTGAGTTGACAAGGTTTCATTACTGCGTTGGATTGATTCTGGCTTTAGCTTCTAACTCGGTCAAAAGATTTAGACGCCTTTCATGGGTTTCATCCCTGCGTGCACATAACCAGGATGCGCGATTTCACATAGTGCCGTATTTGTTTCAAATTCAAATATTAGCCATATCGGCATATTTACGCCAATGCATGAATTGAAATCTTCATTAATTTGATTCATTTCATAATTCGATTTTCCAAAGTTAAATAGTAATATTAAATTGCTTCTATTAAGCAATTCATAAATAATTCAATTTCCCCCAAAGTTTATATTTGTCAATCGACTCATTTATTAAATTTGAATAATTCGATTTCCAAAGTTAATAATATATATATATATATATATATATATATATATATATGTTTATATATTTTCATATACTTAGTATAAGTATATATATATATATATATGTATGTATTAATATAACTATAATATAACTATAATATTTAACATATATATATATATATATATGTATTTATCCAAATATATATTGTTACACCCCGGAATTTGTATAGTTACTATTCTAGTAAAGCTTAGAGCATTTTGATTGTAAGGAAGGTTTTGAATGAATAAAATGTGATTGAACTTTGTTATCAATTTGAGAATCTGTTTACGTGTTATGATTGGCTCATTCTGTATTCTTGATTGATGTTATTCTTGGATAAGCAATGCATAGAGGAGAATAATTAGTCTTGTTTTATATATATTGCAAATATTGTGAGCAATTGACTGCCGTGGTTTTGTGCCATGGATGTAGGAACAGGAACTATACCTCCAGGTGGAGGGGAAACATCACTCGGGAGAGGAACTTGGTTGGCTAACCGGTAAAGTTGATCATATGAGCATACACACACTTCACTGAGGGTTTTGGGAACTGAGTCAAATTGAGTTGTCATGATAAGTCATCCTTAGGCTTAGGAGTTTTTGATTACTTCTTTATGCTTTATGAGTGGTGTTACTTGATTGACTAACTTACTGTTCTGTGAACCTTGAATGTGAAATGTGAACTGATAAGTTATACTGATGCCTGGAATTTACAGTTAAATGTATATATACATGTTTGTGCAATTACGTATATTAAAGGTACTCTGACTGGCCTATAATACACATAATTGGATAATTGAATGTAAACATATACAGATATGTTTAAGTGTAAATATGGATATGTTTATTAATATATTTAATATAGATATTATTATAGTTTTACCGATAATATAATATATTGATATATCTATTGTAATATTCGAATATTATATAGATATATTTATATATTTAAATAAAGGTAAATTAAAACTATAATAAGTTATATTAAATATAATACAAAATATATTAATAACATTTTAATATATATAAATTAAAATGACTATGCCTTGGAAATAATGGAAATGAACTTATATAGTTATTTGGTAATTATAATACATTTATCTTTTGGAATAAAGGAATTTCGAAATTTATTAACCATTGGAAGTACATTGGAAATACATGGAAAATATTAAAGGAAGTTTAAATGTTGAAACTATAGACTTTAATAGTTTTAAATCGAAAGTTTTTAAAAGAGCTGAAAATCGCAGATTTCTTCACGGGAAGAAATCACGCGACTGTGGAAGCTGAGAACAATGGAAAATGTAGCAAGGAGAATCCGCACCCAACTCGCACGCTTTGGACCTGGTTGCGGATGTTGAAACGCCACCATTCTGGGACGCATGGGCAGAAGGAGGCCAAAGGTGCTGCGTGTGTAACCCTTGACGTTTTCGACTGTGAACTAAAAACGCCACTGATCATTCATTCTGCCATTTTTGAGGGCATTTTTGATGATTACGCCTGTACGTGGCTGCTTCACGAATTTACCATGTGAGAGTTGAAGCATTCTTCGAAAATAAGGTTGATTCATCACTTAATTTTGCTGAGTGTCTAGTTATTTGTTTGCCATTGCACATTTTGACAATGTCAATAGGAGAGGTGTCGAATTCTCATGCCTACAATGTAGTAAACATGAGAATTCGAAACCTATATAAGAGGTTGCTCCCATTATTATTTTTACACCACTTTCCTCTGCATTTGCAATTACGAATTTCATTGCTGTTGCATTTTCTGTGAGTTGCAATCCCTCTTTGTTGTTGAGTGTTGTGAGAGCCATATTTCACCATTATTGCTGTTTGCATTTTCGATGAGTTGCAAACCATCATTGCTGTTTAGAGCTGTGAGAGCCATATACAATTTTGCTGAGAGCCATATACAATTTTGCTGAGAGCCATATATTATTTTGCTGAGAGCTACATTCCCTCTTTAATGTACTGCATTTACCTGAGAGTTATACTTGTTCATGCTGTGAGAAGTATCTGGTAAAGACTATGAAGGACTGTGGAGGAAGAGCAGAAGCTACTGATCGAACTCATTTCGCAGCAAGGGAATCAGGCATGAGAAATGTCTGTTTAAAATTTCTGTCAATTGAATTGAAAATGAGTTTATTTGCTTGCCTTGAATATGCTTTGCATTATGTTATGAAATAGGAAAGAAAGATGTTAGAAGGTCTCTGTTTTCTAAGGAATGATGTTGGAATGAAATTGCTTAATTTCATTAGAAAAGGCTTATTGAATTAAGGAATACTTGTTTCATAGAGAAAACATGTTATGTTAGAAATAGCTTAAGAGCTTGATGAAATGAAATAGTTTAATTTCATAGGAAAACTTGTAAAAGGAATAGCATAAAAGGGAAATGTTTGATTACTTTTTAATAGAAGTATATTATGTTTTGTATTACTTGAATACTACTTGAACTCCTTAAATAAAGGAAAAGGAACTATTTATTAAATAATAGGACGAGGGTGGATTCAGTACCAAGGTAGTCTAAGGCTTTAGAGTTAAATAGGTTAACTAGAGAAAGCTATGTACTCCATGGATAAAGATTTCCATGTTAGGAAGTACCAAAGGGACCCCTTGTTGACTGTACTCCATTTCCTGTTTAAGTAGTTGAAGTAGGAAGTCTAGGGTGATTGACTACCCACGGAAAGGACTCCACCTACGCATAGGATAAGGCATATTCAAGCATATATATATATATACAAGCATATTCATTATATGGTAATACGATAATTAAATAATCCATTTGACATAGAATGATCATGACCTAGTGTCTATACCCACACATATGTATATACAAGCATAGTCGTTTCCTCATGTATGTACCTCAGTGAGTATTTTTACTCACATATATGTGCATTTTCTAATGCTCTCATACATGTGTCTATGTATATGTATTTATATGTGTATGCCCATAGCCATGCTATGTTTTATGTTTATGTAAAACGACATAAAGGTTACCATTCAGAAAACCCAAAGACTCAACCCAAGCACAATCAACACATCGTCATAAGGAAGAACTTAAAGTTCAAATAGATAAACATCACCCAAACATGCATTCAAAGTAAACCAAACCTTACTAATGCAGATATATCGGCTAAGGATGACTTACCTATAACCCACTCAAACTGACTCAGTTCACTCAATCTAAGGTGATGTGTGTGTATTCTCAGATAGTTTACTTTACTGGTTACTCGACCAAGATCTTCTCCGAGTGATACTTCCCCTCCCCCTGGAGAAATGGACTTTTACCTGCAACCATTAGCACATACTCACGGCAGTCAAATGTTCATAACACTTATAGTATACATAAACATTTCCAAAGTTAGAATAATAGTAATTCAATAACTTTCTATTCTCACTTTTGTAGTATTTCACCATTAATAACATCAACTTAGATAACATCAAATGAAACAACATCTAATGAGATAACATTCATTTTGATAACAAGGTACAAGCATCATTAATTCATCTCCAAAATTCACATTACATTCACATTTACCCTAGGTAGTTATAGTAAATAGTAACCTCACAATTTGGGGTGTAACATTTGGGAAGTAGGTACCTTCAAAGATCAGCCTTTGCATGGGACTAAGAAGACTATGACTAATTATGCTCTAACCTTTCCCAATTGTTGGAGGTGTTAAGCATTCATTGGATGATAATTGGTACAAATATGCTTGTGGTGATATATCAATGACAATGCATTTGCCTCCATGAGAAAATATTGAAATGCCTCCATCCTCTTCCTTTTCATGCTTTAGACATCATGGGGTCATTGTTCTTAAAAGAAGAACAACACTCACCCTTCCTTATACATGTTCTCGAGATCTAGATAGATGTGCAATACCAACTTAATCTCTACTTTTGAATGATAATCAACCATGGATGTTAGGAGGGTTTTCAAGAGATGCTTGTTCTATTTCTAGTTCCACCCACTAGAATTGTTCATGTAGATCAATCTAGTGTAGGATATTCTCTAGTGGATGCTAAATCTTCTATTAACTCTTTCAAAATGCATAGTGATTGATGAGAATGTCGGTTCTTCACCTTTTATGCATTCAGATAATTTAGAGTTCTTGTCTCCTTCCATGGTAACATCAGCTTTATCTTATTTGGTGATGGTTCGTTCCTCTTTCTAGATGGCCATTTTTTACGATTGTAATATAGTATATTGCCTTTTCTTACCGGTTTAGCTTTTTTAGGTGCACCTGTCCTAGGCAGATAGAATATTTTGTTATTTTGCTTTTGGATTTTAGCTTCCTCTTGCTTTTAGATCCTAAAACTCACCTTTGGTTCCCTTTACAATTGTGGCTGGTATATTTTCAAGTTCGGCTGACCGGTTTGGACATTTGTGTTCATCAATATAGTATCTTTGTTGGTTCTATTCTTTCTTTAAATGATGCTAGTGTGGAAGATGAAATGCTTTAAGAATATTTTTTGAGACAACATGAGACACTATCTATGTCTCTTTGTGGTGATCTTAGACTTACCAGATTGATAAATTTTTTTCTTTCAGCCTGTCACTGTTGTTGCAGGCATTGAGTGCCCTTTAGACACTTATAATTTGTATACTAGGGGGCACAAATTGGTGAGGCGTTACTCTTGTGTTCTAATATGATAGGGGATCCCTAGCATCTCAACTCTCACTCTAGTGGTTGTGGCTCTCTATCATCCCAACATTGAGGGCTCTCCACGATTCTTATCTCATCAACAAGCTCACTACAACTAGTTTTTTTTCCTAGTATTGCTAGTTTTTTGGTCTCAAATGATAGGGGGGCTCTATGCAACATTGACTACCTTCTAGGATGTCCAACTTGCCCCCCTTAACTTTGGACTCTCCTTGGAAAGTGCTCTTAGACTCTCAATTGAAACTCCCATTGTGATCGATGACCTTGTTGTTGGCTCCCCCAACACATGTTGGAACATAGACACTTGCGGATTTTGGTTAATCACCTAGATGTTCTTTTGTTCATTATCGTATGAGGCCTTTATATTCCCCTTTTATTATTGTACTTTCATGGGAGTTTTCCCATTTTTAGGTTAGCCACCATTTGTGTTTGCTTTTTGTTTAGTGCCTCCTTTGCCCTTGTCCTTTGGTATTGTACTTGTTATATGTTATAGTCTTGTTGATTGTATGCTCTTACTTGCTAGACAAAATTATTAAATAATAAATATGGAAGTTTTATTAGTTCCTGCTAGAGGCAGGTTACTAAAGCATTCATTCAATTCAATTTTATCTTTTCCAATTGACTAATCACTTATTTGAGTTTTTCACCTTCTTAATGTTTAGACTCATGTCAAAAATATTTTTAATATCTTTTACAATTTCAAATCTTTTTAAAATCTATTTTTCTAGGTTTGTATTGGCTTGTCTCTATTGGCATGACTATTTTAAGTCTTACTATAATCAAAATTTCTAAATAATAATGAAAAATCATTTATATCAGCCAATCACAATAAAGAATTTTTACTTACCTTAAAACATGAAAACATAAGGTTATAGATTTTTGAAGTTTCTCACTGTAATTTCTACACTCTACATCCTTATCCTTCCTTTCTCTACGACTTCTTCATAGAAATTCTAAATACTTCAGACCTATGTCACAAGGTACAAACGAATTTGGCAAAGATAAACTTGATGGCTGAAATAAAATTGGAAAAAAAAATGGTGATTAAGTTCCACTAATATAAATTTCTAATTTTTTTAAATTTTAAATATTTATTAATAATTAAAAATCTAAATTGAAGATCATACAATATTAAATTTTAAGAATAGAAAAATAACGCAGAGAAGCCCCTCTCTGCTATGTAGGGACTATTCGGTGGAAGTCTTGACTGTTCTTGTACAGAAAATAAGTTTTGAATCATCTTATACGATGATGATTCAGGAATATGCTATAGAAAGTTAATTATAAAAGTTGATATAGCCCTGCTTGGTTTCAAATGGGTGTTTACTCATGGGAATGAATTCCAACATACTATGAGAGTAAATGGAATTAAATCACAGAACATAACACACGTACTAGAACACAATGCACAAAATAATCATACTGTCTTTATTGATAGAATGTATGCAAGTACAACCATCCATACCATAACAGTGTAGCACACGTACATAATAGAATAGTCTCTAGAATCATAACATTCATGAACATAATCGGCATAATCATAACCATAATGTTTCTTGACTACATGACTCGAATACATATAGTAAGTAGGCAGTGGTTGAGAGACCGATCGTCGTGTCCCTTCATTACAACTAATTGTTTCGTTAGGAACTTAATTCCCGAGACAACTAACTAACATGACATATACATAACACAACAAGTACATGAATTATTAACATTAACTAAAATCTTGTTTACTTATAACTCATGGTCGACCAAGTACACTCTCGGCTGACCACAATGTGTACAACAACAAAGAGAGGATAATGGTCTCCTTTGAAGAGGCCAATGCTTTTCTATGTTATGTGTAGCCAAAAAAGTGAACCCAATAAGCAATTGTAGGAATAGAAAAGGAATCAATACTTAGAGATTGAACTTGCTCTAGGAAGCGCTGCTCCCACTGAACCATTTGCCACTTTTGTTATGATTTATTGCCTGCCACACTTCAGTCCTTCTGGTTTGCTTGGCCTGTTGATTGGACATGGAAGCACAAGTATAGAAATTAGGGCACTATATAAAGTAGGGATTTGGAAGTGGGAAGGACAAAAATTAAAAATTAAATCTTCTGTAGGAGCAAACGAGATGCCATCATGTCTGCAACAGGAAGCAACAGACTACTGAAAGAAGTTTTAAAAATATATTTTAACTAAAAACCCGTAAACATTTTACCGTACAAATTTTTAGGTGAACTAAAGCTATTTTTTCCATTTTTCTTTAAGTTTACTGTATTTCAATATTTTTGCTTTAAATGCGGTGAACCCTGTGACATAGCTATGGTTAGAGAAGTTAGTAGATCGGACAAAAACTTTCTGGTTAGGTCCTTATGTCTCTCAAACTTGACAAGAATGATCAAATGCTGAAGCCTGTAAAACAAGAAGATGGGCTACAACAAGAAGTAGTTCAGCAAATTTTGTAGAGGCCTAAGACTATGTTGGCTGCCACACTTCAGAGGCAATAATCCTTGCAGTGTCCTACTCTAGAATTGCAAGCTTTTATCCAGCAAAAGAGAATATTGCAATAGACACAACAACAACAATTGTTGTGGTCTTTACCCTAGCATGTGCAGTGTTCTCATCTTCAGTAACAATAATAGCAATTGTGACCCCATATGCAACAGCATAACATCCAGCATACATCTTTGACCAAGCAACCCACCATGGAGAATGGATTTTGTTTTCGTTGGCTCATGCAATATATATATATATATATATATATATATATATATATATATATTCATCAGTGACAATTGCAAACCTGTAAGGTTTAGGAGCTTTATACTTTTATTGGAATGCACTTCTACATGCAATCCGTCAATTCATTCAAAATCTGTTCAGGCTGACTATAGAAATGCAATATTTTTTCAGATTTTGTTTTTCTTATCAAATTCTCATAGATGGAGGTTGTTGAAAATTTGAAATATCTTTATAAAATTATTGCATGAATCACAAGGGAACAATATTTGCTTTTTGGAGGAGCTTGTGGCTGAATATTTTGCTCCTTGTGCAAAGAAAAGGTAATGCCTATCTTTGTATGGGAATGTTGGAATCATACTCTGGGCGTTTTATCATTTATCATGCACATCCTATGTTTAAGCTCTACACTAATATTAAAGCTCTTAAAGCTCACTGTGTGTGAAATTCAGTAGAAAGTGTTTGAAAGAAAACTTTGTAGTAATTTTTTTCCCATCCAACTTTTTGATCCACATCAACTTTTTCTTGCATCATAAGAAATGAATACATTTTGAAAAAAAAAAAGGATCAAGACAACTTAATTACTTCATAACTGTATGTTTACAAAAGTTTTCTCTACTTCAGAGATATTTGTTAAGTCCAACTTTTCTTGATGTCATAACCATAGAAGTGTTCCTCAATGTTTTTAATGCTCTCCAAATTTTGTAAATGGATATGAATGGATTACAATAGTCTTGCATGCAAAGAACTTATCTTGACCAGTCAAGTCCATGAACTGTTGAATTTGATTGCTTGCATCCTTTGGGTTTTCCTCAAGTCTTATAGGGAATACAAACCAATCCCCATAGCTAACAATCTTGCCATCTAGGGTAAACCCTGAATTACCAAATACATGTAAAACAAGCAGTTCTACAGCCACAACAGTCATAACCAAGAGCTCTAGGTGAGCAATAGTTGATGCTAATTTATCAGCCTAGAAATTGTTTACTCTCGCGAATGAATTCCAACGTACTACGAGAGTAAACGAGAATTAACAGAACATAGACAAGTACGAACAATCATGAATGCATATTGCACAGCAAAATAGTACTTCATTTATTATTCACGATAACCAAGTACAATTAGCCGTACTAGAATGTAACATCAGAATGTAACGACATGTAACATTATATCATAAGTACCCACATAATGTCTCCCGACTATACTGACACAAGTACAAATAGTCGCTGGCGATGGTTGAGGAACCAACTGTCACAACGCTTCATGACAACAACTAATCACGCGTCGAGGAATTAATCTTCCCGAAACATGTACAAAAGTATATGAAATATTATAAACTAACTATAGTCTTATTTAAATATAATTAATTGCGGTTGACTATGATCGACTACGACCGATGACTCACTATGATCGACTACATCATCCCCCCCACAAAAGTAGTCGTCTTCCAGACGACGAAAAACAAAAACGGGGGTACCTCTCAGCCAATGTCTCTTCAAGTGTGCTCGGCGTCCAACTACTCTTGTGACTTCTTAATGTAGTCCACCAACTCTTGCCTAGTAGGCTTGGGCATCTCTACTCTTGATCACCCATGCGAGATAAAACACTGAAGTAATTTGCCTTTGCATTCTAACTGCAGATCCTTATTTTGTACAGAGACCTATTGCTTATAACTTCATATGGTCCTTATTTTATTGCTTCGTATTGTTCCTTTATTTTCTCCAGTTCTTCATACGACCTTGACTTGTACGGCCTTCAAGTTCCGTACAACATCCTTCTTGCGCCCAGTGTTATTCAATGGTACAACATTCAGAATATGATTTCTTTGTATGACCTTCCGACTGTGTTTGTTTCGCCTTGATTCCAGATTATGATTTTGTACGACCTTCTCTTTGCAAAGTACGACACAAATTTTATTAATGCGTACGACACTCTCCCCTTCTTTACTTCGTACGATCTCTCCTTTGCTTCATGAGGTCTTTAGATCATAAAATCGTATGTCCTTTTTGACTCTCCCTTGTACGGATATTTCTTTTTGGGACCGTACAGTCTTTACATTCTTTTCTCCTTGCGCGACAATCACCTTCTGTTTTTCTCGTACATAATTCTTTCTTTTAATTGGCATGATTTTTAATGTAGGGCGTACGACATTTGCTTCTCCAAGTTGTACTACTTCTTTCTTAGGTCGTATGGTCTCCAACTTGGTCCATCGTACGGTCCCTCTTTCCTTTGCAACTTTCACGATTTTGCCTTTGTTGTGTCGAGTTTCCTTCTTTTGCTGAGATATTTTTGCCTTTGTCACTTTTTGTATTGCCTGATTAATATTTCTCAATTTTAGTGTTTTTATTTTTTCTCCTTTTGACCTCCTCGCCTTCTTTATTTTTTTCTCTTTAAATTTTTTAATCTCTGACCTTTTTAATTTTTAATTTTTCTCGACTTTGGTATTCTTTGCTATATTTTTTAATTTTTTAATTTTTTGTGTCCTTTCTTCTATTTTCCTCTCTCCTCCGTCTATTTTTTCTCTCTCCTCTGTCTCTTTGTTCTCTCTCCTCTCCGTCTCTTTGTTCTCTCTCTCCTCTATCTCTTTTTTCTCTTTGTCTCTTTCCATTTTTTCCAATTTTCTCTCACTGCATCATGCTTTGTCACATTCCAACTTCTCTACTAGTGTATCATTTGGTACTCTCTCTTTGTACACTTTGTATTCGGTTGGAATTGTTTGGCTAGACGTGCCCTTCTCCTCTTCTTCTTGGGTTTCTTTGATCTGCAACATGTTACACTCTTGGTGGAACACTTCGTAGTCTTCCATCTGCCAATGAAATAGGCCATTCAGTGAGCTTGTCTCGTCCTCCGAGTAACTCTCGAGTTCAAGTATGGCTTCGTCGTTCGGCTCCATAGCCTTCCTTCCTTCGTCCGTGTTTGACTCTCCCCATCAAATTTGGATCCAGAGGATGCCAACTCTTCGCTGACGGCTTGGTTCTTCAAGTCGATGACGTACTTCCGCACGTTGTTCTCGATCGAGAGTGTGTTACTCTTCCAATTATGGTTTTCCTTAGCGGCTATCAACCATCCTCTCCCAAGTAGTGCATCATATTCTTTCCTCTGTAATGGGATAACGACAAAATTTAGCAAAACGATCATCACCTTCTGCGCCATCAGTGTTCCTAACGGATTGATACCATGTTGATCAGCGCCAACCAGTTGGAACGTCGACAACCAGTGCGTAGGCTTCCCAAGACTCTTCCATGTGTCTTCGGGTAGTACATTGACTCTCGATCCCCCATCGACGATAGTATTTGTCAAAATATTCCCTCCGATTTCCATCTGAACGACTGTTGGCGTCTTCCCAATGTCGTCAGTAGTACTGGGTCGATGGTTTGTTCACTGTACAGTGGCGGTTTTGGTACCAATTCTTTCCTTTGGTCCTCCGATCACGGTTGCTTGCCATCCCCGACGACGTTTGTCATTTCTAGTCCCAACTACGGCAAAGTCTGGAGAAGGTCAGTTACTTTTATCAGTACAGTAGTTTGCAGTACCTGCCGTATGATGTTGGTTTCCGCCTCCAACCGCCGAGAGGTGCTTGGTTTCTCCAGAGGTGTTTTTTTTTCCTTCGTCATCGCCAATTCCACTTATGCTTTTGCTTCCTTCATCCTTTGTTTTTTTGTACGTGGATCTGGGTAGGTGGCCTTCTTCGCTTGCGCTCTAGTGATCGCCAGTACCTCTTGTTTTTCCACCTCAAGCATGTGGATGCCCTTTTGCTTGGGGCATTCGTTGTCTTCATGATCACCCGGCTTGCACCACTTGCACAGTCTTCCCCCCGAACCTTGACTGTTGTGGCATTCCCTGGCGAAGTGGCCCCATTCATTGCACTTCCGACATTGTATTATTGGCCTTCCTTTACCATCATACTGTATCTTGCTTCTTGGACTTTTGTTGCTTCGGTAACCTCCAGGGAATGCATTGCTATTGTACTGGGGCTTCAATGGTGTATTTGGCGGTGTTGACGGTTCTCCCTGAGTGAAGAGTACTTGTGCACTTCTGACTTTTAAGTTGTATAGGCATTCCTTGACAGAATGTCCCATCACTTGGTAGATATCACAGAATAACTTCTTCGGACAGTTAGCCTTCGTGTGACCTTCCTCGTTGCAGTCTGTACAACACAGTTCTCTGTCCTCCTTTGTGCCCTCCTTGTTAGCCTTCAGTTCTTTCATCATTCTTAGCATATCTTTTCGGAGTGCTTGCACCATTTTTGATTCTCCATCAATGTTGTTCGTACTCTCCTCTTCGTCCGTCTTCCTTTTCCCTCGAGATGTTTTATTTTCACTCTCTATATCCATCGCTCGATTGTATGCTTCAGCGTACAACGACAGAGGTACGAATTTCATTTTCTTTCTTAATGACGGAAGCAAGCCCTCGATGAACCACCTTTTCTTTAGCTCGTCGGCTGGTTGTGCCTCTAGTTTCCCCAACAAATCTTTAAGTCTCTGATTATAGGTACACACACCCTTGTGCTTCCCTTGCTTGGTATTGTAAATTTTCGCTACAATCTCATTGTCATCCCTCAAGAGTTTGAAATCATTTTGGAATGCTTGCTTGAGTAATCTCCATGATGCCCTATGTACTTGGTCCAATTCTGAGTACCAGTCAATGGCACTGTCTCTCAGTGTTGCTAGAAATGCTTTTAGTTAGTACTGTGAATCATCCTGTCTGTTGGCTACCCAGATTGTTTCACATGTTTTACAATGGCGTACTAGATCTTTTGACCCATTCCCCGTAAACTTTGGCAGCTTCTGTCACTCAGCTGGCGGAGTCACCATCCTTCCTCGATGCCCTCCTTGTGTGTTGGACCTGACTAGACTAGCTCCCCTGCTACGTTTCGGTGCGTCACTTGCACTCTCAGCCACATACGAGTCTCTCCCACGTCTTCTGTCAGCGTCCTCGACACCTTGACTCTCCTGGGGTTTGCTTCGATACTCCCTCTGCCTTGGGGTCTTGGGCTTAGATCTTCTAGTCCTTAGCCCTTCGTCGTCGTCTGATATGGACAACTCCCAAATGCGTCGGATGCTGTTGTCGAGTTCTTCTCTTAATTCATTTTCATTTTCACTGATTTTGTATCTTTCTACGTACGGAGTGCTGAAGGGTCCTTCGTCCCTTCCCTTAATGAAAATTTGATGTGCTCTTCTGATAGATTGATCTATTCCATCAAGATTTTCATGTGCTCTTCTAATGCATTGGTTTATTTCAGTTAAGTCTTCATTAAATTCTTTATCAATTTGTCTTAATCTTTGTCGCCAGTTTTCTTGCTCCTGTAGCTTGAGTGATTGCCGAACCTTCTCTTGAGTTTCGTGCTCGATTGGTACTCGGTTCTTGTCTTTGTTAGGTTGTACGGGCATTAAAGGTTGTTCATGCGATCATTGGTTGCCGGGAGTATGTCTCCGGCTAGTGTCTCGTTCCTCCTCTTCCCGTTTGGTTCGCTCTTCGTATCGCTGCAATATTTGTTGCCTTCTCTGCTCCCGATCCCTCTTGACCTGGAGATCCTAAAAGATAATGTAGTGGCGCACTATCAATCTCGACAATCTGGTAAGGAGATGGTCGACCTCTTGGTTGACATGTAGTCTATCCCAAATGACCAACTAAGGGATCTCTCGCCCGAGAACCTCCCTTCGTATGTGGTCCTTTAATGAGATCTCCCACAGACTGCAAAGTTCTTCCGTCAAAGCGTCTTCACGATCCTCGTTTGCTTGTACCGGCCCTTCGGTCGGCTTCCCCATCATGATGCCATTCTCCAGTCTGGATGTTTACCGAATTCGCTTAGGCAATGGCACCAAATGTTTACTCGCGCGAATAAATTCCAACGTACTACGAGAGTAAATGGGAATTAACAGAACATAGACAAGTACAAACAATCATGAAGGCATATTGCACAACAAAATAGTACTTCATTTATCATTCACGATAACCAAGTACAATTAGCCGTACTAGAATGTAACATCAGAATGTAACAGCATGTAACATAATATCATAAGTACCCACATAATGTCTCCCGAGTATACTGACACAAGTACAAATAGCTGCTGGCGGTGGTTGAGGAACCAACCGTCACGATGCTTCATGACAACAACTAATCACTCGTCGGGGAATTAATCTTCCCGAAACATGTACAAAAGTATATGAAATATTATAAACTAACTATAGTCTTATTTAAATATAATTAACTGCGGCCGACTATGACCGACTATGACCGATGACCAACTATGGCTGACTACAGAAATTTATTTCTTCTCCACTTCAATTGTCAACTGCTCTATGAAATAAGTAAACACAATAAAAATAACTGGTCTCTCTAAATACCACTCTGTCTCTTTCAAAATTAAGACCCCCCACATTTTTGAACAGTGCAGCAAGGAAAGAGAAGTCATGTACCCTTTGATGAGATTTTAATCAAGGGCCTTATACACTATGTATATTGTGGATGGGACAACGTCTAAATCTGTAAATTGCTGCATAAATTGCACAAACATGTGTGATTCCAAATTACTTGGTTTTTGAAGCCTTGGCATGTCTTATTGGAAATCTTTGTAGATTTTC
This sequence comes from Sequoiadendron giganteum, assembly GCA_007115665.2. Classification (NCBI taxonomy): domain Eukaryota; kingdom Viridiplantae; phylum Streptophyta; class Pinopsida; order Cupressales; family Cupressaceae; genus Sequoiadendron; species Sequoiadendron giganteum. The sequence goes on from CM021102.1 coordinate 316,237,605, forward strand.
CTATGGACCTCTTCCTTTAGTGGAATTGTGGTTTTTTTCTGGAAGATTTTAGGTTTCCCAAATCAAAGTGCCCTCTTCAATCTGTACCTCTCAATCAACACCCCTTCCTTCAAAGCCTTCATGACTGAAGGGGATAGTCCATTTCTATTTTCTGAATGCCATCATCTTCTACTAAAACTTGTTTTGATTGAATGGATTCATTTGATGATGGGGAAGGAGGATAACTATCATTATTGTGATGATAATGAGTTGATCTTGGGGGTCTGAGAAATCTGCAGGTTTGCTCAATGTAATGGACTTGATATTTTGCGTTTTGGATGTACACAAGTTTGGTAACCACATAAACCACCAAGCACTGAACATAAACAAATGGCTGTAGCTACAGTAGACATAAAGTTCTCCTTATGTTGCCTTGTTTCAGAAAATATTGGTAGCCCTCTTTATACATGACTATGTACTTGCAAATTATATGTGTTAACAGTGTTATAGCTTTATTAATTTATGAGTCTTGAATATGCAATGCCATGATTATTTTGGGTACAGTTTGTGGAGCAAGGGATGTTCCTTGCTTGATAAAGTATCATAGTCAGATGTAATTTCCATGTGATAACTAACATTGCAACAAATTTATCTGTAAGTAGTGTTGTCCCACAATTCTGTTTGGCCAAGGTTGAAATCTAAATTTGACAGTTTTTTTGGTTTTGTTTTTAGGATAGGACCCTAATTTATTTGGTTTTTGCTTAATTGCCTCAAATAACTCCACTGCTGTTAGTGTTTTGTAGCTTCGGGAGATATTTTCCCTTAATATAAAACCAATTCAAGGCAGGTCGACCTTCACATTTTAAACAAATCTTGCATTTCTCTAGGTCGGCCCTAGAAAGGAGGTCGCCTAGTTTGCTATTTAAAGGGGATAGAGTCCTCTCATTTTAGCATCAATCGATCACTCCAAGTTTGAATTCCATCAGCAGCAGGTCGAATTTTCTAAGCAGCAGATTAGCATCAAGGAGAAGAGTCAAATACTTTGTGTATTCAAGAATTCACAATATATACAAGTGCAGATCCATTGTATTGTATTCGGCCTTCTAGGGCCTGATTTTGAGTGTTATTCCTGCACTTATTATTCTGATTTATGAGGGAATATCTTGCTGGGTTTTTCTCCCTCGAGTAGGATGGTTTTCCCAGGGTAAATTACTGTGTTCATTGTTGTGTTTTCTGTTTATTGCATTTCTGATCCTAAAAACTAACATGGTATCAGAGCGGGTTCAAGAAATCCGATCAGATTTGTCTAAGCAAACATTGCAGGTTGAAGGGAACTTCACAAAAAAAAATTCAGAATTGTATGAGAAGCAAATTTAAGATTCATGGCACTCAGGAGCTTAAGCCAAATCGCCGCTAGAAGACAAATATTAAATTCATTTGAACATCCTTGTTGTGGCATTCTTATTTTGGCAAATATTATTCTTCTTGCAGTGGCATGTTGGATGGTTCTTATCGACACCTTATACATTCTGGTTCTTATTGACAGTATCGGGTGTTGTTTAAATTGCTGGCGGCTCATTGAAGTGTGGTGAATTTAAATGCCATTGACTCCATTCTATGAGGCGGCCTGACAATAAGACTATTTCGAAGCTTATCGTGTGAAGCGGGTGTTGCAATTATTGGTAATTGTGGATGCTTGCGAGTATTGAAGTTTCTCTATCCACTTAAAATAAAAATAAAAAAACATCTTATGGCTGCCAATATTTTCTTAAAATGGAGGTCACTGTTAATGTTTTTGAGAAAGTTGTGTGGCATTTTTCTTCATGATAAGGATTTCATTTCTGTAACTGTCGACTTGAAGAAGATGTGAGTGTCTATGCCGCCGTGACTCTTTTCCTAGCAAGTGCGTGACTTTATCGAGAGAATGAATTTCATTGATTCGAGCAAGTCACAGAATGTGACGAAAAAAATTTAAATTTTTTATAGCCAACTATTCATCTGTGGATGCTTAGAAATTGAAGTCATGTCGTTCTGTGTAAAAATCACTTTGGAGGTGAAGTCGTGAAGAAAGGAATGAATCGCCTTTATTTTGTTTTTGGTATGAGCTGTATTAAAGGTTAGCGTGGGAGTTTATGTGGACCAAGTGGAGATATTCAACTAAAAATAAAAAATAAAAAATTGATCATGAATTTGGCTTTGACTACTTTGTCGATCTGCTAAGGGACGTAGCCCCCTTGTGATCACACCCAGGGCCCGACTACTCAAGGGAAGCGATTATAACGAAAGTGCGGCTGAGCTTCCACTTTGGACACGCACACTCTCCACTCTAGTGCGCAACCGCAAACAATCATTCCTCCTAGGTCATGGCTAGCATAAGACCCGCTTGGATTTGTGAGATGGACAAGACGCGTTTGGTACCAATCGCAAGAAGCCAAACAATGCCACAGTTTGGGTGCCCTCATAGCACCCCCAATCGTTGTTTCCAGCTTGTCTACCTGCCCACGATAGATTATTGGATCTGATCGTGCTATTGCAAGTATCCTTGTTTGGGCAGGAGTGCAGAATCAGCTAGTTCGTATCATATTGCCAGGTGACTCATGTTATCTGAAGCTATGCTCTTTGATCCTCTAGAAGTTGAATATTAAAGTCTGTAAGTTTGTCAATATATCACTCGTGATCCTCCTGTGTTGCATGCGGGTGTATTGTGCCATTCATTATTGTTATCATTATGGGTCCACGCTGTTCATTGAAATATTTTGTCATTGGTATCATTCAGAACCGTGTGTTCCCTGGTTGCTATTACATCTCTACTCACAATCATAGCCAGCGATCATTATTGAATTGTGTAGTGGTCTGATGTTCTGTTCTGCATTCCTCAGCAAGTGAATGTCATATTGTTTAATTCTGCGTATGAGTATTCTCAAGATTTAAACTAGGAGTATTTAACCTTGGGGCCCTCTAAGCGAGTTTGTTTAGGGAAAGAATGGAAAAAGGAGGTTGATGCAACTGAATGTGCAAGATTATCAATAGATGCTGTAGCTGTGCGTAGCTTGGTGGGAGATGCATTATCACTTGTCCAAAATATAGCAACCATCATTGCTAGGATCATCATATCTTTTACAACCAACTGGCAGCTAGCACTGTTGATACTGGCTTTAATACCTCTTCTAGGTCTTGAAGGCTATATGCAAGTGAAGTTTATGCAGGGTTTCACTGTTGATGGTAAAGTGGTTTATGAGGAAGCCAATCAAGTGGCAAGTGATGCTCTTGGAAGCATTCAGATTGTTGCCTCCTTCTATGCAGAGGATAAGGTTATCAATCTGTATAATGAAAAATGTGCTACTCCCATGAAAAGTGGAGTCAAGCAGGGAATTATAGTAGGACATGGTTGTCGGGAGGAGAAAAATGGCTGCAACTGAATCAACAAGATAAGTTCTATTATTCCTTTAATTGCTCTATCTAATGATATTTTTTATATGACTACATGCTTCATTTGTATCAAGGGAAGTTTGATTTTATGAACTATTATTAATCTCTTTAAAATGCAGGATGGATCGAGGAGCAAAAGGATATTGGATTATTTGAAGATATATTGAAGACCTCATTATTTGAGGTGACGATCCTTGGAGATTAGTTAGTGAGGAGTAGGAGGCTCCAATGGATATAGATTCATCCCTCGATTACACTCCTGCCATTCAGAGGGAGTTAAATTCTAGGCACGAGTTGAGATCATGTCTAGGAAAAGGATTTTTTCTAATCCTTGTATCGAGGTAGGGATCAAGAGGGAATTCGATGTTCAGCAAAATGAAGCCCTATGTCTCGAGGAACTAGAGTAACTCACTGAGAAGAAGTGAAGGTGTCAGCTAAGTGGGTTGCAGTGTTGCAAGGCCAGGGGCTAAGTCTTTGGAAGACCTCTTCAGTTGTAGAAAACGAAATTGCACAAAGCAGTCAACCTTGTTTTGACATTAGTAGCACTGCAAACCTATTCAGAATAGGGTGATCTGGGATGAGGTCGAGGACAGTCTTGGACTCTTGCAAGTCTGTATTGTTGGAGGTGTGCTTTGGAAACCATTCCTCTTTAAGGAAAGCATTGCAAGCAATCTTGGACGAGGAGGTCAGGAGGTTGATGCAAGTACTTGGAGCTTCAGAGGGAGTCACATCATCATGAAGATTTGTTGTAATGTATATTTCTCTAAGATAGAGAAATATGAGGTGAAAGCCCTTGTAGTGTATATTTCTCTGAGACGGAGAAATATGAGGTGAAAGCCCTTGTAGTGTATATTTCTCTGAGATTGAAAAATATGAGGTGTGTTGGCGTAAGAACTAACACCTCTGGAGTGTGAGTTTGTACGTACAGCTATGCACACTACGCAATGAGTGCTCTTCAAATTAGGAGGGGAAGCTCCCTCGTTGTGTTGGAATGCATGAAATAGAAAACTAAACTAATGTCCTATCTTTTTGTTCTCAGCTGGTAGAGGCACAAGGTTAAGAAAACCTAGAACGTTGCAGCTAAGTATTTTCTGGTTTCACAGATCATGTAACTACAACTAAGCTAACTTCTTTAAAATCTATCCAATTTCCTCAAGAAACAGAGCATGAGGAAATGGAGCAAGAATGTATTGTACGATAAACTCCAGGTGCGGGCTCACAAAATGAAGGCAAGTTAGGCGCAACTATTTGCTAATCTGGGAAGAAGTTTATTAAAACAAACAAATGAACAGTAAACCTGGTACAACTTGACAACATGAAGGCAAGGTAGGCGCAACTATCTGCTTGGCTGAATGAGTCTACTATCACACACATCAAACGATAAGTTTTAAGTACAGTTTCGCAACATGAAGGCAAGGTAGGCGCAACTATTTGCTCTTCTGAATAGGCTCATGATAAACAAAACACAAGGTAAGCAACTGGGACAGTATATTGTATAGACACAATACGCATGCAATAACGATCAAACCAGCAACCCCATTTAACTAAGATCGAATAAACACCATGACAATAACATGAAGGCAAGGTAGGTGCAGCAATTTATTATAACATCAATCACTCTTTGAACAGATACAATAATAGCAATACTACAGGCAAGGTAGGCGCAGCATGTGTGCTATCAAGCAAAAGTTCTAATTTACAAGGGTGAACCAATCTTGAGAATAGGCATGTTGCCGACAACGCAGTAATTCTCTATCACCAGGAAAAGCTAATTACAAATGAGCTGAAAGCTCTTATTTATAGACTTCAAGGTGTAGGCAATCCTAAAATCACCTTGAGTCAACTAGAGTCTTGCAGTGCATGCAAGATCTTATTCCTAAACCCTAATTGAATGAAACTGTACAATTAATTGGGAAACTATCATCAGTTAACTGAAACATCTAATCTAAATGGACAAGGTGCAACATGCACGTCCTTATTGAAAGCAAGTCAATTGGAATGCTATCATCAGTCAACTGAAAGATCTAATCTAAACTCCAAGTGTTTGTAGATGTTTCCAAGAAAGACATGGCATGTAATGTGTAACCACCAGTTAACTCGGAAAGAAGCCTCGAGTTTAACTCCTGTGTCTAATATCTATCTTGGAAAAGGTGGGATGCCTTGAACTGAAGTTCACTGGCCCTGATCTCGGGCAATTAACCCCTCCACGAGGTTAGTGATTGCATCATCATCTAGAGGTCGTCACATGTCTCAACTGTCAGTTCACTGCTAGTCAGCAACTCAAGCAAAACCGAAAACCTCTGTATACTTAAACTGGCCCTTCACTGGCTAGTAACTCTAGCGGCTCTGTAAACTGAAGTGATGGCCATTGTTTCTTCTGCAGCTTGACGCTTCTCACGTTTTTCATGCTCTTCTTTATGGAAGAGTGTTGCATGATGAAACTGTGAAGTTTGACTGCAAACTCTCTGGTTGCGAGAAATGCAAATGAACTTGTTGCACACGCAGAAACCCAACGGTATCAACCCTCTAAACTGGCCTTGGAAGACAATCAGCTATACAAGGCATGAAACCATGTGAACTTGAGTGACTACGCTTGTCAACCTTTCCGATGCGCTTGATACAAATCAATGTCATCTTTTTTGATGAAATCATGAATTAAGACTGACTTGGTCTTGAATTCGATCTATGTGAAATGCATCCGAAAAAACTCGCCTATTGATTGTGAACACAGCTATTGTTGACGTGCCTTTTATGACAGCGCCAGCACAGAATAAAGTTGCCCAACGGTCACTCTATTCTCTCTTGATCAAAGTGTCCCACATGCTAAGATTGCTTGAAAGTTCATGTGTTCGACTCCAAGGTTCCTTTTATCGCGAATAGACTCAGTTGGTTGATGTGTTTTGCTGGTTATTTCAAGGGGACTTACGTAGTTGTTCAATTCTGTGAAGCAATTAGGACATGAATGATTTGGAAATATTGTTCTGGTATCTAAACTGACTCGGAAAATGCAGAATTAAAAGGGGATAGGGATAGGGATTCTACAAATCTACTTCTAAAGGATGGAGGACGAGGATCGACTTAAACAATCTTCAAACCAAACTTTGCTTTGTCTCCTTTCGAACAACTCCGACAAAGTTGGTGCAATCTTCAAAGGATGAGAAAGGTGTTCAAACTATGACACAACATGTTCATACCATCACTACGACGCATACAAACATATGAGCCACAATCGAAGTTAAGTTCTAATACTCCAGTTGACCACGCAAGGCGAACTTACCATCAGTAAGCCCGCTAGTGGTATGGATGAAAGAAGATATGCTCAAATCACAACGCCACACTCCACAATTAACAACTACTTGCATAAACAAAGTCTATTCTACTCTATCCACTTGAATTGGAAAGACGAACAAGCCTTGCTAGCTGCTCACAATAGAAGATAGAACCACCAAACAATGATAAATCTTTATATTATGAGAGTGTTCACAACAACTTCTTACAAAGTCCTCAATGGGAAAACTTCCTTTCCTCCTCAATCTAAGCTAACTTCTAAGCTAAATGCTATATGCCTTCTACTCTCGCTCTGATTCAATTCTTGATCTAATGTCTAATAATTTACAAATGAGGGGGGATGCCCCTTTTATAATAAGTCCAATTCAGTGGACGGTTCAGATCAAATTACAATGAAGGGCTCAGATCGAGCCACCTATGCCCTGATTAGGGTTTCTGCCCTAAAAACCGCCACAGAGAGGAGTGGGCAATGAATGCACAGAATATTCTCCACTCCCCTGCAGGAATCATAATGAGCAATTAATGCCCACTACCATCATCAAGAAGATCCTCATCAAGCAGCGCGTTCCCACTGGCCTTCTCCCGGATAGCAAACTCGATCAACCGGGCCAATACTGCTTCAACCTCCTGTGTAGAGATTGGTGGAATATGGTTGAGCTGGAACTCCAAGACTGCTACCGTCTGTCCGTATCTGATGCAAGATTTCTTCCATGTCACTAAGGCGTCCTGGGTATGCTGAATTATACTAGAGAACGTGGAGACATTCTCAAAGTCATCCAGGACAAGTGACCTCGCAGCTGAGAAGAATGGAGGCGGTCTACTTTTCAAACCATCAGCAGTTATCTCCTCTGGGACCAACTTTCTAGCAAATATGGCTTCTAATGTATTGAGGACTCCCCCCAAGATGTTGCCCATTGCCTTCTTCACTTTAGCTGAATCTGCCCTTGCTGCGTCGTGAAATCCACGGCCTGTGACCACCGAGGAGTACCAACTGGTGAAATCGTACCTATCACCTCTCTGAATTACACCTCCATCCACTAAGGTTTCTAGAGGTACATGCATCAAAGCCCCCAAACGAAGTACAGTCTTCGTTTGATAGATGCGAGTATCACCCCAGGCCTGATCTACTATATCCATTCGTGCCAAAATATTTGAGGCCTGTCGATAAGCATCGGCAAGGTCCTCCATGAATTTCCCTGTCTCAGCATGAACACGGCTAACCCACTTGTCCGCCTCCGTTTCCATTTTCTTCAAATCCTCTAAGGCAACAACTGACTCATTCGGAAGCTCCGATGGACGTTCCACTGCCGGGTCTGCTGGTTCACCTGGACGTGCTAGATTCTGCATATATCCTATCAAGGTTTTGTGCTCCTTCTTCAATTTCTTATACTTCCCCTCCGTGCGGAGCAACTGATCCTTCAATGCCTGATAGGAGTTATCGAACTCCTCGATAACTTGGGCTCCCGTAGGACGACCCAACTCTACTGTGGTGATCACATAATTTTCAGGCCTCTCCTCGGTTCGATCACAATCTTCCCTCGGAATAGCCACCTGAAGCGTGCGAGAGCCTGACTCGTCGGTCGAGATCTTTGAAAACTTTCGGGCCCTTTTCTTCTCTGGTGGCGCACTGATCCTCCTGAGGAACTCTTCCATCTCAATGGCCGGATCCGTGTCATCCTCGGGTTCTCTCCTCATTCTGTCGGAAAGCCAATCAGGCACTGTCTGCTGTGGATTACAAATGACAAGGGGCTGTTCTTCTGTTGCCTCCATCTCGTGCACTTCCTCTCTTCTTGCACTGGTTTGCTCAGGCTCATCCTCCTCTATAAGTTGGGTATCTCCCGACCCTTGGGTCCCTTGTTCTGTGTTTTCCTCTTCTTCCAAAGCCGTGTCCAACATCTGCTGAAAATGGGTGTCGGCCATTGTTTCCTCTTCCTCCTCCTGTTGGCCGCCCCTGGATAAACTGACACTAGCCGATTCCCGGGCATTGGGCTGATCTACCTCCTCAAGTCCCCGCTCTTCCTCTAATCCTGCCCTCTGATCGGCAAATAATGAAACCACTCTTAAACTCGAAGATTGAGTTTGTGAGTGCACGGGTGATGCTTGTTCTATCCTCAACGGTATCGGCTGGGTTGGCACTTCCACTTGTGCCCTCGATGTCTGAGCAATTTGTTTCCCTCTTTTTACCGATAACGGCCTTGGGTCACCCATCAAGCTGTAAGTAAGGGCGATCGACTTGCTCTTAAGTCTGCATACATGTCTGTCGACCCAAGTCCTGGTAAAAGTCATCACCGGGATAGAAAGAGTGTCCAAGTCCATGATCTCTGGCTCGGACCAATCAGGTGGTGGGACAGGAGTATCCCTAACTGACCCATAGTCGGGTTGCATGACGTTGACATCCTCCTCCACCTGGTCGGGAACTGGAATAATCTCACATTCTCTAATCAACTTGAGAGGAAGTCTGGAAAACATCCTTCTTCTTATCTCAGCCTCATCCACTGCATTTGCCCAGAAGTCCTCCAGATGAGCTCTGTGCCGGTATTCAACGTTCTGTACCATCCGGATGTTCCCGTAAGGATCGAAATCCTGCCTGCCTGTGTGATATGACAAATGATAAGATTGCAGCTCGTCCTCTGCCTCTCGGGCTGCCTGCAAAGAGGGACACACCTCAATGGAATTTCCCATGGTGATAGGGAAATCAAGCCCACCCTTCTTTTTCCTTTTCTGAATCTTATCGTAGGCAATCAATTGCCTAGATATCTCAAGCATTACTATGTGATCAGTGGGGTATCGTGGTAACCGATACGGATACGAAGTGAACCCTTGCAGCCTAATATATGTGAATTTCGGGAATTGGATGAGCCAATACCCATATTCCTCAATCAATGTCTGTGCTTCTTTAGATATTCTCTGCTGCGTCCTTTGCTGAAGCGTCCTCGCGATGTGCATTGTGAATGCATCATTTGCCCGTTTATAGTTGGCAATGTTAGCCAAATGTAGCTGTGTGCAGGCTTCATGAATTTTGAATTGACCAGGGGCACAGCCGATTGGCTCTTTGTACGAAATCCCTCTGTACTTAGTCATTCTGGCCAACATGTAAATCACATATGAGCTCATGTAGAAAGTCTTCGTCACCTTCAAGCTCCTGAATTGCTCATCGATGTGGTTGCTAATCATCCTAGCCCAATCGACACACTCTTTTCCTTCCAAGATGATCTCGATGAAGTAGAACATCCAAGGCTCGAAAATGTAAGCCTGTGCACTCCCATTCACCCGGCTCAGCATCATTATCAAATCACAGTATTCTTGTTTCACGTCCTCGGCAATTATCTGCTTTGGGAGCTTAGTGCGGGGTGGCCTCGGCTTCTGCATCCAAACTCTGTTGATGACTGCAGTGACTCTTTCGAAAGAGGAAGAGTACATCTTGTCTGCCCTCTTATTTGTTCTGTATAACATCTCCTCAGCAGTTGGAATCCCAAATGCCTCTCCGATGGCATCCGGTGTGAAGTTGGCGAGCAGTTTACCATCTGGAGAGACAATCGTCCTACGTTCTGGCTTGTAGTGATTGGCGCACTCCATAATTAGTTCCGGACACTGAATTGCTGGCGGAAAACTAGCAGCTGCGTAGATTCCACTCTTCATTATATTATGTGCCGTGACTGATGGTTGATGGCCCCCTAGCCCGAACATCCTCGATTTGAGTGCATTTAGATTAAATGAACCAAGGTTGGTGTCATTTAATCCTGCCAACTTTGAAATTATTGCTGACTTTGGGAGAAATGGCTTAGCGAGCCTCTTAATCATTGCCTGCCGAGATGAGCCAGCCTTGCCTGCTTCAGTGTTTGCAGCTCTGCCTGCGGCTCTGCTTGTTCCTGTAACATCCTTTGCGCCAGCCATCTGCAAAATAAAATAGAAGAATAAGCTAGACTGCCAGATTTTTAATAAAATAAAACAATTCCCGAGATGGCTGCGAATACGGAGTTAGCTTTGAAAATAAAATTTCTCAGCATAAATTTCTAACTCCAAACCTCGTACTGTATAAAAATCTCTGAGTTTAGAGACAACTTTCAGCAACTGCACTTCTGACTGGTGAAGAAAAAACGCAGCAAGCTAATAACTTTCAGCAATGTAGCTAATTTCTCCAGCACAAATAGTTCGAACCTTGACTTCACTTTGTCAACTTCAGCAGTTAGAGGAATAAAGAGTTGCCAGCAATATGAAATTTCAACTTCCTCAACTTCTCAATGTTTAAACTTCTTCAACACTTCGACTTTCAGTAGCCTGAAAATAAAGATCTCCAGAGAAAAGAAATCTTCTACAATTTTGCAAGTCTGCAGCGACTTCAACAATCTGGAAATAAAATCTTAGCTCTCCAGTATACAACTTCGAACTTCGCAGCAACTCCACTTTCAGCTCTTCGAAAGAAAGAGTCTCGGCAAATGAAAATTTCTCCAGCACTTCGCACTTTCAGCAACTCAACACTCCGAAATAAAATAAACTCTCACAGAATTTCTCTCCTCAACCACTTGGAAAATATTTCAATCTCTCAAGAACTTCTTCAGCAACTTCAACTTCGAAACAATGTGAGGAGAAATGAGAGAAGAGATTGTTTAAATAACTTTTCTCGGAGAATCCTGCTAAGTAGTGCTGGGGCTATTTTTAGCACCTTCATCAATTTTCCACTCTCTTCGTTCGGAATCTTCTAATTCAAGCGCAGTAGTGGGCTAGTCGTCAGCCGGTCATTATGGCAGTCGCCATTAATAATGATTCCTTCTTCTTCAAATTTCGAATTTTCCTCTTAGTCTGCCAGTTAACTCTTGGCGATTTAAACAACTCGCGAGAAAAACAATCACTTGAATTCCATTTTAAAATCTCGCAGTGTTTAAATAAATTCAACTCGAAAAAATTCGTGGGAGTTGTAAATATATTTCCAACTTTTAAAATGTCTGTCATTTAAATCCTCGATTTCATAAAATTTGCCTTAGACATTTTAAATTCTCTCATTAAAATGTTCAACTCCGGGCGATTAAAAATTGTTTGCGTGCTCGAAATAATTCGTCCTTTGAGATTTAACTTCTGTCAGGAAAATAATCTAGTCAAAACGAATTTCCTCTGAGAATATTAAAATTTCCCTTAGGAAATTAATTTTAAAATTTCCCAACTCATGGGTGCCTTTTAAACGGGTTCATTTGATTTTCACTTGACCCATGGAAAATATTCATCGATATCAAATCTTCCCCTTGAAAAATATTCGTCAACCTTCAACTGCCTTTGGAAAATTTTAAAACTCATCAAATCATCCTTCCATGCCAAGGGCGTATTTTTCCCTAGTGAAGTGTTATATCACTTAGAAAAAATTTCTAGCACTTTCTCTACCACAGGCGTATACATTTTGATGAAATACTTATTTCAAAAAAAAAAATTCCTTCACTTTACACCTCTGGCGCACTTTCATGTGTCTACTTTTATTTTGTTGCCTTAGGAAATTTTCTCCAGCAACCTTGGCGTATTTTACTCATGCAAGCCTTGATTTCTCACTTAGAAAATTCTCAAACAGTTAGAATATCTTTTCAAGGTGAGGGCGCATTTGCTAGGTTCCACTTTTATTTCGTTGCCTTAGGAAATTTTCTCCAAGTCCTAGCCACTTTATCTTGCCTTGGGCGCATTTTGACCTCTCTACTTTCACTTCATGCCTTAGGAAAATTTCGGCCATCTCCTCTTCATCATGGGCGCAAATGCTAGGCCAAGCTTTCATTTTCCTTTGAGGGCGCATTTCAGCCTTGACACTTTCGTTTGTGTGCCTTAGAATATTTTATCGAGCTCACTTTACACCTTGGGCGCATTTTGAGGTATGAGCTTCTGTTTTATGCCTTAGGTGTTTTTCATTTTTCTCAAACTCCCTCACCTCTCCTTGGGCGCAAATGCTAGGCCATGCTTCTGTTTTGCTAGGTGGGCGCATTTGGAAGGGGCTACTTTTGTTTTTGCCTTAGAAACTTTTTAGGCTTCAATCCTTGAGGTGGGCGCATTTTACTAGGTGAGCTTTTGTTTTTGCCTTAGAAACTTTTCAAGGCTTCAATCCTTGAGGTGGGCGCATTTTACTAGGTGAGCTTTTGTTTTTGCCTTAGAAACTTTTCAAGGCTTCAATCCTTGAGGTGGGCGCATTTTCATGGGTCTACTTTCATTTCCACCATGGGCGCATTTCATAGGTTCCACTTTCGTTTTCATGACTTAGAAACTTTTTACCTCTCTCTTTCCTTGAGGGCGCATTTTGAGGTATGAGCTTCTGTTTTATGCCTTAGGAGTTTTAAGAGAGTCATCAAGGTGGGCGCATTTTCATGGGTCTACTTTTATTTCTGCCTTAGACAATTTTCAAGCCTCTGCCTGCCCCTGCTCTTGCATTCTATTTTTAGCAAGTTGTGCTATTTTTAGCAAATCCCTTGATTTTCAACCTCTAAGGCTCCGTTTTGCCTGAAAATTTCATCAGATGATATTCTCTGCCTGTGAACCTGTTCTGCCAGTCCTCTGCCCTGACCTGCTATTTATAGCCACCTGCTATTTATAGTAAGTTTGACTTTCTGACTTTAGTAGCTCCGTTTTGCCTGAAAGTTGCAACGCTTGATCTTGATAGCTTGAGTGTTACTCTGATGCCAACCTCGGGTGCAGACCTGCTATTTATAGCCGTGCCCTGACTTACTAAAAATAGTAAGTTCTCCGACTTTGCTCAAATTTTGCCAGCAGGTGCCTTGAAGTGTGCTGACATGGGTGGGGTACTTTGTTTCGGCTATTTTTGGATTTTACCCCCTATAAAAGTGGAAACCCTAATTTGATTTGCATGTATCCCGAACGGTCTCCGTTTGACTTTGTTCCTTCTGCATGTCGTTCTGCTTGCTGGACTGGAGTGTTGGGCGGCTGCCGGAGTGTACCTGCTAAAAATAGAAACTGTCTGAAAAGTGACTCATTCACTGCCGGATGGTTTTGCATGTCATATTGCACGCGGGATCTCAAAAAACCCAGAAAAACCCAGAAAACTGGTCTGTATGCATGCACTGGCTAAAAATAGTAAGTCCTCAAAACTCGATCTTCTCTGCTTGCAAGTCACACCGTTGCGAAGCTCTCGAAAAACCCATGAAGAAAAACCCGACATGCGTTGAAAAACACTGCATGCGAACCCTAAAAAAATAGCCTCCGAAGGCTGAACTCTGAAAGTGGTTGTCTCGGTTTGCATGTTACATCACTGCGAAGGTTTTGGAAAACCCAGAAGGATTCTCCAGACATGCATCTGAAAAGCCCATGTGGAAACCCTGAAAATGGCTCTTAAAGCCCAAAATGCCAAAAATAGTAAGTCGTCTCATCCGCCTGTAATTTACGGTAGACAAATTTTACGTCACTTGATGCAAGGGAATCATAATTCCAAAATCTCAATAAAATAGTCCTTAAATTGAATACTTTACTAAAAATAGTAAGTTGCCTGAATACAAGAAAATTTAGGGGACTTCGGCTGAAGTCTTCGAATGGGCCATTTAAGCTTAGATTTCACTTTATAACTCACCGACTTTTTAAATAAGCTCGAAGGATGAAACCTAATTACATGACTTGACCAATATTTCAACCTCGGGGTCAAACAATCTTATCAATCCCCCAAGCGACCGTGAGACCGTGAGGAGAGAGCTAACCAAAGCCAAAAAAGACCGTAATGGAGCAAAATTTAGGGGGTCCCCATCTTGATGGGGTGATGTGTGAAAAAGGTCACAACAGAACGTATAACTCAAAAATCGGGTAACCATTCGTAGATGTTGATCGCCGACACTTCTCTACATGACAGCATCCGACAGGCTATCCCCGATAATACTCTGTCAAGCATCAAGAGCAGAATGGACGCCATTAGGAGAATCCTCGGTTGTTACAAGTTCATTTCGAGAGTCAACGTATCCTCCATTCTAGGCGATAACAATTGAACATCGACGCTGAGGATTAGACAATTCTCACTACAGTCCGGATTTTCTCCTCATTGAGATGCATCGCCACTAGTTATGATCATCTCAGGAGATAACTTGGAGTTGTTGATGTTATTGGACCAATCTTGAGATCACAGGAAGTCTTAGAAATATCGTTAAGAAGTCTATTATCATAGGAGTCTGTTCCGCCGGTCTAAGTGTTGTCGGGCATTGATGTTTCTATAAACGAGTTGCTTGATCACCGTCACCTCTAACAAGCGAAGATAATCCCGTGCCAGTGCTTGGAGTTTGGGGGTATTGGGTTTCTATATAAATCCCCTGTTCTTGGTGTTGCATACAGAATATATATAAATTGTTGATACTTCCAAATTTATTTTGGTAATGCCGTGTTGGAAACCTAACATCATTTCCTAGTGTCGTGGGATCATATTTGAAGACTGTAACTATATATATGTGTTGTTTCAAAAGGGAGAAAACTTGCTGGAGAGGGATCACTATCTACAACAATGGATTGCTTTGCTAACAGTTTGGAGAATGATAACCATGAGAGGGAACTAAATCAGGCCGCGGGATGTGAAGCTAATCACGATCATGCAAAATGATATGGAACCTAGTTGAAATCCTTCCTAAAGATCTTGAAACTTACTGGTGTGAGGAACAGAGTCAGAATTATTTATGATGAAACATTAAGATTCAGAATACAACAATTCCCTCATACCTGTGTAGATTACAATTAGAGTGTCGATCTAAGACTGCAATTGCAATCGAAGTCAAGAGTTTGCATTGAGAGCAATAGCAATCGACGCCACTGTAAAGGGCGGAGAGAGCAGATATTGTGATCATTGACATCGATCCCTTAGTTCTACATACAGGATTTTGACCTCATTAAGATAAGTATTGCATGATGTTCATGAATTGTTATATAGTTATTAATTCATGCTTTAACTTTGAGAGAGTGAATCTGGTATGCTCCTAGCATTTGTATTTCTCTTCATGATAGTTAAGTCATATGAACTATTAAGGAGTCTCTTGTTGATGCGCATTATGATGGACCTAAAGATCACTCTCAAAAGAAGAAGAGAATGGAGTCTCTACTTGCAGTCATGAGACTGAATAAATAGCTGAAGACATCTCTTCTAAAAGGAAGAATTAACCTTGAGAGGGAGCTCTATGATTCTGTAAAGGTTGCAGTGTTGATGCTAAAACCTTGAAGTACCTCTTCAGCAGTTGAGATCAGAATTACTAAAGTCAGTCAACCTTGATTTAACATTGGTAGCTCCGCAAACCTATTTATAATAGAAGGATCTGGGATTAGGTTGAAAAGGACAACTCTGAATCTCCACAGAGGTGTGCGTTGGAATCCATTTCTCTAAAGCAAAATGTTGCAAGCAATCTTGGACGATAAAGTCAGGAGGTTGATGCAAGTGTTTGAAGATTCAAAGGGAGCTTACTAAACCTAAAAGAAAATGATCGAAAGAGTATCTCTGGGTGTTGTATTAGGTTGAGGTCTGCAATGATATCCTGGTGTAGCAGGAAGCAATCTTCTGTGGCACTAAGTACAACAGAAGCAGAATATATTTCAGCCTCTATGGAAGCAAAAGGAGCAGTATGGCTCTGTAAAATTGTTTATGGGATTAATTGATCATAAGCATATAGTGTCTCCTTACCACTATGTGTTAGACGTGGTAGAAAGGAATATTGGAGCATATTTGTACAAATGATCAAACCAAAGACATTCAACAAGAAAACTTGGTATGGTTGAAATGTAAGTTATTTGAGATTGAGACTCAAATTGTTTATTTTACTAACATGTTTTAAAGATGTTTAAAGTGTAAACTCTTTTGTCATGCGAGTGACTCCATGACTGTATGGGCTCACCCTCTTTGTGTACATTATTGAAAGGTGACGATCTTTCGATAATGAACACTTTGACATTGTAAGGTGAGGACTTTACAATGTTTAATTTCCCTATCATGATGAATATCATGTAACTTGATATCCCTGGACATGTCATGATAGTATTTCTGGACATTTTGATAGATATGTGACTTGATATCAATTTGAAGATCATTATGATCCTTATTCATGGTGGATATGCATATATATCCGTGGATATGCCATGATTTATTATGGTAGACATCATGTGACTTGATGTCAGTGCACATACCAAAATGAAGATGTGTTATGAAGAATGTCATGTGACTTGACACTTTCAGAAGCATACCATATCTTCTGATATCACGAGTTAGGTGATATCACTTTTACTTGATGGAAGTTATCTTCCCTAGCTAAGAGGGAGTTTTGTATAGTGAAGAAGTGTTATGAAGAATGTCATGTGACTTGACACTTTCAGAAGCATTTCATATCTTCTGATATCACGAGTTAGGTGATATCACTATGTACGTGATTGGAGTTATCTTCCCTAGCTAAGAGGGAGTGTTGAAGTAAGATAGCTACAGTCAGATTTAAGAATATAATGATGTATATTTAGATCGGACGTACATATTAAATTATGTTTGACTTACTAAAATGGCTAATTGTCGGCTGTTTTGTCAAAGAGACTAACATGAAAGACACACCCCTTCAACTTGGGTAGTGCCTCTCCTTACCCTTATGAGCGATCGGATCCTCTAGTGCAAACATAGAAATCGACAAATGTTTTGTATCTTGTGGACCAAACAGATTAGTGCTAATTCAGACTTGTAGAATATCGAGTGTATCATGAAATCCCAACAATTGCTTAGAGGGAAAAGTTTTTTTTTCGGATTTTTTGTAAGTTTTTGGAGCTCCGTGGGTGCCTACAATGATTATTGGAGCCATGTTAAAGGATGATACATTATTGGAAATATCTAGAGGCGTGACTAAAGATTTCAACTATTGGTCATAAAAATGGGAGAAGACCCATTATTTTATTCAAAAATTGTTGAAAAGTGCTTCGGGAGTTATTTTTGTAATTTATTTTATAAAACCTTGTAAACTCCCAAAACTGAAAAAGAATTAGTTACAGAAACTAAAAGGTCACTCTTTTCTATTTATTGTAGAACTTCAAAGAAGAAGGGGTCCGAGATTTTGATCCCCCTTGCACTGTGATGCACAAAAGAGAATCGATCTTAATTTAAGGATCAATTTTGCAGTTTTAATTATTTACCATTGGTGTTTATTGTCTGTGAGCAGTAAATTGTGGATGAAATAATACTTATGAATAAGTCTGTGAGCTTAGGTAGGTGTTATGGATATTCCTTCCCTATGAGGATGTGCTATTCTTTGGTGTTTTGTTCATGTATCTGAAGCGAATATTGAAATTGATGTGAGTCGAGTTGATAATCTGATTTGTGAGTCATGATATTGATAATTTGCCAATTTACTTTTCAGCACAGTTAGTAGTTTTAAATCATTTTCAATCGCATCTATTTTCATGGCTATGGATAGATGTTAGTCTGCATTTCTTGCTTTCTGGTCAAAAGCATACCCCAAATTTTTTAAAATTCTAAAAATCAAAATTATATCAGAAGAGGGTGTTGTACCTCAACTAAAATCCAGAGGAAGATCACCAATGCAATGGTGATATCTCCAACTATTGGTGATTGCTTAGTTCTTTTTTTGGGCAAAATGGAGTCACTATAAGTTTGTTGTATAAAGGACAAATATGTCAACCAACATATTTTTGGCGACTCTACAAGGGAATGAAAAGATTGGTGTACCCTATTCTCCAGAAAATTTGAAGTACCTCCTTTTGAATGGAGGTTGGCGAGACTGTAAAATTTATTTATCTATTGTTATTTTCAGATCTACACAATGGCACTATTTTCACCTTGGCCATGGGGAAATTGCTTCGAGCCATTGGCCTTGCCTCAATATACAGCTTTGCCTGAAGGGTCTAGAAAATATTTTCCCAAATTTACTGGAGAGAATTCTCAAGATCCTGATAAACATATTCAAGCATTCATTGTTGCATGTGGAATTCTAAGAGTCCAAGAAGAAGATGTGTTTGTGCGATTGTTTGTTGAAAGCCTCATTGGACATGATGTGGAATGGTTTCATAACTTGAAGCATGGATGCATAACCAACTGAGACAGCTTGAAAGGGAAGTTTCTTGGCAGATTTAAATCTGTGGTTGGCAGATTTAAATCTTTATTATGCCAGTTTTTCCAGATTAAGAAGGAAGACGAACCAATCAGAAATTTCATAGATATTTTCAACAAGATTTTGAATCGGATTCCTCAATCTAATCAGCTAAGTGAGCAAAACCAGCTTGATACTTTTATTGCTGCATTGCATCATGATGTCCAGTTTATTTTTTTTTTAAATAAAGTTTGTGATCTTGAGCAAGCACAAGAATAAACTGTTAATATCGAAGATGAGCTGATTCTATTCGGGTTATGGAAGAAAAATCATGTTGAAGAATATGCACAAAATTGTGTGACACAGAAGTGTAAACCTTGAGTTTTCAGCCCATGCATTTATCAAATCTCCTATTTTCTGCAGTTGAATGTTTTATCTCACTATTTTTTATCAAGAGCGTTTTCAAAACAATGGAGTAAGTGATGTGGGGATTAAATCTTTTAGTACTGAAGTATACAACCTCAATTGTGAGGCAAATGAAGATGTTTCTGATTCTTCAAGTGATGAAGAAGATTACTCTCCTCGGGTACAATCAGCAAATATGACATCTTTTGTTAACTACTGAACAATCTTTTACTGGTATGAATATTTGGGATTTGGAAAGAAATGAACAATTGTTGGTGCCCTCATCTGATCCAGAAGTTGAGGCTTTTACATTTGAAAATATTAATACAAGCTTAGCAGATAATTCGGTTAACACAAATGTAGAAGTTCAACTTTCAAAAAAAGAGGACACAAATGAGTTATCAGGTAATTCTTCTCAGACTGATATGCAGCCTAAGCTTGAAGAAGAAAATGAAGAATTGATGCAGCAAGAAGAAAATCATACAATCTTCATTCCTAATTGGTGTCTGGAGGCTTCAGATGATGATTTTCTTTGTGGAGAGGATGTTGATTTTCATTCATCACTAATCTTTGAAGAAGAGACTATTGTCAAACTGATGAAATCAAAGATTCAACAGTTGTTGGACAATCTTTCACTGCCATGGATACAAATAAGACAACCACTAGCGAACCCTCTCAGATTTCTTCTTCTCTTCCAACATTGAAGGCCTTTACTTTTGAGGATATTGATGGACATTTGATATGATGTGCAGCTGAAGGTGAAATTAAAAATCAAATTCAAGCAAAGAAGGCAAATCAACAAATGCCCATCCTTCATCATACATGCAATCTGAGTATGAAACATTCCGGTTTAATAGTGAATGTAATAAAGATAAGGCATTGGAAGAAGAGGTAATAAATCATCCCACTCTTGAGTCTTTTTATTTTGAAGAAAGTATTATACAAGACACATGAGACAAAGAAGAACATGTGAAGGAAGCTGTATGAATTCGTACAAAAGTTTTTGACAAAAAATTTCAATAAATTTGTGGCTCTATTTTTTTATAATTTTTCGCGGATTTTTTTTACAAAATTCGTGGGTTTTAAATAGTTGAAAACTGCACAAGGTTTTAAGACCTGTTTTTTGACGATGTTTTTAGATAAATCATAATTTTTCAACTTTTTTTTGGCAATTTTTGTACAAAATCGTGGCTGTGTGGAATTTTTGCAGATTTTTCCAAAAAAT
Organism: Sequoiadendron giganteum; assembly: GCA_007115665.2. NCBI lineage: Eukaryota > Viridiplantae > Streptophyta > Pinopsida > Cupressales > Cupressaceae > Sequoiadendron > Sequoiadendron giganteum. Next base: position 316,257,945 of record CM021102.1, read on the forward strand.
TTCAAAATTTTGCAGATTTTTTCCAGAATATTTTGCAGATCTTTTCAGGAATTTTTCACAAATTTTGCAGATTTTTTCCAGAAATTTTTGCATTATTTTTCCAAAAAATTTGCAGATTTTCAGAATTTTTTTGCATATTATTTTCCAAAATACTTTGTTGTTCAGGTTATGCGAATTTTTCCCAAAAAGTTCAATGGTTTTTCTAATAGCAGCAAGTTTCTTTGTTTACCATAATTTTGGATTGCAAGAGGGATGGCTTCATTGCCCAACATCATGTTGGAAGGCAACCAAAGGTTCACTGGCAAAAATTATAACACTTGGAAACAAAGGATGCTCATGATCTTCGAATACAAATGCCTTGATCAAATTGTCCTCAGTACATACACTCGTCTAACAATTGCAAGTAAAGACCAAGACAAGTTTAATGAGTGTAATCATGAAGCTGTCATGCTCATTAAATTATCAGTAATAGATGCAATGCTTCTGAAGGTTCCATCAAGCAAAACATCTACGGAGATTTGGACGCACCTGAGTGATCTGCACGAGATGTCAAATAAAGGCGGGGCCTTCTTCTTCAAGAATATGTTGTTCTCGATCATGATGGACAAGAAAATGTCTTTGCAGGATCATTTGATGAAGATCAAAGATATTTGTGATCAATTGTTTGACATAGGTTGCAAGATGGAAGAAGATATGGTGGTTATAATGCTAAAAAGCTTACCACGATCATATGAGCATTTCATTAAAACACTCAACATTACATCTACGAATGTTGACTTGAATTTTGACAATTTGTGCAACAAACTCTTGCAACAAGATAGATGGAAGAAGCAATTTGATAGCAGCAGTGATTCACCGAGTGTGGAATAGGCCTTTGTAGCCAAGGACAAGGGCAAAGGCAAGTGGCCTCGGATGAAAAATCAAGAAAATGTTGATGATACTTGGAAGAATTTGAAGACTATCACATGTCATTATTGTGGTAAACTTGGTCACAGGAAGGAGCACTGCAAAAAGTGGTTGGCTGATCAAAAATCCAACCAAGGAGGGCCTCCATAAAAAGCTCATGTCATAGATCATTTTGAGCAGGAGTCAACCTTCTTTTCTTTCATGGCCAAATGACTAGCAAATCAAGTCAAGTCTTTTGCATGGTACATTGATTTTGGAGCGTCTCGACACTTTACACATAGAAAAGATTGGTTCATTGAGTATATGGCTTGCTCAAATTCAGTGATCTTCAGTGGCAATGAGGAGTATACAATTGTTGGTAGAGGCAATATTCAAATAACCTCTTGAGGGGAAAATCTTCTTTTCTTCAATGTATACTATGTTTCGAGCATGGAGCTCAATTTGCTCTCAGTGAGTTAGATTATGCGCCACTATCCAAATTTGGACGTCATTTTCAGCACACAAAAGTGTCATATTGTTGACAAGGACTCCAAGAAAACCATCGCAATTGGCATAGAGGATCATGGTTTGTATTGGCTTATTGATATTGAAGAGGTTCAATATCAATACTCTTTGCATAGAGCGTGCATTGGCATCAATACTCTTTGGAATCAACATTATGGGCATCTCAACCTTTCTTATCTCTCTCAGTTGGCTCGCGAGAATATGATTGAAGGTTTACCTAAAATCCAACAGCAAATACAAGGTGTTTGCAGAGCTTGCCAAGCAAGGAAGCAGCATAGGACTTCGTTTCCAGATGGACAAGCCTAGAGAGCATTGAGAGTTCTACAGCTGGTTCATGCAAATATATGTGGACCAATGAATATGGCATCAATCACTGGTGCTAGGTATTTTCTTTTGTTTGTAGATGATTTCAATAGGAAAATGTGGGTGTTTTTCCTAAAAGCAAAAGAAAATGGGTTTAAGGAATTCCAAGATTTCAAAGCATTAGTAGAAAAAGAGTCTAGTTGTTCAATAATCACTCTTAGGTCTGATAATGGAGGTGAATTATGTTCAAACGAATTCAAGTACTTTTGTGCTAAACACGGTATCAAATGTCAATTCACAACACCATATACTCCACAACAAAATGGAGTGGTTGAGAGAAGGAATCTTACTATTACGAAGATGTCTCGATGTATGTTGGCGAACAAGAGTGTTCCCAAGAAGTTTTGGGCAGAGGCAGTTTATACCACAATTTATATTCTCAACAGATCTCCGACATAAACAGTGAAGGAGAAGACCCCAAAGGAAGCATGGTCTGGGAAGAAAACAAAGGTGAGCCATCTAAAGGTTTTTGGTTCTACTACATACGTCTGGATTCCAAATGCCAAAAGAACCAAACTAGACTCCAAGGGTCAAAAGTTAATGCTTGCAAGGTACAATGAATATCATAAAGCCTACAGGTTGATTAATGAGGACACTAACCGCTTAACATTTAGCAAGGATATGGTGATTGATGAAAAAATTGGGCCTTTTCAGCTCTCTTCTAACATTAAGAGTATTGAATATCAATCTCTGAAGGCTAAAGATTTAGGTGTCCAACTTCCATTAGCTACACCTAAAGGGGGGGACTCCGATGATTTTGAACATGTGGAATCTCCAAGGCAAGCACCATTAACAGATGATTTTCTTCAGGAAAACTTGGATCAACATCCAAATGATATAGTACTAGGCAGCCCAAGTCATGATGACCGCACTGATTTGGATGAAAGGGTTTCTACAAAGAGACCTAAGTGGTGGGAAAGACTCATTGGTGATGTTCGAGATGATGAAATAGTTGAGGGTCGATCATTCAAAGGCAAGAGCAAGAAAAACACAATTAACTTTGCTCTTATGGCCAATATTCAAGGAGTGTATGAGCCACAAGTGTTTGTTGAGGCAAAAGATAAACCTGAATGGAAAAGGCCATGGAAACCGAACATCAAGTGTTCTTTCAGATCTTCCACGAGGGAAGAAACCCATTAGCCAAATGGGTGTACAAACTCAAGTACAAAGTTGATAGTACACTTAAAAAGTACAAAGCACGGTTGGTGGCCAAAGGGTTCTCGTTGAGAGAAGGTATTGATTATGAGGAAACCTTTGCTCCTACAGCAAATATGAGCACCATCTAGATAGTTCTAGCCATGGCAGCACAGTTTGGCTGGAAAGTCCATCGAATGGACATGAAGAGTGCCTTCCTCAATGGTGACTTAGAGGAAAAAGTGTACATGACTCAGCCTCGAGGTTTTCAAGTTGCAGGAAAGGAGCATCAGGTATGCAAACTGACAAAGGCTCTTTATGGCCTGAAGCAAGCACCCAAGGCATAGTACATAAAGATTGATAGGTATTTGGATCAACAAGGATTCCAACGAAGTCCTTTAGATCCAAATTTATACATCAAAAGCATTGGCAATGAAATCATCCTTTTAGTCATTTATGTGGATGATATCATCATTACAGGTAGTGAGGCACATTTGATTGAAGAAATCAAAATTAATTTGTGTAAGGCTTTTGACATGATAGACTTAGGCCTCCTACATTATTGCCTAGGTGTAGAGGTTTGGTAGACAGATGGTGGTATTTTGGTTTCTCAATCTAAATATGCCCAGAGTTTGCTAGACAAATTCAGAATGACAGATTGCAAAATCTTGTCTACACCTATGGAGAAAGCGCTGAAGCTTTCAGCCAAAACTGACCAAAAAGTAATCAATGAGTCAACATTCAGACAACTAGTGGGCAGCCTTATCTTTCTTATGGCCACTAAACCTGATTTGAGTTATGTTGTGAGTTACATTTCCCATTTTATGACAGCCCCAAAGGAAGAACATTGGGTTGCACCGAAGCGGGTACTAAGATATGTGAAAGGGACACTTGAGTTTAGAATTTTGTATAGCAGAAGCAAAGATCTTAGGCTCGTTGGGTTCATAGATTCAGATTGGGCAAGTTCTATTGATGACAAGAAGTCCACTTTTGGATATGTTTTCAGTCTTGGTACAAGTGTAGTCACATGGACCAATAAGAAGCAGTAGATGGTAGCTCTTTCCTCGATAGAAGCAAAGTATCAAAGAACAACCAAAACCACATGTGAGGTAGTATGGCTTCGAAGGATGCTTTCAGACATGCAAATGTCTCAAGCAAGGCTTTCACCCTTGTTTTGTGACAATCAAGGGGTGTCAAAGCTTGCCAAGAATCCAATCTTCCACGAGCGTACCAAACATGTGGAGCTTCATTGTCATTTCATCATGCAACTTGCAGAAGATGGATCAATGATGTTGCAGTATTATCCAACTGAGGACCGAGTTGTAGACATTCTTACCAAGTTCTTGAGTCCTAACAAATTTGTAAATTTTGGGATAAGCTTGGTGTAGTTAGTAGAATGGCCATTAAAGGAAGGTATTAAAATAATGTTTTATATTGTAATGGGCAATTAGCTTTTAGGATAGACTTTACGAATCTTCTTTAATAAAGTCATGTTGACTTTAGATATTTTTTCTGAGTTGTCATCCTTATCCTTTGTGGATAAGATATTTGTCATCCTTATCCTCTATGGATAAGATTTACCTTTTTGCTTTGAGTTGTCAATCTTATCTTATGAGTTGTCATCCTTATCCTCTGTCAATAAGATATTTGTAATCCTTATCCTTTGTGGATAAGATATTTGTTAGGAATTAGTGTTCACATAGTTTATTATAAGTGTAATAGATATTAAGTTGTTGAGAAACAACTTAATATTATTGTTAGTGTGGTTTGTTGGAATATTATGTAAAGGACAAATATAC
>CM021102.1:316262750-316282224 GCA_007115665.2 Sequoiadendron giganteum
CTCGTTATGGGAGACAACTACAAATAATTGTTCTTTGAAGGGAATCCTACTCCTTTCAAAGAGTCAATTGCTAAAGACTCTGAAGCTACAGAATCCGGAATCATACAACTGAAAGGAAATCAGATTCCTAAGGGTTTCATATCTTTAGAGGATATTTTTGACTGGCATGACCGTTTCATCCAAAATCAGAAGATGTCAGGTGTTAATACTTCTGCTGAACATTTCCAAGTGAACATCGGCACCGAAGACAAACCTCGGTTTGTGAATCTAGGCAAGTGTTGTACTACTAAAGAAGCTGAGAAGTTTACCGCCTTGTTCAAACAATACAAGGATGTATTTGCTTGGTCATATGAAGACTTGAAGGTCTTCACACCCATAGAATTGTCACATACAATTCCTTTGAAGTCTGATGTTAAGCCTTTCAGGCAAAAACAGAGACATTACAATCCGCGGATTCAAGATACTATCTATGCGGAAATTCAGAAGATGGTGGATGCAAAGATAATTTATCCAATCCATCACTCCACCTGGGTGTCTAACATTGTTCCTGTGCGCAAAAAGAACGGAGAAATCAGAATTTGCATGGATTTCAGGAACTTGAATTTATCGTCATTGAAGGACAATTATCCCTTACCGATCATGGAGCATACATTGCAGACAGTCACCGGATCGGAAATGCTATCACTTCTTGATGGTTTTTCTAGTTATAATCAGATTGCAGTGGCCAAGGAAGAGTAGATCAAAACAGCTTTCACCACGCCGTGGGGAACGTTTGCTTATGAGAGGATGCCTTTCGGCCTTATCAACGCCAGTGCTACTTTTCAAAGAGCCATGGATTTGGCGTTTGGGGATCTAAAAAATAAAATAATAGTAGTTTATCTAGATGACTTAACCGTTTTCTCAGATAAACGAAGCGATCATTTTTTTCACCTCGCAAAAGTTTTCGAAAGATGCAGGCATCATAGAATTTCATTGAATCCTAAAAAGACCATCTTCGCGGTGACAGAGGGCAAGTTACTTGGCCACATCGTTTCCAAGGAGGGAACTAAAATTGACCCAAATCGGGTGGAATCAATTAAGAGCCTATCTCTTCGTACAAGTAAGAAACAAGTGCATTCTTTCTTCGGTAAAGTCAACTTTATCCGAAGGTTTGTACCAGATTTTTCGGAGCTGACGAAGGAAATCTGAGCTATGATGAAAAAGACGTCCAATTTCATATGGACAGAAGAAGGCAGACAAGCCTTCATCAAAATCAAGGAAGCTATTGCTACCGCACCAACGTTGGTTTGTCCCGACTTTCAGAAGGATTTCATCCTTTACTGTTATGCGTCGGAGCACACGTTGTCTGCAATATTGACTCAGAAGCTCAGTGAAGAAGGAGAATCTCCTATCGCATTCATGAGTATCAGTTTTAAAGATTGTGAATCGCGCTATTCTCAAATTGAGAAGAACGCGTATGCTGTCATTAGAGCTGTCAAAAATTTCAGGTTCTATATCTTGAATTCACATACTACGATGTTTGTCATCGATCCAGCAGTGAAAGGTGTGCTGACTCAACAAGAGATGGGCACGAAAAGAGGAAACTGGATCGCAAGAGTTCAAGAGTATGATCTGGAAATCAAGCCAACCAAGCTCGTTTGCGGGCAAGGTCTTTGTCAATTATTAGCGGATGATGGTGATGAAAAGAAGAAAAGCAATAGCAGAACTGAACCTGAACCAGAAGAGGACCTTCCTTTGGTCCTATTAGTTGATTCTACGGAAGAATGGTACACAACCTTGTGGTATTATTCAACTTATGGTGAATGTCCACGTCACATGGACAAATAGCAGAAAAGAACTTTAAAGCTGAAAGCACAGAACTTTGTGCTTGTCAATAACGTTCTGTACAAGCATGGCCTTGACAGAGCTTTCCTTTTAGGCGTTGGCAGAGACCAGCAACAGAGATTGTTGGATGCTTTTCACAATCAAGCATGCGGTGGTCACTTCTCATCGAGGGTTACTGCATTCAAGATCCTACGAGCACGGTTCTATTGGCCAACCATGTTTCGTGACGCATATGAATGGGTGTATAGATGTCAGTCTTGTCAACAGTTTGCTGGTAAAATCAGATTGGCGGCTACTCCACTCAGGCCAGTTATCATTGATGCTCCATTTCAGCAATGGGGTATTGATTTCATAGGTCCCATCAACCCACATTCTAGCAAGGGGCATATTTATGTCCTTATAGCAACAGATTATTTTACAAAATGGGTTGAAGCGGTTCCTACCAAGCAAGCTACTTCAGAAGTTGTTTGTAACTTTTTAAAGGAAAACATCATTTCGCGCTCCGGAGTTCCTCGTAAAATTGTGGCTGACAATGCAACAAGTTTCTCATCAGAGGAGATACTTAATTTCTGTTTTGATCATGGCATCACGTTGTCACATTCATCAGATTATTACCCTCAAGGTAATGGACAAGCCGAGTCATCAAATAAAAACATAGTCACAATTGTGCACAAGCTAGTTGACACAAATAAGAAAGCTTGGCATAGCAAAATATATGATGCTCTTTGGGCTGATAGAATCACTCCCAAATGAGCCATCGACACTTCGCCTTTTATACTTTTGTATGGTACAGACGCAATGTTACCCATTACATTGGAGTTGTCCGCTTTGGAGTTGGCATCTACAGTGGATGATGAAGAATTCAAAGATCCGATCGAAAGGAGGATTTTGTACCTGATGAAGCTAGAGGAAGAAAGGGTGGAGGTTGTCGATAGGATCACTCAGCATCAAGAGCGAGTGAAGAAGATTTTTGATAAGAAAGCTCGTCCGCGAGACTTCGAGATCGGAGATCAAGTCCTGTTATGGGACAAAAGACATGAACCTAAAGGAATGCATGGTAAGTTTGATTCCTTATGGTTAGGACCCTTCTAGATACATGAATCAAGAGGAGAGAACACATACATTCTCTCACATCAAGATGGAAGGCTTCTCCCACTACCTTACAGCGGGCAATACCTCAAGCACTTCAACCCTCCGGGGGAGGATTAATTTTTGTAAGTTTTATAAATACTTTTTATGCTTTATCGTAATGTCGTATTGTGTTTCCCCGTTCAGTGATGTTTTGTCGTGTTTTAGGTGATTAAAATAGGTAGTCTTGTTGTAGGTGATTAGGATAAGTCCAAGTATATTAGGTGATTAGGAAAGAAAGTCCTGACTCCAATGCCCAATGTTAAAGTCACTGGTCTACGAAACACAGAGATTCCAGAATTCTCCTATGCCGTAAGTATCCGACATGGTCACCAGACGGAGCCTAATGTTGTACCCAAACCAAAAAATTTTGCTTCATTAAGGCATTTTGCTTAAAATGGTCTAAACCTTGTAAAAGTGAGGTCAAAAGCACCACTCTCAACTAGGGGCGCCCATCATTATGGAAGCTGTATTCAACTTTCCGTGAAATTTTCTACCAAGATGACTTCTCCAGTTTCTTGATAGCTTCGCAATGAGCTAGCCATCCAGTCCGACGGAGGAGTAAAATGCTTGAAAGCGGAAATTTAGTACAGAATGAGGGAAATGCAAAGTAGATAACTTTGAAGAGAAAAAGCACCCCTGGAGGCCAGGGGCGCCCATCTTTTTGAAGATTCAGATTAAGCTTTTTGATCAAGTGACACCCAGGAAGTTTGTTTCTATTTTTGGTCCAGCTCCGCGATGCATCTGTCAGCAGGTGAATCTGAGTTGCCGAGTTGCCGCCATCAATGGTCAAATTTGAGGTTTTATACTAGATCAGAGATTGTTCAGAAAGGACAAAAGCGCCCCTGGCAAGGTTTTAAGACCTTTAATGAAATCTGTTTGATGATTTCAGAGGTTCGTCTCGTTCGTGTCAGCTTCAGCTTTCCGTTCCCTATCTCAGTCGGTTCAGAAGATGTCTTGGCAATCCGCAGCCGGAAGTTGAGTAATTTTTGCTAGTTGTAGTAAGGGATGACATTGGTTGGGAAAAGCGCCCCTAGAGGCCAGGGGCGCCCATGATTTAGGAAGGTTTAAAGATGTTTTTTATACAAAGTGTTCATCAGGAGCCTTTGCTCAGAATTCAGTCTGCTCCGCAGTGAGCCAATCAGCGTGTTCTGAAGTTTTGTCAAATACCGGGAAACGTCAAGTGAAATATGGTCAAGTTATCAGTGAAAATGATGAAAATGCCTGAAAATATTCTAACATTGAGGTCAAAAGCGCCCTTGGAGGCTAGGGGCGCCCATCTTTTTGAAGCCTCAGATGGTTGAATTTTGAATTGCCACATCAAGGAATCTTTTTGTTAGATTTGGTCCTGCTCTTCATCGAGATTGTCAGCCAGTTGATCTGACGTGACAGTCAACTAGAATCAGTGATCAAACATGAGCTTCGTTTGAGGTTTTAGATTCTAAATTTTCAGAAAATGTCTAAGTAAGGAAGGACGCCTAAAGTCAAAGGTTGACTTTTTGAAATTCAAAAGTAGAAGTGCGCATGAAGAGAGTTTTCAGTTTGCCAAATTTTGATCTTCAGTTAAACTCTTTAAAGTTGACTTCTATTTTACCTATTTTTAGTCATAACTGGCTAAACTTAGTTTGCATGCACTAGTTAATTGAATCTTCAAGATGGCGCCCTAACTTGGGTTGGTTCTACATCCAGTTAACTAAGTTTGAAGCCAAATATAGGCCATGCGTGAGTTTTGAAGCACCAGTTGTACTTCAAGCGCCATTTCCAATGCTTGGCATGCATTTCACATGCCTTAGAAGATATTTTTCTATATATTTTGCTAATGGCGTCCATTATTCTTCATCAGAGTTGACAAGAAACATCTTTCTTGAGCATAAAATTGATCTGCAGGTGCTACAGGTGTCAGATTTCAGTATTCTTCGTAGCTACAGATTCAGATTGTTCAAGGGAAGATTATTTCAGACTTCGTTTTCCATTTGCATGTAGGTTTCATCAGTTCTACTTCAAGCATAGGCGAATTTCTACAGAAGAAGAGAGAAAACAAACAAATAAAAAACTTCTATTCTTCTGTCTTATTTTCCTCTATTCTCGTCTTAGATTTTCTTCGCATGTCAAAGAAAACGGCAGAATCTTCAGAAAAGCATCATCTGGGTTCGAGTATTTCAACATCAATGACAATACCCATGTCTTAGATTATTTTGTGAAAATTGCCTTGCTGCCTCTTTTCTAGAAGCACTGTGCTTTTTTCCAGAATTCTCTTTGCATGTGGGCCTAAATCACGTTTTTTCGCAAATCTGTTGATCTGGGTGGTTTTAGGATTCATTTCTATACAAAACCCATGTTCCAGATTTTCGCAGGAAAAATTGCCCCCAGTGCCCCTAATTGCCAGTTCAAATCCAAACTGAAAACCCTTTGCATGCCGGCCTAAAACTCAATTTTTCAAAAAACGGAGGATCTGGGTCTTTTCAGCTCACCAATGCCTACAATACCCATATGCCAGTTTTTCTCGCAGAAAATGTTCCCGAGAACCCCTTACGGTTGTTAAATCTCTCAACCGAAAAGCTCTTGCATGCCAAGGCAAAAGGTGTTTTTTCGAATTTCTGACGTTGTGGGTTTGCTTAGAATCATTTTTTGCACAATACCCCCATCTCAGAATTTTTCGTGAAAATTGCCCGTTAATAGGCTATTTTTAGCCTCATCATAAGCTGGTTTAGCTTTCCAGGAAAAGTTGTCAGAACATAGCCGTATTTACAGTCAACATTTGAGTTTTTCAGAAGGCAGTTCACTCAAATTGGATTCAAGATCAAATTGGTCTTAGTTCACAATTTCATAAGAAAAGCTGACACTGTTTTGCATCAAGCACATCAAGAGAGTTGATACCATTGGAATTCTGCGTGTGCGGTAAGTTCGTGTGCATTTCTCATAACCAGAGTGTTCACGGTCAAACTTCACAGTTTCATCATGCAACACTCTTCCATTGAGAGACATCAAGAAAAGCGTCAGAGGCGGGAAGCTGTAGAAGGAATATAGATCACCACTCCATTTACGGAGCCGCCAAAGTCACTTAGATCTCATGCCATCATCTTTATGAAGATGGTGCGTACCTTAAGCTTGATGTTGTGCAGACTGAGTTCGAAGAGTTAGTTCGTGATAACCAATGTGGAGGGCCAGAGGCGTCTAGGATGGAGTTTACAATGCTGACTATCAGTTTCAAAAAGGTGACCACAGAGGTTAGAGATAGTTAGAGGGAAATCCGGGATGGAGACAAAGAGTTAGACAAACAGTTAATCATCGTGGACAGCGTCAGAGTGCCAGATGATGATACTATTGATAAATTCCTGGAGGAGATGATAAACTTGGAGTAGACTTTCAGTTAGACCATGCAGTTGTTTACAAGGATGAGTCATAAGAAGCAGTTAACTTGAGGCTTCTTTCCGAGTTAACTTGTTGTTATACATTGCATGCATGTCTTTCTTGGAAACATCTACGTACACTTGGAGATTAGATTAGATTTTTCAGTTAACTGATGATAGCATTCCAGTTAACTTGCTTTCAATAAGGACGTGCATGCTTGCACATTGTCCATTTAGATTAGATGTTTCAGTTAACTGATGATAGTTTCCCAGTTAACTGTATAGTTTCATTCAATTAGGGTTTAAGAATAAGATCTTGCATGTCTTGCAAGACTGTAGTTGACTCAAGGTGATTTTAGGGTTGCCTACACCTTGAAGTCTATAAATAAGAGCTTTTAGCTCATTTGTAATTAGCTTTTCCTGGTGATAGAGAATTGCTGCGTTGTCGGCAACATGCCTATTCTCAAGATTGGTTCACCCTTGTAAATTAGAACTTTTGCTTGATAGCATACATGCTGCGCCTACCTTGCCTGTAGTATTGCTATTATTGTATATGTTCAAAGAGTAATTGCTGTTATAATAAATTGCTGCGCCTACCTTGCCTTCATATTATTGTTATGGTGTTTATTCGACCTTAGTTAAATGGGCTTGCTGGTTTGATCGTTATTGGATGCGTGTTGCGTTTATACAATCTACTGTCCCAGTTGCTTACCTTTTGTTTTTGTTGATTATAAGCCTATTCAGAAGAGCAAATAGTTGCGCCTACCTTGCCTTCATGTTTCGAAACTGTACTCAAAGCTTATCGTATGATGTGTGTTATAGTAGACTCATTCAGCCAAGCAGCTAATTGCGCCTACCTTGCCTTCATGTTGTGAAGCTGTACCAAGTTTACCGTTCATTTATTTGTTTTAATAAACTTCTTCCTGGATTAGCAAATAGTTGCGCCTACCTTGCCTTCATGTTGTGAGCCTGCACTTGGAGTTTATCGTACAATACATTCCTGCTCCATTTCCTCATGCTCTGTTTCTTGATGAAATTGGATAGATATTAAAGAAGTTAGCTTAGTTGTAGTTACATGATCTGTGAAACCAGAAAATACTTAGCTGCAACGTTCTAGGTTTTCTTAACCTTGTGCCTCTACCAGCTGAGAACAAAAAGATAGGACATTAGTTTAGTTTTCTATTTCATGCATTCCAACACAACGAGGGAGCTGCCCCTCTTAATTTGAAGAGCACTCATTACGTAGTGTGCATAGCTGTCTGTACAAACTTACACTCCAGAGGTGTTAGTTTTTATGCCAACAACATGCAATCTTGAAGGCTTCAAGAAAGTTTTAATAGTAAATTCTTTGCCTGAATATAGACACCAATCATTGAGACACAAGCAAATGTCATGGCTACACCATCATCTAGGACCTATCTTAGATGTTAGCACATATCTTGTCGTGATGTTGGGATGAGTAATGCAAGCTCCTCTAAGCCATAGACTTGAATTTTTAGTTTTGATATTTGTTTTGATGCCATGGATTTCATATTCCATGAGTTTTGTATACATTTGACAATATTTATATATCTAAATGTGTTATCTCCTTCAGCTAAAATTTCCGTTTATACTTATTTGATCGATGTATACTTGTAAATGTGATCAAAGTAGCTTCTATTTGATGAGGTTATTGTGTCTTTAAGGTTTATTTATTAAAGGGTGCATGAAACAAGTTTAAAATCCTTCAAAACCTCTGATTTTCTTTGTTTTTTCAATTTGCCGAGTCAGTGTCGAGTCAGGGCTCCGAGTCCAAGTCCGAGTCAAAAATCAGCTTGCTGAGTCCGAGTCTTGGAACACTGATTAATAATGCTTAACAATAGGCAAGGTAACCCAACTACGCTCACAATTTAACAAACCTTTACTAAAGAACTTCGAACAAAGGGCACCAAGATCTCAATTTACACCTTTCCACCATTATGATTCATAATTTAGCATAAACATGCTAGAACCTTACAGGCTGATCTCAATAACACAGAAGCTAGTTGATTACCTACCAACAAGAAAATCTCTTTGTTCACCCAATCATAGTGTGACCATTATCATATAACTCTTCATACTTACAGAGCCAAAGTAATCACTAGTTTGAGTCTTCAATGGAACCCGTTAGGATAATTAAGGAGTTAGATTAGTTCTTTACAACCCTTTTCAGATTTCCCACTAGGTATGAAATGCATGCTTTCATTAATGCAAACATTTATGATATTTATATATCATCCCATGCTAACACTAGTAAGACACTAAGCTGAATATGTATTTAGCTCAACTGACATTTAATACCCCGTTCATATTAAAGCCTTATCAAATAAAAGTCAACTTCCATTGTCACCCAATTGCATACCAATAATTACCAACATCGCAGAATCAAATCTGTACATAGAAATTATGCTTAATGGCATAATCAATATAAAATAATTCCAATCATATCAGATCACAAGGCAGCAGCAGTAAAAATATCTTCACAATGCAACAATTTTTGCAAAGACTTGACATGGCTCCCAATTGAAGTCCTACTATAATATGATTCAATGATATCAAATATCATAATCATATTCTAGTATGGCATCCTTTGTAATTGGAACACAACGTGCAAAGATACTAAACCATATCATACAAGATCATGATTCCATGAAGCCAATTATATATATCACTGTCCATTAAAGGACACTAAGTGCTTATCAATGCAAACATTGGTTGTGTTGCCTTACTCCATTTTACAACCTCCCTGCTAGAACTATTATTCCAGCCATTATGCTCATGGATCTAACTCATTTATTCACGCCATAATGAGGGCTTTGATAACTAATTCTAATTATATATGTATAGAGTAGTAGTTATAGCAGCCAAGTAGACATATACATGAAGCGGAAACATTCACAACACACATGAGCTGATTAATAAAATTCCTTTAAGACATTATGCATGCATACTGTGCATGGAGTGACAAAATTCCTCCAATAAAATATAGAAACATGCAGAGTTAAAGTTATATCTCTTTTAAATCAAGGGAAGGGTAATAAGTTCAAGGGTCTAGTCACTCAACCAATGACCACCTGTAGGCTTTAAAGAGATCAACACACTCTTATCATCAGTTTGCAACACAGATTTATATTAATTTTGTATAAACCACACCCTGAAACATATTCTCTACTAATTGAGGACTTCCTTATTGAGAGTAAGTTGACACATACCAAGGCCGAGAACAACATAAGGAACATCAGAAAAATGCATGCCTTTCTTTGGGGATATTATCATGTATAATTTCATAGTCTACAATGCAAATGCCCAACATTTCATACACAAAGCATAAATCAACCTAGATTAATTATTCTTCAACTGTGAGTGAATGGTTCAGAATTAAATACTATTTTAGCAAGGTAATGATAAAGGAGAGTACTCATCTCGGGACGATATTGAAGATATCTCGGAAGCAAGCATTGAGATCTAGCCTGCCACCTCTCCATGCAGCAACCTACAGAAGTATTGTACCTGTTTTCAACTTTTGCTGAGACACGTAATATTAACAATGACAGTCCTAAAGACTTCCATTGACACCGCTCTTGTTTTTACCCACTCCCTTCCTGGCCGCATCAGCCTCATCTCTTTCCTGCTCTCTATGAATACCTCCATGGCATCATCTACCTTCTCCTTTGACAAAATTTCTCTATCCTTTATCCTTTGATGGACATCCACCTTCCAATTATAATGGCTATGAATGCAAGCCCATACCATATTAAAGGGAGTTGCAGGCCCTTCCGTCTCTCGTCCCTACAGCCCATACCTATGCCATCAATTTGTGTCCATTTTATTTTATTTTTATTTGTCCTTCCTTTCAATTGACCAGACCCATAATTCAGAGTTCGGCCATCATTAATTCCACCTTTCATCATACATACATACATACATATGTACATACATACATACTTACATATGTACATACATACATATATACGTACATGTGCACGCACACACCTACGTATGTATGTACATACGCACACACGTACATACATACGTGCGTACGTATGTGTGTGTGTAATACATAGTTTACATACTCGGACTCAGAGAGTACTCAGCAAGCCCAAAATTTTTGACTCGGCAAATACTCAACAAATACTCGACAAATACTCGACAACTTAAAAAGTAGCAAAATTTCTCATGAAAACACTTTTTTTTGCAAAATTCAATTACAAAATGCATCAAATGAGTCTAAAAACCATGAGGGAGTGTTTTATATTAAATTTCATAGTTCAATACATATGGATTACAAAATGGCATCATTATACGAAGCCACATAGTGAAACTAGTAATAACTATAATGAATTTATGATGATTGTATTTGAAAATCATCATCATAAATTTCATATCTAGGCAATTACAATTTCCTCTTCCCCAACCTAGTGAAAAATTGGGAGGTAGAGGGTATGGTCCTTGCACTCGATTTTGGCTCCCTGCTTGCCGTAGAAGATTGTGGCAGTGGCTCCACCATGCTGGTAGGTGGCAGTGGCTCCTCCTCCACCACATCAATGCCATCCAATCCAATCTCCCCTACTTCTACTGCAGGCAAATCCTCCATAGCTTGCCTCTCGAAATCAGCAATCTCATCCTCTGTAAACAAGGAGGCCTCATCATCCTGTACGGTCCAATCACTGTATGGATCAATGTCATCCAAATCAATGAGCTCATCTGAAAAGTCCTGCACCTTTCTTGTGCGAAGCCAAAGATTATATTGCACAAAAACAAGATCATTGAGGCGTTGTTGAGTCAACTTGTTACGCTTCTTCATGTGAATGGAATCAAACAAACTCCAGTTTCGTTCACAGCCAAAAGCACTACAAGGTTGAGACAAAATTCGGAGGGCTAGCCTTTACAAATTTGGAGTTCTTCCACCCCAATCATCCCACCAAGAACCTACAAATAAGATATTCAAGTTTTTGTAAATATTGATAAACAATATTGTAATAAGTTAATAACTAATAAGTAATAATAATTGTAATTCATAACTTGCAAGATAAAGGCTTCACTTTTTCTTACTTGGTGTTTGGATCTCTCTTCCTCGTTCACATAATGTGGAAGAAAACAAAGGCCCCCTAGCTGCCTTATATTGTTGCAACTCTATAAGGATGAGGTCTTTCACTTCAGGTAAAGGTGTCATCCTGTCAATACATGTGAATAGGCCCTCCATAACCTCTCCATTAGCATCCGTGAAGCCATCAGAGAAGTAGAATTTGGGGTTGAGAAAGTACCCCGCTGCATGAATGGGTTGGTGGAGTTGATTGTTCCACCTTCGATCAATGATCTCCCAAATAGGGGTAAATCTATTTGCATCCCCCATGTAATAGTGTTGGATGGCCTCTTTGGCCCTATCCATTGCTTCATAAAGATATCCCATCACATTTTTCTCACCATCCACCAAGCGCAAAACCCTCACCAATGGCTCAGTCACCTATAAAGTACAAAGTAGAACTAAATTTAAATTACACCTTACAAGGAAACAAAATACTTATAGAATTTTAAATTAAGAATAAAGGATTAAATCTGAAAATTCATTAGAGTTTAAGTTACCTTGACAATCTCTAATGCTCTAGTTGCAAATTGACCATCAAAGATTATTGCTACAATCTTTTCTCCATCAGCCTTCTTTGAGTAAGTTGAGTCTACCCATGGTTGACTCACAAACATCTGCTTCAAGGAAGTCAATAAACTAGTGATACTTTGCAACGTTAGAAAATTAGTTGCAAACCTTGTAGCACCCGATCGCACAAGCTCTTTCCCCTTGGTGTGATCTCTCATCAATTGAAGAACCCATGGGTGATTATATATATATTTTGTTATGTCTCTTGCTTGTTCTACAATTGGTTTCACCCAATCAATTTTTCCTATGTCCTCCAAAAGAAGGTCAAGGCAATGAGCTCCACAAGGGGTCCAAAAAAGTGTTGGATGCCTTGCTTGAAGCAATCTACCAGCTGCCACATATGCCGCCGCATTGTCAGTAACAACTTGGACAACATTTTCTATGCCCACCTCTAAAACAACCCGCTCCAACATCAAACTCAAATTTTCTGCATTCTTTATTATGTTGGAGGCATCAATTGACTTTAGAAAAACCAACGCACCATTTGAAGCCACTATAAAATTGATAAGAGTGCGGTTTCTTCCATCTGTCCAGCCATCTGAAAGAATTGAGCATCCATACTTTTGCCATTTCTTCTTTTCAGCTTCCACAATTCCATTTGCATCTACAATAGCATCTTCAAGTAACCTGCCACTTAAATCTCTTGGACTAGGGGCCTTGTACCCTTTCCCTGCAACTGTCAATGCTGTCACCAAACACTCCCAATATGGACTCCTTGCCACATTGAAGGGAAGGTTATTATAAAACCAAAAATTTGCACAAGCCTTGTCTGCTTCTTTGTGCACCTCCCTATTCCACCCAGTACCTTCCAATGAAGGTTGTGATCCTTGAACATTTCTAGGGACAAAAAACTGGAATTTATTTGAAGTGGATGAAGTGGATGGGGTACGTATACGTGGACCGCGACTAGAGCCCACAATGCCTTGCATATTCACCTCAGAATCTTCAGTCAAATTAGGAGCAATGGCTTCTTGTATGGCTGCTTTTGTCTTTGCCCTCTCCAATTTTTTTTCATCAAGTGTTGCAAGAAGAGCTGCCATCTCTCGTTTCTCCTCTTCAGGGGCTTCTTTACATGCCTTTGCATCACGGCGAGGAATACTAGCAAGATGGTATTTGAGGCGATTGATGCCTCCACTAATCTTCTTCTTGCACCAAGTACAAATAACACTCCCTGGTACTGGCCCATAATAGCCATGTTTCCAAGCGGGATCACGGCTACCAGGGGGTCTCCTTTCAATGGCCTGGCTTGAGGCAGCTGTGTCTGAACCAGATGCAGAGGCAGATGCCATTGTGATTAAATATTAACCTGCAATATTAGAAGTTGAATAATAAATATATTAGAAGATGCAACAGATCCAATACAAAGTGAAAGGAACAATCAACTAATTGTTTAACTTTATAATTTCAGTCATTATCAAACAATAAAGTTGTAAACTATCAAAGTGAGACATTTCATTTAGTATGCTATCTGTTCTAATTTCAGTTTTTTTATTCTTATATTTTTATTTTTTGTTGGATGCACATTGATTTAATTTACTTGTATGCAAATTGGCATTGCAGTCCTAACTCCTAACTCCTAACCTTGTTGGTTGTTGCAAATTTGCAGGTGGGAGCAGCAGGTTATCTGTTATCATACTGTATTTAATAATTTATTGCAGATATTCCACTATAAAAGTACTTTGAGACTTTTGATCATAGTTTGCAGATGGGCGAGTAATCTCTTATTCTATGTAGATGAACAAAATTTGTGTGTATGTGTGTGGATTGTCATTGTGCAGCTACATCAACATATGGATATGAGTTTTTCAATTTTCACTTTAAACTTTTACAGTTTTACTCATATCCATATGCTGATGCAGCTGCACAATGACAATCCACACACATCAGAAAAACTGTAAACATGCTGGTGTTGTCTATATCAGATTTAATATTAAAATTTAAAACTTCATTCTTAATAATTTATTGCAGATATTCCACTATAAAAGTACTTTGAAGTTTGAGACTTTCGATCATAGTTTGCAAATGGGCGAGTAATCTCTTATTCTATGTAGATGAACAAAATTTGTGTGTATGTGTGTGGATTGTCATTGTGCAGCTACATCAGCATATGGATATGAGTTTTTCACTTTAAACTTTTACAGTTTTACTCATATCCATATGCTGATGCAGCTGCACAATGACAATCCAGATTCCACACACATCAGAAAAACTGTAAACATGCTGGTGTTGTCTATATCAGATTTAATATTTATTATTATTTTAATTTTTAAATGTAAAATTTCATGTATTATTCTATTATTATAAATTAATAATACCATGGGAAAATTGTAAATAATAATATCATTTTTGACATCAAATTTATGATTTATTGTAATTTGTTATTTTAAAACTAAAATTTCATATATTATTTTATTATAAATTATAATAATATCATGGCAAATAATAATATAAAAAGATATTATTATTTGTCATGATATTATAATTTATAATAAAATAATATATGGAATTTTAATTTTAAAATAATAATAAATTATTAAATATGATGTACAAAAGTGAATATTTTATCATTATGAATATTAAAAATTAAGACTCCCATGATATTATTATAAATTTATAATAAAATAATATATGAAATTTTGAAATTTTAATTTTAGAATAATAATAAATATTAAATTGATGTAGAAAAATAAAAAAATTTAATATTTTTATTATTTTATACATAAACGTTTGGAAGCATATATATAAAATAATAAAAATATTAAATCATTTCCAGGCATATGTTCATTTAATATTATCATTTTTTCAAACATATACTATGAAGTATGAAGTATGAAGTTTTAAATTTTAATATTCAGGCATATGTTCATTTAATATTAGCATATGTTTGAAAAAATGATAATAGTAAATACCCACGACCTGGCACAGGCGCCGCACAGCCAATGCGAACAGGAACTAACCTGGAAATCGCGTAGACTCCAAGTCGCGCAGCCACCACTGCAAATCGTGGAAATAAATCACGCAGCCAACACTGCAAATCGTGGAAAATGAAAAGGGTAAATGTAAACTGCAAATCGTGGAAATAAATCACGCAGCCGACATTGCAAATCGCGGAAAATGAAATGAACGCATCCAAAACGCGGAAAAAATGTGTAAAAAATCCCGCGAAAAGGTAAAAACGACTTGAAAAACGTGTCAAAAACGTGTTACGTTTTCTGTGCCGATTATTTTGCGAGCAAACAGAGATTAATCGGCAGTACTCGGAAAAAAACAGTAAAAAAACTCGGCTAGGGTTTCCTGCGAGTAAAAGTCAAGATTACTCGCCCAGCCAAAAAACATGCGATTACTCGGCTGCTCGGCGATTAATCGCCGAGTATGTATATAGAGGTGTAATATATATGTATGTATTTGGTTGTGTAGAGTGCAGTCATGTTCCATTGGGGGGGGGGGGAATGTGACAAGGTCTGCTTGAGTTTCCCAGCATATAGGGAGAAACCATGATGAACAAAGCATGCAGTGATTTGTTGTTGATTGTGATGCATAACCTCTACAAGGTGGCGATTTCGTCTTTTTGCAATGAGTATTTTCTCAACGAGTAAACATTTGGTGTCGTAGCCAAATTGAACCCTCATACACATCACATAGACAAGATGATGGCATTGTAATGGGTCAACCAGCTGAAGAGACGGTGCAAGCTAACGAAGATAGAGAAGACGAGTTGATGGAGGATCCTATGAATCTATGGGATATCTTGTTGAAGGATCACGTACGAAGGGAGGCTCTCAGGTGAGAGATCCCTCAGGCAGTCATCTGGGACGACCTCAGTTTCAACCCAGAGGTCGACCACCTCTTCAATAGATTGTCGAGATTGCTCGCACGTCACTTCATCATACTACAAGATCTTCGGGCTGATAGAGACCGACAACAAAGACGACAGCAAAGACGACAGCAAATACAACAATACGAAGAGAGAAATAAACAGGAGGAGGAATGTGACACCTGTTGTAGGCCTACTTCCGAAAATTAATGCCCGTACGTCCAAACAAGGACAAGAGCCAAGTTCCAAGTAACCAATAATCATTTGAAGAATGGGTACGAAGATCACTAAGACTAAGAGAACAAGAAGACCAATGAAGAAGACTAAAACAAATCATCGAAGAAACAAAATGAGGACCTTGCTGAAATAAACCGAGACCTTGCTGAAATAAATCAAAACCTTGTCGAAGAAACAAACCAAGTTACTTTTGGGCAACTGTTCGTAGCAGATGAAGAAGAATATAAAGATGCTGAAAAATGGATTAACTAAGGAACTTGAAAATAGTATTCGTTGTTTTCGATAATTTTTCGTATCGGAAGAAGAACCGAGAATTGGAGGATCTGAACCGAAGACCCCAGATGGAGGCAGTACAAGAACGACCTCCAAGATACCCGGTGTGTAGAGGACGCTAAGAGTGGACGTGTGGAGGACTCGTACATGGCCGTGAGTGCAAAAGAGGCACCGAAACGTTTCGAGAGAAACAGTCCAATCAAGTTCAACGCATAGCGAGGACATAAAGGAAGGAAGATGATAACTCCGCCAACCAGTCCAAGCATCGAGAGGTAGAAATTGCCAAAATTCACGTGGAATGAGTCGGGGATCCTGTCAAGCACTGAAAAACTTGTGAAACGATATGGATAGCGAATGGGTAGGAAGACATAGACTACTGGTTGAGAGCGTTTCCAGCGACTCTCAGAAGCATATCCATAAATTGGTACACAGAACTGGAAGTAGCACAAAAAGCCACATGGGGAGCACTAAGGAGAGAATTCCAAGAGGAATTCAGGCCTCTAAGAGATGATAACGAGATAGTAGCTGAAATATACAATACTAAACAGGGAAAACATGAGAATGTGTGAGCTTACAATCATAGGTTCTGTTGACGTGCCTTTTATGACAGCGCCAGCACAGAATAAAGTTGCCCAACGGTCACTCTATTCTCTCTTGATCAAAGTGTCCCACATGCTAAGATTGCTTGAAAGTTCATGTGTTCGACTCCAAGGTTCCTTTTATCGCGAATAGACTCAGTTGGTTGATGTGTTTTGCTGGTTATTTCAAGGGGACTTACGTAGTTGTTCAACTCTGTGAAGCAATTAGGACATGAATGATTTGGCAATATTGTTCTGGTATCTAGACTGACTCGGAAAATGCAGAATTTAAAGGGGATAGGGATAGGGATTCTACAAATCTACTTCTAAAGGATGGAGGACGAGGATCGACTTAAACAATCTTCAAACCAAACTTTGCTTTGTCTCCTTTCGAACAACTCCGACAAAGTTGGTGCAATCTTCAAAGGATGAGAAAGGTGTTCAAACTATGACACAACATGTTCATACCATCACTACGACGCATACAAACATATGAGCCACAATCGAAGTTAAGTTCTAATACTCCAGTTGACCACGCAAGGCGAACTTACCATCAGTAAGCCCGCTAGTGGTATGGATGAAAGAAGATATGCTCAAATCACAACGCCACACTCCACAATTAACAACTACTTGCATAAACAAAGTCTATTCTACTCTATCCACTTGAATTGGAAAGACGAACAAGCCTTGCTAGCTGCTCACAATAGAAGATAGAACCACCAAACAATGATAAATCTTTATATTATGAGAGTGTTCACAACAAATTCTTACAAAGTCCTCAATGGGAAAACTTCCTTTCCTCCTCAATCGAAGCTAACTTCTAAGCTAAATGCTATATGCCTTCTACTCTCGCTCTGATTCAATTCTTGATCTAATGTCTAATAATTTACAAATGAGGGGGGATGCCCCTTTTATAATAAGTCCAATTCAGTGGACGGTTCAGATCAAATTACAATGAAGGGCTCAGATTGAGCCACCTATGCCCTGATTAGGGTTTCTGCCCTAAAAACCGCCACAGAGAGGAGTGGGCAATGAATGCACAGAATATTCTCCACTCCCCTGCAGGAATCATAATGAGCAATTAATGCCCACTACCATCATCAAGAAGATCCTCATCAAGCAGCGCGTTCCCACTGGCCTTCTCCCGGATAGCAAACTCGATCAACCGGGCCAATACTGCTTCAACCTCCTGTGTAGAGATTGGTGGAATATGGTTGAGCTGGAACTCCAAGACTGCTACCGTCTGTCCGTATCTGATGCAAGATTTCTTCCATGTCACCAAGGCGTCCTGGGTATGCTGAATTATACTAGAGAGCGTGGAGACATTCTCAAAGTCATCCAGGACAAGTGACCTCGCAGCTGAGAAGAATGGAGGCAGTCTACTTTTCAAACCATCAGCAGTTATCTCCTCTGGGACCAACTTTCTAGCAAATATGGCTTCTAATGTATTGAGGACTCCCCCCAAGATGTTGCCCATTGCCTTCTTCACTTTAGCTGAATCTGCCCTTGCTGCGTCGTGAAATCCACGGCCTGTGACCACCGAGGAGTACCAACTGGTGAAATCGTACCTATCACCTCTCTGAATTACACCTCCATCCACTAAGGTTTCTAGAGGTACATGCATCAAAGCCCCCAAACGAAGTACAGTCTTCGTTTGATAGATGCGAGTATCACCCCAGGCCTGATCTACTATATCCATCCGTGCCAAAACATTTTAGGCCTGTCGATAAGCATCGGCAAGGTCCTCTATGAATTTCCCTGTCTCAGCATGAACACGGCTAACCCACTTGTCCGCCTCCGTTTCCATTTTCTTCAAATCCTCTAAGGCAACAACTGACTCATTCGGAAGCTCCGATGGACGTTCTACTGCCAGGTCTGCTGGTTCACCTGGACGTGCTAGATTCTGCATATATCCTATCAAGGTTTTGAGCTCCTTCTTCAATTTCTTATACTTCCCCTCCGTGCGGAGCAACTGATCCTTCAATGCCTGATAGGAGTTATCGAACTCCTCGATAACTTGGGCTCCCGTAGGATGACCCAACTCTACTGTGGTGATCACATAATTTTCAGGCCTCTCCTCGGTTCGATCACAATCTTCCCTCGGAATAGCCACCTGAAGCGTGCGGGAACCTGACTCGTCGGTCGAGATCTTTGAAAACTTTCGGGCCCTTTTCTTCTCTGGTGGCGCATTGATCCTCCTGAGGAACTCTTCCATCTCAATGGCTGGATCCGTATCATCCTCGGGTTCTCTCCTCATTCTGTCGGAAAGCCAATCAGGCACTGTCTGCTATGGATTACAAATGACAAGGGGCTGTTCTTCTGTTGCCTCCATCTCGTGCACTTCCTCTCTTCTTGCACTGGTTTGCTCGGGCTCATCCTCCTCTATAAGCTGGGTATCTCCCGACCCTTGGGTCCCTTGTTCTGTGTTTTCCTCTTCTTCCAAAGCTGTGTCCAACATCTGCTGAAAATGGGTGTCGGCCATTGTTTCCTCTTCCTCCTCCTGTTGGCCGCCCCTGGATAAACTGACACTAGCTGATTCCCGGGCGATGGGCTGATCTACCTCCTCAAGTCCCCGCTCTTCCTCTAATCCTGCCCTCTG
>CM021102.1:316282324-316381459 GCA_007115665.2 Sequoiadendron giganteum
AAACTCCTTGATGTCATCATCGTCATCAAAGACTTGCCAGTTGTCTGCATTATCTGGTACAGCTGGCCTGTAGATCAGCTCAATAGCAAAAGAATTCTGACGAAAGTCAGAATGCGGCATGAAAAGAGCAGCTGACACTGCAAGGGCATCGGCTCTGCTATTGTCTGTTCTTGGAATATACTGGATGTCAAAAGCATCGAACCAGTCGATGGCATTCCACACCCTCTGTCTATAGGATTGAAGGCGATTCTTTCTAACTTGAAACTGCTCCCTGACTTGCTTGACAATGAGCTCTGCATCTCCTTCAACTCTAAGTAATTTGATCCCCATATCCTTCGCATTTTTGAGACCCAATAAAAGCGCCTCGTACTCTGCAGTATTATTGGTACAATCAAATTGCAACCTATATGCGAATGGATATAAGCAACCTTCGGGAGAGATGATTACTACTCCCGCTCCTGATCCTGACGTTGAACAATTGCCATCAAACTGCATCCTCCACATTTTTGATTCTTCATGTGATGTAGTTGTGGAAAGTGCAAAATTTTGACAATCTTCATTGACATCAGATATCATAGCATATGTCCCTAGTCCCATGTCTTGATATAACACTTGTGCATCTGGAAACTGGGACTTAACCACCGTAAACTTTGATTTCACCTCAGGCTCTAGCTTGAATGTTCCCTTCTTCAATGGAATTGTCGCGAACGACCAATCCAACTGAATTTCTCCTCCAAGATCCTTGCAAAAACTCCTGTTGAGCAACATCCCATAACTTGTAGGAATGTCAGCAATCAAGATAGTCATCATAATCTTCTTTTCTGGACAAGATGCTAGCCTTACTTGCGCATCTTTGAGTTGGCCAACTAACGGCACCGGCTTTGATTCAAGTGAATAACACTTTTCCTTGGTTTCGGTGCATGAAAGTCCCAACGCGTTCATGATTTGTAAGGGCATGACATTGTCCGATGCTCCGCTATCTATGATGCAATTGCTGAGTTTAAAACCTCCTATATACAAAGATATATAGAACGGCTTTGGCTTGTCGTCTGTTGGAACAGAGGATTCAAGTAATGTAGGCTGAATTACAACCTTTTTCTTTACCACCTTGAGGATTCTTTCCAACTGCTCTGGATGATCCTGAAGATACTCCAGTTGTGAAATTTGTACCTTTGTCTTCATCATAGAAGACACAATGTCAAAGTTTGCTGAGGATGAATCCTGAGCAGCCGGCACGGTGTTTACTTGTGAAGACCTTTGATTGGAAGTGGAAGCCACTTCCTTTCCTTTTTCATCAGACTTTCGCTTTTCCTCTTCTTCTTTCTGTGCTTTGAAGTGTTGTGCACGTGTAAACACAGGCAATGAGATGTTCTCATGATTGACTGCAAGAGAGTATTGGCAGTAGTCTTCTTCTTTTTCTTGTTCATTAACGGGTTCTCTATCAAAGTACCCTGTTGCGAGGTCGCCATCAAAGTTGTCTGTCTGTGGTGAGACAACATTTGTAGTTGGTGAAGGTACGAAACTTGAACTAGGAGTAGCCTCAGCAAATCCCATGAGTTGACTCATTCATTGATTTTCCGGACATGTAGATCCGGTGTGTTCAACTGTGTCATGGAAAGTGCAATAAGCTGTAGACTTCTCAGCTTCAACATGCCTTTGTTGTCCTTGCGGAAACTTTGATTTGTAGTTGTTGAAAGGCTGAAAGTTATTCCTCTTCGGCTGGTACGGCTGTTGAGGTTGATATGACTGTTGTGTAGGCAGTGCTTGCTGCCCTTGTGTGGGTGACTGCCTCTTGAGAATGGTCACCTCGTTGGCTAATTTTTGAAGTAACGGATCAGCAGAAGCTTGAACAAGAGGTCTGATTGAATCATTCCTCATCTTGCCCGTCGTGATCATGTTATCTTCAATTTTGATAGCTTCCTCTTGAGTGAGTTGTAGATCTACTCCTTCACTTCTCTTTAAGAGAAAGGCTATTTCTGACAGTAGTGCATTGATGAAGCTGCTCATCAAAATCTCATCAGATGGATTTAATGTATGGGCAAGACGTGTAACAAGGCGGTTAAACCTTGCTATGAATTCCCTCATTGGTTCAGTAGGCTCCATCTTTGAATTTGAGAGCTATGCAAATAATTGGTGATTATCCTCGGCAGGCTTGAACTTTGCCAAGAATTTCTCACTCATGACTGCCCAACTTGTGATAAGACCAGGTTCAAGATGATGAAACCAGTCTGATGCGTTGTTCTCCAGGGTCTCAACAAAAAGACGAACAGCTATGTCTTCATGTGGAACATGCAAAACGGAACAAGCCACTGTGAATGCTGATATGTGTTCATCTGGATGTTTAGATCCATCGCCATGGAATCGAGGAAAGTGCTTTCGCGATCCCTTAGTGGTGCAGGAGCACTTGTTTGATTTCTTGACTCCATGAGGCCATTTGTAAATAGTTTCTCTATTTTATGTATTGAGTATTATAATAAGGTTTATCAAACCATTTTATAGGTGTTTGAGTCTTAGGAAGTAATATTTGAAGTCATTTGTCAAATAATGTTTAAAGTTGTTCCATATTGTAAAAATTGTAAAAGTTGCTCAAGAAAGTTGTCAAGCAACTTGTCAAAAGTGTCATTAAGGTGTTTTGTTAACAAACTAACTAAAAGGTGGTTGAAAATAGTTGTTTTTGGTTGTAAATCTATAAGTACATCCTCCAAAACTCGAATGGAGAGGTTGGAGACATTATTTGTGAAATTTGATGAATGGCAACCTCAAGTTTGTGTGCATTTTCTGATTTTACATTGTTTCCAGGTTGAAGTTGTGGTTTGTATGGCCTGGTATGTACTCAAATAATGGAGTATCATATATGGATGGAAATATCTTTGTTTCTAGTTTCCAATTCTTTTTGTCTCATTCAATGTTATTGAGTTTTGTGGAAGATATGATTATTTTGGTGAGACTGCCTATTTTAACAATATTGTGCAGAATTTACAATCTGAAAGAATGTGATGGTACGGATTTTAAAGTATATATTTTGGGTCTGAAACCAAGTTTATGTTGTTCCTATATGAATCTACTTTCAGTTTCTTCAAGTCTCATCAAATTTCATTAAGATTTGAATAAGTTATGATCATTTTAGTGAGGGCAGGTTTAAACCCTGTCTAGGGTTTGCAGTTTTGGGAAAAATGAAATAACTTCTTTTGGGCTACCATGGTTATGTTTCCAATGTGACATAGAATGAATAATAGAATGTGTTATACAAAGATTGATTTGGATTAATTTTGAAGGATTGTGAGATATGTTGTTGAATCCTCCTAACTCTGCATCACTTAGGCAGCTCATGATGTCCTTGTAAGGCCAACGGTCCGATGTTATTGCCCCAAGGTAGTGGGGTTGCACGTCTCACGTTTGCTCCGTTCCGACCGTTGCCGCCGTTGTTGTTGTTGTCGTTGTCGCCCATTGTGACAGGTGGGGCTGGAGATTCTTCTTCTAATCCTTCTAGAAAATGCTCAGGAACCTCCTCAAAGTGCGGCTCTTCTTGAATGGGAGGATTGCGCCTCCTTCTGTAGTAAACTTGGTAAGCCAGGTTGCTTTATTCCCACGCGGGTGGTGGCAAAACTGGTCTTCCTGCTGCAAGATCCGCCTTTTCTTCTTCTTTATCCAGAGTAGTAGCTACGTTTCTCCACTGAGTGGTAGATGTATGATTTTCAAAGATGAAACTTCGCAAGCTACTGATGATGTCTGACTGCTCGCCTGGAATTAGCACAAAGTTCGGTTGTAAGGCAGCCGGAGTAAGTCCTGGTTGTTGAACTGGAGCAGTAGGATGCCAAATGGTCATTCCCGTGACATAAAGTGTGAAGCTTTCTTGAATGTTTTCTTGCTTCGTGCCCCACGGTGGGCACCAGAAAACTGTTGGCGTAAAAACTAACACCTCTGGAGTGTAAGTTTGTACGGACAGCTATGCACACTACGTAATGAGTGCTCTTCAAATTAGGAGGGGAAGCTCCCTCGTTGTGCTGGAATGCATGAAATAGAAAACTAAACTAATGTCCTATCTTTTTGTTCTCAGCTGGTAGAGGCACAAGGTTAAGAAAACCTAGAACGTTGCAGCTAAGTATTTTCTGGTTTCGCAGATCATGTAACTACAACTAAGCTAACTTCTTTAATATCTATCCAATTTCCTCAAGAAACAGAGCATGAGGAAATGGAGCAGGAATGTATTGTACGATAAACTCCAGGTGCGGGCTCACAACATGAAGGCAAGGTAGGCGCAACTATTTGCTAATCCGGGAAGAAGTTTATTAAAACAAACAAATGAACGGTAAACCTGGTACAGCTTCACAACATGAAGGCAAGGTAGGCGCAACTATCTGCTTGGCTGAATGAGTCTACTATAACACACATCATACGATAAGCTTTGAGTACAGTTTCGCAACATGAAGGCAAGGTAGGCGCAACTATTTGCTCTTCTGAATAGGCTTATAATAAACAAAACAAAAGGTAAGCAACTAGGACAGTAGATTGTATAGACGCAACACGCATGCAATAACGATCAAACCAGCAACCCCATTTAACTAAGGTCGAATAAACACCATAACAATAATATGAAGGCAAGGTAGGTGCAGCAATTTATTATAACAGCAATTACTCTTTGAACAGATACAATAATAGCAATACTACAGGCAAGGTAGGCGCAGCATGTATGCTATCAAGCAAAAGTTCTAATTTACAAGGGTGAACCAATCTTGAGAATAGGCATGTTGCCGACAACGCAGCAATTCTCTATCACCAGGAAAAGCTAATTACAAATGAGCTAAAAGCTCTTATTTATAGACTTCAAGGTGTAGGCAACCCTAAAATCACCTTGAGTCAACTACAGTCTTGCAAGACATGCAAGATCTTATTCTTAAACCCTAATTGAATGAAACTATACAGTTAACTGGGAAACTATCATCAGTTAACTGAAACATCTAATCTAAATGGACAATGTGCAAGCATGCACGTCCTTATTGAAAGCAAGTTAACTGGAACGCTATCATCAGTTAACTGAAAAATCTAATCTAATCTCCAATTGTACGTAGATGTTTCCAAGAAAGACATGCATGCAATGTATAACAGCAAGTTAACTCGGAAAGAAGCCTCGAGTTAACTAGTTCTTATGACTCATCCTTGTAAACAACTACATGGTCTAACTGAAAGTCTACTCCAAGTTTATTATCTCCTCCAAGAATTTATCAATAGTATCATCATCTGGCACTCTGACGCTGTCCACGATGATTAACTGTTTGTCTAACTCTTTGTCTCCATCCCAGATTTCCCTCTGACTATTTCTAACCTCTGTGGTCACCTTTTTGAAACTGATAGTCAGCATTGTAAACTCCTCCATCCTGGACGCCTCTGGCCCTCCACATTGGTTATCATGAACTAACTCTTCGAACTCAGTCTGCACAGCATCAAGCTTAAGATACGCACCATCTTCATGAAGATAATGGCATGAGATCTGAGTGACTTTGGCGGCTCCGTAAATGGAGTGGTGATCTATATTCCTTCTACAGCTTGCTGCCTCTGACGCTTTTCTTGATGTCTCTCAATGGAAGAGTGTTGCATGATAAAACTGCGAAGTTTGACCATGAACACTCTGGTTATGAGAAATGCACACAAACTTACTGCACACGCAGAATTCCAATGGTATCAACTCTCTTGATGTGCTTGATGCAAAATAGTGTCAGCTTTTCTTATGAAATTGTGAATTAAGACCAATTTGATCTTGAATCCAATTTGAGTGAACTGCCTTCTGAAAAACTCAACTGTTGACTGTAAATACGGCTATGTTCTGACAACTTTTCCTGGAAAGCTAAACCAGCTTATGATGAGGCTAAAAATAGCCTATTAACGGGCAATTTTCACGAAAAATTCTAAGATGTGGGTATTGTGCAAAAAATGATTCTAAGCAAACCCACAACGTCATAAATTCGAAAAAACACCTTTTGCCTTGGCATGCAAGAGCTTTTCGGTTGAGAGATTTAACAACCGTAAGGGGTTCTCGGGAACATTTTCTGCGAGAAAAACTGGCATATGGGTATTGTAGGCATTGGTGAGCTGAAAAGACCCAGATCCTCTGTTTTTTGAAAAATTGAGTTTTAGGCTGGCATGCAAAGGGTTTTCAGTTTGGATTTGAACTGGCAATTAGGGGCACTGGGGGCAATTTTTCCTGCGAAAATCTGGAACATTGGTTTTGTATAGAAATGAATCCTAAAACCACCCAGATCAACAGATTTGCGAAAAAACGTGATTTAGGCCCACATGCAAAGAGAATTCTGGAAAAAAGCACAGTGCTTCTAGAAAAGAGGCAGCAAGGCAATTTTCACAAAATAATCTAAGACATGGGTATTGTCATTGATGTTGAAATACTCGAACCCAGATGATGCTTTTCTGAAGATTCTGCCGTTTTCTTTGACATGCAAAGAAAATCTAAGACGAGAATAGAGGAAAATAAGACAGAAGAATAGAAGTTTTTTATTTGTTTGTTTTCTCTCTTCTTCTGTAGAAATTCGCCTATGCTTGAATTAGAACTGATGAAACCTGCATGCAAATGGAAAACGAAGTCTGAAATAATCTTCCCTTAAACAATTTGAATCTGTGGCTACAAAGAATATTGAAATCTGACACCTGTAGCACCTGCAGATCAATTTTATGCTCAAGAAAGATGTTTCTTGTCAACTCTGATGAAGAATAATGGACGCCATTAGCAAAATATATAGAAAAATATCTTCTAAGGCTTGTAAAATGCATGCCAAGCATTGGAAATGGCGCTTGAAGTACAACTGGTACTTCAAAACTCACGCATGGCCTATATTTGGCTTCAAACTCAGTTAACTGGATATAGAACCAACCCAAGTTAGGGCGCCATCTTGAAGATTCAGTTAACTAGTGCATGCAAACTAAGTTTAGCCAGTTATGACTAAAAATAGGTAAAATAGAAGTCAACCTGAAAGAGTTTAACTGAAGATCAAAATTTGGCAAACTGAAAACTCTCTTCATGCGCACTTCTACTTTTGAATTTCAAAAAGTCAACCTTTGACTTTAGGCGTCCTTCCTTACTTAAACATTTTCTGAAAATTTAGAATCTAAAACCTCAAACGAAGGTCATGTTCGATCACTGATTCTAGTTGACTGTCACGTTGGATCAACTGGCTGACAATCTCGATGAAGAGCAGGACCAAATCTAACAAAAAGATTCCTTGAGGTGGCAATTCAAAATTCAACCATCTGAGGCTTCAAAAAGATGGGCGCCCCTAGCCTCCAAGGGTGCTTTTGACCTCAATGTTAGAATATTTTCAGGCATTTTCATCATTTTCACTGATAACTTGACCATATTTCACTTGACGTTTCCCGGTATTTGACAAAACTTCAGAGCACACTGACTGGCTCACTGCGGAGCAAACTAAATTCTGAGCAAAGGCTCCTGATGAACACTTTGTATAAAAAACATCTTTAAACCTTCCTAAATCATGGGCGCCCCTGGCCTCCAGGGGCGCTTTTCCCAACCAATGTCATCCCTTACTACAACTAGCAAAAATTACTCAACTTCCGACTGCGGATTGCCAAGACATCTTCTGAACCGGCTGAGACAAGGAACGGAAAGCTGAAGCTGACACGAACGAGACGAACCTCTGAAATCATCAAACAGATTTCATTAAAGGTCTTAAAACCTTGCCAGGGGCGCTTTTGTCCTTTCTAAACAATCTCTGATCTAATCTGAAACCTCAAATTTGACCACTGATGGCGGCAACTCAAATTCACCTACTGACAAATGCTTCGCGGAGCTGGACCAAAAATAGAAACAAACTTCTTGGGTGTCACTTGATCAAAAGACTTAATCTGAATCTTCAAAAAGATGGGCGCCCCTGGCCTCCAGGGGCGCTTTTTCTCTTCAAAGTTATCTACTTTGCATTTCCCTCGTTCTGTACTAAATTTCCGCTTTCAGGCATTTTACTCCTCCGTCGGACTGGATGGCTAGCTCATTGCGAAGCTATCAAGAAACTGGAGAAGTCATCTTGGTAGAAAATTTCACAGAAAGTTGAATACAGCTTCCATAATGATGGGCGCCCCTAGTTGAGAGTGGTGCTTTTGACCTCCAGACTTATCCAATTTCACAGTACTTTTACCTCGTTGAAAATCTCCTTCGTCAAAAAGCATAATTTTCAACATCTTTCATCGTAGAGCGTTCTTCTTTGAGTTTCAGGCTTAGATATTAACACCTGGTACTGGCCAACTGCCATTAATGACCTCAGAGGTCCTAACTTTTCTCCTGAAAAAGTTATAACTACCCACCAGCCTTAAACTGACTTTTAACTGAAACTGACTTCACCACTGTGATCGTGATGTGAAATAAGCCAATCAAAATTAATTTCAGCCAATTCTGACAAGTTCCTATTTTTTTAGGGTTTCGGGCTAAAAATAGATTTCAGAAACCCTAATTTTCAAAATTTTCAAATTTTGCCAGTATCTCCGTGGCATGACATTGACTCAAAGCCCATACTTTATTTGCCCAAAAATTGAGTTTTGACCTCACTTTTACAAGGTTTAGACCATTTTAAGCAAAATGCTTTAGCAAAATTTTTTGGTTTGGGTACAACACATGTTTTGTTGTCAAGCTCATTAACAAAGAGGAATGGTTAAGTAAAAAGATAAATGGTTATGTTCTAGTTTGACCTTATCTAGGATACTAATACATGGGATTGTTCTATGAGTTGTTTGTGTAGGGCATGATTGATACTTTTTTGCATTATGAAAATGGCATTTCTTGCCAACTATGACTCAATCTGTATTCAATAGTATGACTATAGCATGCCAACATTTCCTATGGTCATCCTTGTATACTAAACAAGTTGTCCAATGTATGAAACAAGATAATCCTTGATTGTGGCTTTGACTGTGAAGATGCAGAGATTTGCAATAGGGGATATGTATTTTGTAGGTTTTATGATCATGATTCATCATTGGCCTATTGCTTGCTTAGACTTATAGTTTGATGGGGGTTTGGGGGAAACACCCCAATGGGGTCGAGGGGTAGCACCCCCTACGGGGCCAAGGGGCAGTGCCCCTTGCAAGGGTCTGGGGACAGCGCCCTGTTGTGACCTATTTCACACATCGCCCCATTGCAAATGGGGACCCCCAAGTTGATGTCGCCCTCTAAAACGCCAGTTTAGAGTCCTAAATTTGAATAAGGTTTTGAGAGTCAGTCTGGCCAAGTTGAAATTTTGAACCCATTTGAAAGCTTAAACGCCATGGAAATGCTCAGAAGACCCAGTAGGCGAGGAACGCCATTGCTTTCCGTGAATTCTGACACTTACTATTTTTTAGGGATTCTGTTTTTTTGCTTTTTCCTTTTTTGATTTTCGGCATTTTTAGGCCATTCTGGAGTTCCTATTTTTTAGGGATACTTTTTGCTTTTTCTATTTTTAGAAAGTTTCTATTTTTGGAAAGTTTCTATTTTTGGATTCCATCAGGCAAGAAATCAACACGCCTCCAGATGTCAAAAGAATCAAGGTAAAATGGCAAAAGTTTTGAAAATGGCTAAGTCATGAAGTTGGCACCCTCAAGGAAGGAATGGAATGGAGGTCTCCAAATCCGCCATGGCATGAAGGAAGCCAAGTCCGCCCTTGGCATGAGGAAGCTAAAGTCCGCCCAAGATGTTTGAAGAGAGGTGGATGGCGCAAGACCAGGCAAGTCCGCCCATGGCATGGAGAGAGCCAAGTCCACCCATGGCACAAAATGGTCAAAGTCCGCCCAAAAGGGTCAACAGCATGAAGTCTAGCAAGTCCGCCCAGCATAAAGGAAAATGGCAAGAGGTCTATGAAGTCCGCCATATGCTAAAATGGCAAGAAGTCCATGAAGTCCGCCCCAAGAAGTGTGGAGAAGGGTAAAAATATGAAGGGGTCCACTCCAAGATGTTTGGAAGGGGTAAAATTACAAGGAAAACTCGCCTTATGTGGAATTAAATGGTCAATACGAGTGAAGTTTGCCATTGGACAAGGCACGAATAAAATTCGCCATGGCAAGAAAAGTGTGAAGTTCGCCTAAGACAAATGGAGAATAAAATACGCCATTGGCAAGGAATTATAAGAAGTTCGTCCAACTTTGAAAGGTAAATTTTTCGAAGGCATGAAAAACGGAGAAATGTCCAGAGGAAGAAGAGATTTGGCCGGCACGAAAATCACTCCTCAACACAACGGAATGAAATTCTTTGGCATAAAATGAAGAGTGTTTGGCAGAGCAACCATGAAGTCCGCCCCTCTCAGCCTGGAAAAATTCCTAAGGCACTAATAAAAAATGGTAAAGTGGCAAAGATCTCCAAGTTCGCCCAACCCTGAAGATGAGTCGTTTGGCTAAATAAAAATGTCCAGAAGGGTCAGAACTCCGCCTAGAAAGTTGAAATTTGGCAGATGAACTATTGAGCACATTTTAGCTAGGCAGACGATTGGAAAAGAGATATTTTGCCTCAGACAAACAGACTTAGCCATGTATCAAGGTTAAACGGGTTGGAATTTTAAATATTTTAATATTTTTAATTATTTCCCAACATTTAGGGAATTTTAATTAAAAAATTTGAAGTCTGGAGATTATTTGGAGGATTAAATTATTCTGCCTTAGATAAATTGCCGTGATTCAAAGATTTAAAGAACGTTGGAAAATTAATTTTAAACAATTAGTTTGAAATCTTCTGATATTTTCTCCAACACTTAGGCAATTTTTTGAGAAATTCGAAAATCTCAAACGGAGATGGCACAGAGATAAAAATTAGAAACTTGCTTCGACAACTGAAAGTGAAATTAGAAACCTGCCGATCTGAGAAGAAAAACGTTTCTAAAAATTGGAAGAAAATCAGAGAAAAGAAAGCAATTCCTTGAGGAAAATCGCATTTCTCAGCCATAAAATGAGTTTCAGCAACTCATTTCTTCACAATTTCGGCTGAGAAGAGGCTATCTTTCTCGAATCGTCTGGGAATCGTTTGTGAAGGAAAATTTAGTGCAAGTAACGTTGCGGTGAGAATCAAGGAAGTAATTTATTGTTGACAGGCGTGATTTTTAGAGAGAAATAATTTATTTCTTTGCTGAAAATCGTACTTCCTAGCATATTGGCGCACTTCCTTTGGCAGATTTTCAAAATTTTAAAATTCATTTGCAGCCAGAACACGATCTTTGAGGTTTGGAAATTAATCGACAATGTGTTTGCACCTCGTTGATATCTTCTACTTCATTTCCGGCACGAACTTCATTCATAAATAGGCTAATTTGATTACTTTCAGCTTGCTTTTTGATAGAAATTTTAATTTAATAAGCTGAAAGTGCGATTTTGTCCAAACTACACCCGGAGTAATTTGATTTTAAAAGTTCTTATATTAATGTTAGGCATTTTGTACTTGCAGGTTGACAGTCAATCAAGAAGAGACGTCCAGGCAAGCACAGATGAAGTTCACGAACAAAGGATCGCAGCCAGAGACGAAAATAAAATCAAAATGGAAGAACGTCTCGGACACCAATCTTGGTCATATAGACCTAGATGAATTCAAGAGAAGAGTATATGGGCACAATGGGCCTTTACCCACGCCTGCAGCCAGGAGAATGGTAAGAAATGGAATATTTCAAGCTGCTGGATTTCCGCCTGCGCTTGAATGTGCTGAATTAATGGTGGAGTGTGCGCTACCTTATAATGCTGAGTTGAGACAAATTGTGGCGCCTGACGGGAGAATATTGGCACATTTGGGAGAGTTGGCCATACAAGAGGCCTTTGGCATTCCTTCGTATCCTAAGACCACTTATAAAACTAAGGAAGACGCCCAAAGATTGTATGATGAGCAGCCTGACCTTTGTGCCGCCAACATCAACAAGTCATGGCTGGACAAGCCTAGGCCGTCAGTCAAGAAAATGCCCAAGAAGTTGATGCATATAGACTTCAAGGAGGACTACGGAGACATCATTATTTTGCTGAACAGAATAGCAGGCAGTCCTTTGGGGGTGCCATTTGAGCCATGGATATACTATTTTATTGAGGACATCACAGAGGGCGTAAAGATGATTAACTGGTCACGAATGATTAGCAACAACCTCCACGAGCAGCTTGTCAACCTAGAGAAAACGAAAACGTTTTATATGAGTTCTTATGTCATCTACATGTTGGCTAGGACTTACAAGTATGCAGGCTTGATATGCAACGGCACGGTCGGTAGCGGATCAAATGAGTTGAAGGCATACGACTGCTATCCACAATTGCAGTTGAAAGAAAAGGCACACTTCCGGCGAGCTCATGACGCCTTCCTTATGTATATCACCAGAATACTCCAGGGAGGGACGCATCAATGGCCGACTCCTAAGGCCAAGAAGCTAATTAGCAAATATGGGTCATGGTTTATCCAGTATCCCCGATATACGTACATCAGAATCCAGGGATTCACTGGGAGCCCATATCGTTTGCCCATTTTCCCAACTAACAAGATGGTCCTGTTGGAAGTACTAAGGCAACTAGAAGAATTTCAGGGCCTCCAACGGACAAAGCAAAAGGCAGCAGTAACCTTTCCCTTCTTTATAGGGAACATGCTGGAGTCTTGCCCATCATCACAAGCAGCAGATAGTGCCAGGCTCGAGATTCAAATTATCCTTTTGCTACCTATCCATCTAGGAGCCACTTCGACCCGCATCATCACATCAAGACGGTGGATGGAAGGAGGTACAAGCATAGGGTCGAACTGGAAGATTTCTGGGCAAATGCTGCGGACGAGTTTGAAGTTAGGCGAAAGATGTGGTCCAGACTGCCAGTCAGTTTGATCAGAGCAACAGAACTTTGCCGAGTGCCGGATCAGTTGGAGGAAGATGGACAGCAGGTACAGCCGCACCTTGATGAGAGCTTGCCTTTGCCGGTGGTCAGATGGTCAGAATCCGAACACGCCGATTTAAATACTTTGATGAGACCTGTCATCAAGTATACACAGTGGTGGGTTGATCAACAGGTTCAGGAACTCAGGCGAAAAAGGATAACCTTAACTTATCATATGTTGAGTGAGGTGGAATCCTATTCTTCCAATGCAGACGCATCCTAGGGCGTAGAGATGATAGAGGCCACCACTTCCAAGAAAAGGAAGGAGATAGCTGCAGGCAAGGAGCCAGTTCAGAAGCAGGCTAAGGTAAAGCCTTCACACTCGGCCGCATCTAGGAATATTGAGGAGATGTTGGCTACTGTAGACGCTTCACTGGCTGACATTAGGGATCCTTCCCCAATTCCGGAAAACAATATGGAGCCTCAGCCGGACGAAGATGCGCCACCATTTCCCACGGGCACAGAAATATTGGAGTCCGATGATGAAAATGTGGACACCCAAAATGAGGATTTCCAGGAAGGAATGATTTCAGCCCTTAGGGGAATTCTGGACGTCCCTGACAGAGAAGACAGGCCGGAAGATGAAGGCATAGAGCAACTGACGATCCCGAATTGGCTAAGAGAGAGGTTGAAAGTACAGGCGCTAGTGGAGGAGCCAGAAGAGAATGACACTGCTGACTTCTTGGCCAGACTTACGCAGACTGCCGTTAAGAAGCTAGCAAAGAAATTCTCGAGCATACAGAGACATGGAGCCGGCAACAGGACAGTGCAGATCGCAGTGCCTACAATGGACAGGCCGCAGGAGGACATGGCTCCACAAGATTATGCCATCACAACCATTGACTTGGGCCCAACCACAAAGGGCCAAGAAATTGAAGACTTGGACAATTCAGTGTCCACTATCAAGTCAAGGTTGGCAAAGGAGGTAACCAAGAGGAAGGAGTGCCAGTTAGAAATTGAGCGCCTAAAGGAGTATATCCAAGCACTTGATCAAGACAACACGGCAGCTCCTCTACTTCCGAACTCTTCACAGGGGGCCGTTAAGGAGATAGAAGAAAACATGGTCACCGTTCGGGAAGCCAGAGAATGGATAGCAGCAAAGGGGACTGAAGCTGAGGCATTCGTGGAGAGGTTGACTCTGGTTTATGGTCAGGCCACCGCCCTACTTTCTAGGCTGGCCGCTTTGGCAGAAGTATGGGATAACCTTCCGGATGTGCAAGATAGGATAATCCCTTGCCTTAGGATTCTGAAAGGAGTTCCTAAGCAGGAGCTGATAGACGGAGGTGTTATTGCAGCAGGAGCAGCCTATGACTTCCACACCTGGTATTGGGCCTTGACAGCACGAGGCGAAGTCTTGGAGAGGGTGAAGGTTGATGGTATCAGATTGGAAGAACAGGTCAAAGAAGTTCAGGCCAAACTTCTCAACATGATCGCCGATATCCTGGATAAGGAGGCTCTACGAGAGAATGACCTGCAGTTAGAGGTTTTGAAAGGGAAGGTCCAAGAAGGCATCTTCGCCATCACTGGACCTATTTTGAAGCAGGATTGGGTCAAATTGGCGAACTTCTTAAGCATCCGAGAGTCTTTTGAGAAGACCAAGCCAGAGTGGGAGGATACCTTTGCCAGATGCGCCGAGAGTGTGGACGGACTGGAATTCAGGATCGGAATGCTTCCTCAGGTCACCATGGATGAAGTTGCCTTGATCGTGTCCAGATTCATCGAACACACGGCAACGCGGGAGGATCGGGATGTAATTCCTTGAAAATAGCTCCAAAGCGCCACATCACCCTGTCAACTCTCTGTTTACTGAAGTCATTTTGGGAAACCCTAATTAGGGTTTATTTGTTTTAATCTTGGCCGTTGGCTCATTTTTAATCTGAGCCGTTTATTCAAATTCATGAACTCTATATAAACTTGATTACTCTCATTTACAATTTGTGAAGTGAGTAGTATAATATTGTTGCGACAAGACTATTTCCGTCAATAAAAGCTCTAGTGCATGATTTGCTTAGAATCACTTTTGTTTTCAAATAGTGTGCAAGGTTTAATATTTCTCCTTCAACACTTAGAGTAGAATTAGATTAGTATTTCATTTATATGTTTGTTAAGTGGATGATAGATTTGATAGCAGTGGTAGATAAGATTTAGCTCATACTTTTGTCGAATGGATGATTTGTATTCGATGTGCAAAGTTAGTCTGAGCCATTAAATTGTGGATGCTTAACTTCTGTTTGTTTTCAATTCAAACATGAAAATTATTATCACTTCCTTTGAAGATTGCACCCACTTTGCGTAGTTGTCCAAAGGAGGCAAAACAAAGTGTGGTTACCCTATTTTATCTCGTCACTGCCGTCTCTTGAGTTCCTAGGCGTAGTTTAGATTTCTAAACCCTTATCCTTTTGCCTTTTTTTTGGAATATCTGAAATACCCATCAAAAAGAGCTTCAATGATAAAACTGTCTAAGTCCTCGACTCGCGAAATGAATTTTCTGTAAGTCCCCTTGTGATTACCAGCAAATCACAACGCCCACTGACCTTGTCCATATGTCATAACCTGGCCAAAAGAAACATTGGAGTCATTGTATTATCTTCTATTTGCAATTACTTTTCAAGAGAGGATAAAGT
Organism: Sequoiadendron giganteum; assembly: GCA_007115665.2. Classification (NCBI taxonomy): domain Eukaryota; kingdom Viridiplantae; phylum Streptophyta; class Pinopsida; order Cupressales; family Cupressaceae; genus Sequoiadendron; species Sequoiadendron giganteum. Next base: position 316,297,813 of record CM021102.1, read on the forward strand.
GTCCTTGGGCATTTTATTCTGTGTATGGTGGCATATTCAAAACACACACCAACACGCCCCCAACAGGGTCGAGGGGCAACGCCCCTTGCAGGGTCCAAGGGTAGCTCCCTGAGCACACTCCCTGTTGTGATACAGGGTGAGTTCAAGGGACGAAGCTCCCGCCACTAAGCCCAAATGAAGACCTTGAAAACCACACGAACCTTCATGGTGCACGCTATTTTCATATTTTTTTGTAAATCCTAGATGAGCATGTCATAACATTGAAAGGTTGTAACTTTGTAAGTTTTTTTTTTTAAATAATTAAAAATGGTTGAGTCTGTGGGTTGAGACTCGCCTAGACTTGGCGAGTCTGGTGAGTACTCGGTTGCCTAGTCTCCCAGAGTCGTCGAGGGTGGCTCACCTCAAGACTCGCCGAGTCTAGGCGATTCTGGGTGAGTCTTGGAACTATGCTATTAATTGATGGGAAACACTAAAAGGAACCTTGATGGTGTATGAAATAGTAATCTAGGAATTCGGAGTTTTGTTATTAACCAATACAATTTTCTGAGCTACGGCTTTGTTTTGAAATAGGTATTGGTAAATAGTGATTTGTTACACTACTTATATTACTCCCCCCTATTGTTTGCCTCCTATAGTATTCTTTCTATTCCACTTCCATGAGCAAAGTTACTTGAGTGGTTGTGTAACCCTTGAGTATAGGAATCTATGTGTATGCTCTTAGAGATATAGAGGTTAGGAGAACTATATGGGACTTCAATCTTGTTTGGAAGTAGGTATATAGGTAGTCCTTCGGCCAATGATGCCCCTATGACTCAAGTCTGTAAGGGAGGTTTTAGGGAATGGGTCTAGGGGTTGGGGTTGTTCTTAAACTTGATTATCTCTCCCTCTTTAGTATGCTTCAGCTTGAGGCTGAAATCGGCATTAGATGGTGAACTCATTTTCCAATTTATATGTCCCCACTATATAGGCCTGAGTCAATAGATAGGCAACTTCTCACCATCAAGCTTATCTACTCTTAAGGTTTGTTGTGTTTGGCTTTCCAAAACCTACTCCAATCTTGGATGAACTTTTACAGTCACTACTGTTGTGGTTTGCCTTGATGTGAATGTGTGAGAATGCCTTTAGATTTGTCTAAACTAAAATAGTCGGAGTTTGTGTGTTGAACGCTTTGGCTCTGTGTCTTGGATTAATGACAAGTATAGGAGGGTATAGGTTAGCCTCATGCCATGACTTGGCTACGAATGAATTATGGAAACCTACAAACTTGCATTCAATGATGATGCTGAATTAAGCCATTATGATTTGATAGTGTGAACAACTCTTATTATGTATGGATGGTCTACTTGCTCTAATTATGTAGATGGATCTATGTTATGTTTAGGATGAAATTTCTTATGACTGCCTTTGCCAACTAGGGGAATTAATGGTAGTTATTACCAAATATGGTATGGTGTTTTGCCCTTAAGTATGTTTGGTGGATAATTGTGATTAGTAATATGCAAAAATGTTATGTACCAAGAAGTAGGATATTGTTTAATATTGCTGTTGTGAGTTTGATTTTTTTCTAACAAATAATATGTTTTTAAATAACAATTAAATGAAGTGAATGGACTTTGATTACTTCATGATTTTGTATTAGTTTATGTATGTGGGTTTGGATAGAGGCCAACTCATGTGGGCCCAATGTGTTACTTGTACATTGGATTTTGATCCCAAGACCTATAGGACCATTGTATAGTTTAATGGACCCATCTATGTGGTATTGTAACTAGATTAATTAGACTAGGGTGTAAACCCTTAGGACTGTATGTTTCAGATCAATGTTCTTGTATCCTCTAATGTTAGAATGCTAAACTAAGATTGATATAGAAGCTGACTTCTTGGCATCACAACTAGGGTTGATAAAGGGACTCTATGAGGGCATAGGTAGAGAAAAATTGTTCTCTTAGTGTAGTTTATCCCACTCATTTTGAGGTAATCACTGAAATTGTAAAACCTATGACCCACTTATAGATAAGCTTATGATTGCTCTAGCATGACAGTAGTTAGGGAGCATTCTTTGCCAAAAGAAATATTCGGCCGTATCATAGGGATTAGTATGCAAGTGATAGATACCAAGAGCTACCTGATTTCATAGGGTTAGCTAACTTTCACCAATAGCGTGTAGGTGAAAGATGCCCTGAACTACCATCTTAAGAGTTCATTATTGGCATTGGTGTATCAAAAATAATGTGTGTGCTTCTAGTGCGGTGTTTGCTTGAGGCATGGTTTTCAAGGCTTTGATTGTTAAATTAATTTAGGTGATTCATCATATAGGCACTAGTATTGGGTCTGTGATAAGACAATAAGACATCCTAATTATGTAACTTATCCAGTTGTATGATGATGTAGATGATTAATGAGCTCGGAAATCTTATTAATGACCACTTGTATTGTGTGTTGTTACACTTGAACTTTTACCAGTGATGATAACAAGCAGTATGGGATGTTTGTTTTGTCATTACAGCTGGCATTGATTTCAGAAAAGGGATGGGACCCATGGTGCAGTAGGGGGATGCACCAACATTCATTTTTTCAGTGTGGATGTACTTTATGGGCTTTGTAATGTCCCACCCTAGAGGGAACAAACCCTATTGCGATTTGCTTGATTATTTCAGTTTGACATATATGGCATATTGTCAAACAGTTTGAACTTTGAACTTTGCATGTATCCCCTTTGAAGAGTTTTTTCAGTCTGAAAATCGTTTGGTAAAGATTGCTATTGGATGGGAAACCACTCTTATCATATATTTTTCATGAAAACTCAATGCCATACATCGAAGTACTGAAGCAATATATTAATATTTATGCATTTAAAGGTCTGAACTGAATATTGATTAAAGTCTGAAGTAACATAAGCAGATTTACAGAGGTAGATTGCATATTTTTCTGACCTTAAACAGAGCCATTGCTGTCATTAGTAGTACCCAGCCAACTCATTAAATCACCTCCTTATATATATGGCAGCCTGATGTTCACTAAGGCAATCGCCAACCTTGCCAACCTCACACCACAGGTCTGAAGGAGTTATGCCCATGAACAACAATTCCTAATCCTCACTTGGCAATACACTAAATGTTCCAATGCTCATGCCCAGCATATGTAATATGCTAGCATGCAGATGTTGACAAAGCTCATGCCCAAAATTTGAAGTGACAATCTGCTGGTTTAGTGAGATTCCAGCATTAACAACACATGCCAAAGATCATTCTCTCACGAATTGCTCAGAAAATATCACGCCCAGCCAATGTATTGATATTTATGAATATTATTGGCATAGCATACCCTTCCCATTTACATGCCATAGAGGGAAGTCATTAACTTTCCTGCTGTCTAGTGCTGATGCCAAAAAGAAACGCCACAATTTGAGTGACTGAAACCAATTAACAAACAACAAACCCCTAGCGCCCATGTCTCCTGGCAAAAATACGTACAAGTGAAGAAACTCTGAAATTCTCCACAAACCACTATAGAAACCCCGTACTCTAAAATGGTGATCAATATATTTGCAATTATCTAATAAACTATTCGAACCTTGAATATTGAATCCTTCCTACAAACAATTGAAGCACAAGCACAACCCATGAAATGGAGTTGTCTGTGAGCAGCCTTGGGAGATCTTTCACTCCTATAGCATGTTGTTCCTCATGAGGGTTTTCATCCTCAACGAAGGTGAGATTTTCGAACTCTCCAGTTTACTTGCAAAACCCTTATCAAATTTCTTCTCCAAGATGATTTGCAAATGAGCTCCAAATGGCTTTTATATTTTCCCCAAACTCCCACACCCAAATTGACATTTGAAATATATTTCATTTAATTTCGATTCTCACCTTATAACCTCTTTTTAAATTGGGTGCTATACTTTATATTATAAAGTATCTTTTTTAAAACACGTATATCCCCTTAATATAAAGTCTTTTTAATATATTCATTAATAAGACATAAAGGTAAATAATTTAATTTAACTTTATTATTGGCGTTGTTAAAACTTAACACATTTGACCATAATTAATCCAAGGATATAAATATGCCATCATGCCCAATATAGAAATACTACCAGTGGACCCTACCAATGACCCCTGTGACTTACTGTAAATAATAAGTATGGTCCAAGTGTCTGAATAAGCTTTGGAAAGCACACTGCGAGAAACCTAGTAAACACTGAGCTGGGAAAACACTGACTGAGCTCAAAGGTTGATTGGACAAGTCCGCAAATGCCCTCAATGGGCCCCCTAACCACCCTATTAGTCCACGGGGACCATGATGGACTAACCTCTGCAACAGATCAATTCCTAGGTAAAGGGAACATTACAATCCACCCTCCCCAAGATTGCTTGTCCCCAAGCAATCCACACCTAACCACCCTAGCCTATCACCTGACTACCGGGATCCCAAATAAACCTGTAGAATGCTCTACCAAAACCCCTTTGCAACCATTGGATAATGATAAAGCTAAACTTGACAGCTCTATTAGACACTCTCCAAATAAGAAGCAATCTGCCAAGCATTGTAAATCTTAGATCCCTCATCCCAACTGGAAGTCCACCATACTCAACACCAGCTGACTTCCACTGTGCTACTTTGATATAATCTTCACCATGTTGAGAGGTGAAGCAACTCATTAGGATCCAATTGAACTGACGTGCCAAACCTGTCACCACCTAGATCCCAACACACCGCAACCTCACATCCATTAAACATGAGAAGATGGAGGTATCTTGAAGTGCCGACATCACAACACTTCTCTCCAACCTCTACAAATCTCCCATGGATGTGATGACTACCCCTCATAGGTGCTGAAAAATGTGTAACAACTCCTCTTGGGTTTTTGATATGGGACAGATCAACACCCTCAAGACTGTAAGACCGACCTACAGGGATGCAAATGATTGCGCCGAGGCCATAGGGCGATAGAGTATCATCCCTATGCCACTCTCCCATGCTGAGGAGATGATGCAACTCTCCTCCAAACTCATGAACAACTATTGTCCTCCACAAGTTATGAAAGAAATCCTTGTCCCATGAAGTAGGACAATCGTTCCCTATCCAAATATGGAGTAAAACTCCATCACTACGAGTTGGAGCACCATTTCCATCATGCTCACTAAAATCACAGCTCCCCTATATTCTCGTTTCCCCAAGTGTATGCCACACATGGGTAAGTGCCTCCATCGGAAATCCTCGAAGCAAAGAAGTCAAACTCTGCCAAGGAGACATTTGCATGATAAAACTCTGATCCCTGTTCCTATATACAATCATCTGAAAGAAACGGAGTCGGAGACCCCCAGGTTTTAGTTCCAACTCATGAACAGCTGTTCTCCTCCATGGGTTATGAAAGAAATCCTTGTCCCATGAAGTAGGATAACCATCCCCTATCCAAATATGGAGTAAAACTCCATCACTACGGGCTGGAGCACACTGCCATCATACTCACTAAAATTGCTGCTCCCCTGTATTCTCATTTCCCCAAGTGTATGCCACACATGGGTAAGTGCCTCCATTGGAAATCCTTGAAGCAAAGAAGTCACAAACGCTGCCAAGGAGACATCTGCATGATAAAACTTTGATCCCTGTTCTTGTATACAATCATCTAAAAGAAACGGAGACGGAGATCCCTATAGGGTGATAGAGTATCATCCCTATGTTGCTTTCCCATGTGAGGGATGATGCAACTCTCCTCCAAACTCATGAACAATTGCTGTCCTCCACGGGTTATGAAAGAAATCCTTGTCCCATGAAGTAGGACAACCATCCCCTATCCAAATATGGAGTAAAACTCCATCACTATGGGCTAGAGCACCACTACAATCATGCTCACTAAAATCACAGCTTCCCTATATTCTTGTTTTCCCAAGTGTATGCCACACATGGGTAAGTGCCTCCATCGGAAATCCTCGAAGCAAAGAAGTCGCAAACTCGGCCAAGGAGACATCTACATGATAAAACTCTGATCCCTATTCCTTTATGCAATCATCTGAAAGAAACGAAGTCGGATACCCCCAGGTTCTAGTTCCATCTTCTGAAGATGGAAACACTCCATCCCAAAATGGGTGATATAAATCTTGAGTCAACCCACACTTATGCATCATCAAATCATTTGTGTGTGGACTAAAAGAGAAGTGATGAGCACTCCTTACTATGCAGTCAAAGGTGGAATGCACCTGCTTGTGCCAATGGAAGACCTACATGGTCACTGAGAACCCATGCCTCATCACTCTCATCACATGAATCAGGAGGTGGCTCACATCCCTGATCATGAAGGGTAGATTTTGTGTTTTCTCTGCAAGTGCTCTCTGTGAACCCAATAGCAAAGTACCTATCTATTAGCAACTGGAGGTATTTTGATTATTAGCCTCTAGGGCATGCTTGATAGCATAGTTGAAAAACTCTTTGAGTAATTAATGAGTTTTGAAAAACTCTCTGGTTTTTTTTTGGTTATGGCAAGTTGTCCTCACATTTTCTCTCCAAAATTTCTTGCCAAATAAAGGAGAAAAACTCAACGAGTCCACAAAAAAAACTAGCCCATCCAAAAAAAAGGTCTCCCGCGGTCGCTAAAAAGGCATTTGATTTTCATTTGATTTTCTAGGTACTCTCCAAGTCCAAGTTTCCAAGTTTTCCTACAAGTCTTCATCTATAATATCATCTAGTTCTACCTCCCCCTAGTTTTCACTAGACATGGGAAGAGGAAAATTTGTAAAATATATTAATGTAGTATTTACTTTCAGTTTTACAAAAACAATTTGCTATTTTCATTTTGTTTCAAACTATCAATATCATGCATCCCACATGAGGATGCCATTTTGTACCAAATTTGCTTTCAAATCAATCAAATACAACTAGACTCAACTTGCTTCTTTTATGTACTCATTTATTGACTCGTTGGATGCGTCTTATCATTGAATTTTGCAAAAAAAGTGCGTTTTTAATGAAATTTAAGCAATTTTTTAGGTTGCTGAGTTTTTGTTGAGCTTCTGCCGAGTCGTGTTTTTGGGCTTGGTGAGTTTTTCAATTCGGCAATTTTTTCAACTATGCTTGATAGTTTGCAGACTAGATATAGAAGTCCCAACAACTGCCCTTGTTTGCCTTTCCTCCAATTGTGCTGACCACAAGAGGTACTCAACAAACTTCTGCATGTTGTCGAAGCGAGTTAAGGTTTGGACTACCTTATCCTCGGTAACCTTCAGTTGTTCCTTAAGTCCTTGTGGCTCACTAGGCTCATGTCTACAATTAGCCTCAACCAATGCATTACTTGAATTGTTGGCAAATGTAGGAGACATGCTCCCACAAGATGAAGCTCCGCAATCCTCATGTAAAAATGATGGAACAACCTAATGATTCCACATGCTAGTCTCACAAGAATCCGCCTCCTCGATACAAGATTCACCCAAAGCAATCTCTACTTTTCCAATGTAGAGATTGGTGCCCCCGTCACTTGTGGATGCATGCACCTCATTGTTGGCTGGTCCACAAGGTGCATGCATCACTTCCTTTGTCGTATCTATGTCTCGAACCCTCAATTGGCTCTCCCACAAAGGTGGCTCATGATCCTTGTGATGCAAGCTATGTGTAACTTCTGATTTTTCCTCAAACATCCTTCTAATGTACTTTACCAAACCAATCTTTCCAAGTCTCAAAGTAACAACTAAGTTCAGAATTTCATTAAAGGAAACCTGTGTTTCAAAACCATCTGGCATGCTCTGGTACTCCTCAAAGAGTTGGATGGCTTCCTATTCATAACCTTCCCTGATTTGTTCTTCACCCCTATGGTAACCCATTATCATACTCGAATTTTTTTCTGATTCACCTAATAGGATGGCAGGAATGTAATGTCCCCTTTTTCACAAGCATCAGAGTTGGGGATTAGCCTATTTTCCTGACCCTCGTAGGCTAATAGTTCTGGATAAAGGGTTTCTTGGATGGGCACTTGGTCGTCAATTTGCAGTGTGGATCTTCAGAGTATGGTGACAGGGTGAATTGTTGCGTTTGGCGTGATACTTGTGCTTAAATTTATGATATTCACCTTTTATTTCACCATCCTTGGCCTAGGGACCATCTGTCTTCAAAAGGAAGGGGTCACTTTATATTTTTCAATTACTATTCATTCCTAAAGTGAAAAATGTTATAACTTAAGTGAATAGTGCTCACTTTAATGAATAGTGTTTCAATGTTAAATTATATATATCAAGAGGAAAAGTTCAACCCTCTTCATGAATTGATGAATTTGGTTGATGAACTTGGGAGTTTGGTTTTGGAGGAAGAAGGAGGCTAGGGTTTCCTGATTTCTTGCAGTGGGTGAGCCTGGTGGGGCTTTGTTCTTCGTTGTTGAGCTGCTTGAGGGTGTGAAACACCACCTTAAAGTTGCTGGTCAGTTTTTGGTTGCTTCATTTGGAGTCATAAGTTGCTGTTTGCAGGTTATTCGAGCCATTTTCTAAAGGGGGTTTGGACTGCCATAGACTCCAATTCCGTTTGCATAGGAGCTGCTTTCTTTTTGAAAAGTTTTGGGGCTGTTTTGAAGAGCTACAGCCAGCCGCCTTTTTATGAGGGTTTATATCAGCACAAAGAAAAAAAACGCCTCTTCTAAGAGGCTGCAACTCACCCAAAGGGAGCGCCCTTGTCCTAGGAAGCTTCCCATTCTGGATTTTGGTGGGAGAAGCTTGGCTTTCGAAAGTAGTGTGCAATACATTGGAGACGGGTACTGTAGCAAGTTACTTTTCACAGAGATATATGGCTGTAAGTTAAAGTATGGTATATGATATAGTTAGCTCTAAATCTGATGTAAGTTATATGTTGTATGCATCTTATTATGTAATGAAGAAATCATATTTGGCCACTAAATTGAGCAATTTACGCAAGGTTATTTCAGTAGCTTAGTTTATTCGAGTTTTCATTGTATGTATATGCTTTTTAGTACTATTTTAGCATTATTGGCAAATCAAACTCAAGCAAGAAGGTAGGAATTAAACTAAAACGAAAAATCAGATCTACAAACTCAGTGAAAGACAAATCAGCAGAGTGGTGGAACACTACAAGGAACAATGGCTCTAATACCACTGTAACGTCCCACCCCAAATGGAACAAACCCTATTGTGATTTGCTCGATTATTTCAATTTGACATATTTGGCATATTGTCAAACAGTTTGCACATATCCCCTTTCAAGAGTTTTTGCAGTCTGAAAATCATTTGGTAAAGATTGCTATTGGATGGAAAACCACTCTATCATATATTTTTCATGAAAACTCAATGCCATACATCAAACTTCAAAGTACTGAAGCAATATATTAATATTTATGCATTTAAAGGTCTGAACTGAATATTGATTACAGTCTGAAATAACATAAGCAGATTTACAGGGGTAGATTGCATATATTTCTGACCTTAAACAGAGCCATTGCTGTCATCAGTAGTGCCCAACCAACTGTCATGTCCCCAAAATAGGAACACTAAAAACCCAAGTATTCAAAAGCAAATAAATAAATAAAATATATATATATATATATATATATATACAATTTAAATATTATTATAATTATAATATAATTTAAAACATATATAAATAATTATAAATAGATTAGTATATATGCAACGATCATGATTATTAAAAAGCAGTGATTAAATGCATAGCATACAACGATCTCGTAAAGGAACAGTTAGAGCAGCAATTATACTTCAAAGGCTGCAACCCATTTTATGGAGCATTAGAACTTAAAAGAAATCAATATTAAGTCAGCAAGTGTTAATCGCATAATAACTAAAAGGTGCGTTTAAGGAGATATAATGAAAGGACACTACTCTTTGTAATAGACATCTCCCTTGAAGAACGTATAAAATGAGAATGAGAGATAAGTCTGCAAGGAAGAACAAGAGTTGATATTTAGCAGATTTATTCATAAAGAGGTACAAGCAGATTAGGATATGAATGGGAAAATGAATGGAATTTGGAATATACTCCTGAAAATGAACAAAATAGAATATCAATCTATTGACAGCTAAAAAAAAGAGAATTGGTTCAAACAGATCAAGGACTCAGATAAAAGAAAAATAAATAAGAGATATATTTCTGAGTATTGTAGCAGATATAATCATCGAATGGCAGGAGAAAAAAAGGAAAGAAGAATAAATAGAAAGAGGAGAACAGTAGAGATAATGGTAAGAAATCAGAATAAGGGAACAGGGAATGGAATGTAACAAGATTTAAAACACATATATATAAACAGTGAATAAGGACAGAAATAGGAGTATTACCTTAGCATAGCAGCAGTCACAATCAGATAAGTATATTATTGAAGGAATATATAATTATAAATATATGTATATATCTATTATATATTTATATATATTCATATAAAATAATAAAATATAAATTTATAAATTGTATACGATTATGCAATAATGATGCTTGCAACAATTATTAATCCTTATTAGTCATTATTCAACTGAACTAATCTGTTTGTTTCTCTTTAAGCAATATCCTCTTAATATTGGGAACAGATAGATCAAAAGAGAGAAAGTTACAGATCAGCAATGAAATGGAAACCGATCCATTCCAGCACAGCAGATCATTATTATCTGACACATATATATTCAAGGGTATATTAGATATTTTCTGCCAATCATTGCTTTACATATGTATATATCTTGCTTATGGATAATAAAATATATTTTAGTTTATGTCTTGTGATAGAATGTGATCTGCTTGAGTGTCTAAAACTCACCTTGTGGAAAGGGCCTGGGGTGAAGTGGTAAGATCCAAAAGAGCCCACTTGCGACCTTCGCCCAATTCCACAAGAAGAAAGGGTTTGGGGTGAAGGGGTAAGAGCCAAAAAAGCCCACTTGCGACCTCCACCCAATCCCACAAGATGGCAAGTGTCTTTAGGGGGTTGAGACATTGATGGGGAAAGCAGGTACAAGCCGCCAAGGGGGAGGGCTGTGGTATACACCCTCTTAGGCTTGGTGTGGAAATGGCTTCGGGCGGACCCATCATGTCCCTTCTCCCAAAATCCTAATATGTTTGCATTGTTGATAATCTATGGATGTGATGTAATTGTCTAACTCTAATAAGTATATATACTTGCATATATGGTTCATGTGGTGATTGTAGGATTCCAATCCAAGATTGCATCATTAAAGAAATATTTATTTGGTAAGATGAACACTTAACCCTAATTCGTAGCAATTTGTGATTTGCGGGAAAAATCTAGGGAAAATCAGGAGAGGGACATTACACCAACTTATTAAATCGCCTCCTTATATTTATGACAGCCTCTTGTTCACTAAGGCAATCGCCAACCTTGCCAACCTCACATCACAGGTCTGAAGGAGTTATGCCCACGAACAACAATTCCTAATGCTCGCCTAGCAATACACCAAATGTTCCAATGCTCACGCCCAAGATATGTAATACGCTAGCATGCAAATGTTGACAAAGCTCACGCTCAAAAAATCTGCTGGTTTAGTGAGACGCCGACATTAACAACACATGCCAAAGATCATTCTCTCATGAATTGCTCAAAAAATATCACGCCCAACCAATGTATTGATGTTTATGAATATTATTGGCTTAGCATACCCTTCCCATTTACACGCCACAAAGGGAAGTCATTAACTTTCCTGCTGTCTAGTGCTGATGCCAAAAAGAACAAACAACAAACCCCCGGCACCCATGTCTCCTAGCAAAAATACGTACAAGTGAAGAAAACTCTGAAATTCTCCACAAACCATTGTAGAAACCCTATACTCTGAAATGATGATCAATATATTTGCAATTATTTGATAAATTATTCAAACCCTGAATATTGAACCCTTCTTGCAAACGATTGAAGCAGAAGCACAACCCTTGAAATGGAGTTGTTTGCGAGCAGCCTTGGGAGATCTTTCACTCCTATAGCATGTTGTTCCTCATGAGGGTTTTCATCCTCGATGAAGCTGAGATTTCAAACTCTCTAGTCTACTTGCAAAACCCTTATCAAATTTCTTCTCCAAGATGATTTGCAAATGAGCTCCAAATGGCTTATATTTTCCCCAAACTCCCATGCCCAAATTGACATTTGAAATATATTTCATTTAATTTTGATTTCTGCCTTATAACCCCTTTTTTAATAACCCCTTTTTAAATTAGGCACTATACTTTATATTATAAAGTATCTTTGTAGAAACACCCTTTTTAATATATTCATTAATAACACATAAAGTTAAATAATTTAATTTAACTTTATTATTGGCATTATTAAAACTTAACACATTGGACCATTTAAACCAAGATAGAACCATGATATAAATATGCCATCATGCCCAATATAGAAATAGTGCCAACGGACCATACCAGTGACCCTTGTGACTTACTATAAGCTTCAGAAAGCACACTGCGAGAAACCTGGTAAACACTGAGCTAGGAAAACACCGACTAAGCTCAAAGGTTGACTAAACAAGTCTACAAACGCCCTCAAAGGGCCCCCTAACCACCTTGTTAGTCCACGGGAACCAAGTGATGGACTAACCTCTTCAACAGATCATTGCCTAGGAATAGGGGACATTACATGCTTATGTGTTAGTGAACCGGGTAAAGGGAAAGATGCTTGTAGTAAGGTTGCAACCACCTTCCATTTTGCTAGCTAGTCACATTGTGTATATGTGATGTATGTATGAGCTAGTCACTACGTGTACATGTGGTGATGTTTAATTTATTCTCATTGTCTGTATGTGAGGTATGCATGAGTTAATCATATTGTGTATATTCAATGTATGCATGAAGTAGTCACATTATGTATAGGTGATGTATGCATAAGTTTGTCACATTGTGTACATGTTTTCTATACATGAGTTAATACTTGTTTATGTATGTGATGTACATATAAGTTGGTCACTATTTGGTTATGTGATATTGGTACATTGGTGGCATGAAATTAACATTTATTTGGAATGCATTGGCTATCATACTATTGTGTGTGGATTGAATTAGAAATTAGAATCATAAGCTCAATTAATGATTGACGTTGAAGATCTCATCCCAATGGTGTGGATGACGTCTTTCTATCTTGGTATGTGAACTACAGCACCTTTGATTCCTAGAAAGGGATACGTAAGCAGATGGATCTTGAATAAACCTTCAAGGATTAGGTCTGGGTCTAGGGATTGAGATTATACATTGTGGTGTAGAGCTACTACCCTTGCTATGGTTGAGTAAAGCTATGAAGCTAGCTCTTCTAATTGAACAAAAGTTGCTTGGTTGATCAATGAGAATATTGAAGATATAATAAAATTAAATTAAAAAAATGGAAGTAACCAGGGGTGGTTATTACAGACCTATCTGCTAGCATACTTAATAGAAATTTCTACTGTAGGAATTTATATGCATCATGATTACAATGCCAGGAAACCAGGCGATACCACAATAAAAGACAACAAGCTCACCACCATGGGCTGGCTTGAAGATATGCTGCGCCAATCTACATCTGCTAATGACACAATCCCGGTTTTTTATGATGTTTTGAGGGTTGATTATCATGTTCCAGTTATATAGATAGTTTCTTGTTATCATTCTGTCACGTTCTGTCTCTTGACCATTGCAAATGTAGCCAATAAAATAGGCTTTCAATAGCTGTTTCTCCCTGAATTTAAAGTTATATTTCTTGCTTTTCCTTCTCTCACAGAATTTTCCGACTCTATCCTATTGAGTGTTTTTTATTTTCTTCAGTACTAGTACTGTTCTTTTATCAGAAGTCACGATGCTTGTCTTATTGATCGTCGAAAGTGCACGTCTCTTTATGGTCATGATTTTGTACAACTGAATTGGCTTTGAACTTTTGAAGATAGTTTAATTTATTTTTTTCCATGGCCTCATAAAAAAGGATTTATTGAAGAGATTTCGTGGGATCCTCATTTACCAATCTACTTTTAGAAGGCTTGTGTTATTATAAGTTTTGGGTTTTTGTTGCTTAAGTTCTAACCATGGCGCGCTGCCTACATTCTTGCAGTTAAGCCACCCATTGAAGAACTCCATCAGTTTTTGGAATTCCAGCTTCCCAGACAATGGGCTCCTGCCTTCAGTGAACCTTATCTTGGAACGGGACCAACAGTAGATAGAAATACATCGCTTCAATTCACCTTAATGGGCCAGAAACTTTATGTCAATGCAAGTCTAGTAAGTGAAGTTTTTCTTTTAAAATTCTACAGCTGGCGATGTGTTTTACGTTTTATATAGCTGTAACCACCTTGTTTGAAGCTTTCTGATTAGCCAAATGGGCAGGTAAGTGTAGGCAGGAAACCTGTGACTGGCGTTCGCTTGTACTTAGAAGGGAAGAAATGCAATAGACTGGCAATCCATCTTCAGCATATTTCTACTACACCAAATATTTTGCAATTGTCTGATTATGATGATGCTGAACCTGAAGAATCTGATCATAAATACTATGAGCCAGTACAGTGGAAAAGTTTCTCTCATGTCTGTACTGCACCTATTGAGTGCAATGGATCATTGGTAGGTGATCCAGCATCAATTGTGACTGGGGCACAGCTTGAAGTTCGTCTTAAGAAAAGACAAAAGATCTTATTTTTGAAGCTTCAGTTTTCAAAGGTAGTTGGAGCAAGCATTCGGAAATCTGAGTGGGATTATTCTCCTAATTTATCTCAAAAGTCAGGTATTATATCAATGATCAGCATGAGTTCCTTCTCAGAACAAAAGCCACCGAAGCCTCCACCAGTTATCCTTAATTCTGCCGTACATTCTGATCATCCTTCAGTGCCTGGGCAAGTCCCCAAGCTGTCCAAGCTTGTTGATACGACAGAATTGACCAAGGGACCACAAGACATGCCTGGTCATTGGGTAGTAACTGGAGCTAAATTGTGTGTCGAGGGAGGTAAAATATCTCTGGGAGTGAAGTTTTCACTTTTAGCATTGAATGATTTTTTGTAGGAAAACACGTTACGGCCACTGGCGGCAGTGGTTGTTAATATGTTATTTATAAATGTATCTATAATTAACCATTTGAGTTATTTTATTTTTTATTATTAAGACCGTACCTCCTTTTGTGTACACACTAATTTTCACAGCTAGGTATATTTTGAGAATCATGGTCTTTGTAGCCTTCAGCAGCTTTCAAAAACAAATGGAAGTTTGTTGGTGTTTGTAATTCCTCGGTAATTAATAGTTTGGGGGCTTTTCAGGAAATGTAGTTATAGAAGTGTGAAGGTATTTATAAAGGTTGGTGGATAATCTAACCAATTGAAATTTTTCTATAATATATTTTTGTGTTTCTTTTATATTATTACTTTATTTATAAATGTAAATTATTATTATTATTTTTATACATTTAGTCTTGGATCTTACAATGATATTATAGTGGAAAAAGAGAATGGAAAGAACATAAAAAAAATTACTTTTTACATTTAGTACTGATTTTTGTTTATAATTTGCTGTATATATTTATTTTGACATTAAAATTTGCTTCAAATATTTTAGAATCTGATGGGGTGTTAAAATTGCTTCAAATATTTTAAAATCTGATGAGGTGTTAACATCACTTAAAGTATTTTATGATCTGATTTGGTGTCAAATATTTTATGATATGATGGGGTGTTAAAATCGCTTCAAATACTTAAATTTTGATGGGGTGTTAAAATTGTTGATGTGTTTATATTTGGTTGGGGCCTTTGGAAACAAGGTGTCTAGAATTGCTAGAAGTAGGGTCTCTGTTGGAGGAAAAGCCTTTGAAAACTGCTTGGAATCTGATTGTAGGCATTCAAAGTATAAGGTGATGTGATGTCCCCTACTTGGAGTATGCCTTAATTTGCCTTAAGGGACAATTACACAACATAAAATTATTTTACAAATAATATTCCATAGTAAATTATATGATAGATATTGAACTTAAGAACAAATAAACTATTAACATTTATGAAATAATGATTAACAACTTAAACTTAAATCCCATCTATAGACTCTTTTCTAATAACCAATCATGACAAGGATTGGAGAGAAATGCATGATAGGACGCCAAACAAATTATTCATCGCAATTAAGTCTAAGGACGTGCTCATACCCCCTTAGCCCCAAGTGGCAGGAACATCCAACCAAGACAATTCCATCCAACTTAGGGTGGTGTACTCGCATTGGGAGAACCTATACCACCCTTCCCTAACATGTTTCCTTGCCAACCCTACACATGATTGCTTAAAGAGGAACAAATAGATTAAATCAATTGAATAATTACTAATAAAGATTAATAATTGTTGCAAGCATCATTATTGCATGATTGTATATATATATATACGGCTCTAGGAAAATTCATCGCTAGCAATTCACTGACGAAAAATTCACTTTGGCAAAAAATTCACTGGAGTAAAATTCATCGCCAAGTAAAATTCACCGCTAGCAATTCATTGTGGCGGAAAATTAACCGCATTAATACTCTTTAATATATATTTCGAAAACTTCAATTTTATTAAAACTATTAATGCAGTTAATTTTTCGCCGCGATGAATTGTTAGCGATGAATTTTACTTGGCAGTGAATTTTCCTTACTTCTCAAATATATTCTTGGTAATAATACTCAATCCAATATATCTCTTATAATTTCCATTCCTTATTCATTTGTCTCCAATCTGCTCAATCCATTCCCATGGATGCTTTCCCAAAAATATCCTCACTTTCCTATATATCCTCTTATATATATATAACTTCTCAAATATATTCTTGTTAATAATGCTCAATCCAATATATCTCTTATAATTTCCAATCCTTATTCCTTTGCTTCCAATTTGCTCAATCCATGGGAAGGAAATATTGCTTCCTTAACAACTAATCATAGTTTTTTGTTAATAAGAATCATTTCCACCTTTAATTGCTCCATCATTAATGTGAAATTGTTGACTTTGTCTTATGTAATGGTGGGGTCCCATGGGGGGGTTGCAGGGTCTATTTTTAAGGAACAGGGGGTCTCATGGACTCATAAAAGAATTGTTATAGGATTAAATGGAATCTGATCCTGAAAAATAGTTGCTCCTATGTTTTAGGGCTGCAAACTTGAGGGGTGGAAATGGGGTGGGGTTGGAGCTCGCCCCTACAGTTTAGCATTTATCTCTGCCATTTGTCGGCAATCAACTCAAGTTTCAGATTCCTGTCGGAATAAATTTGGGGGGAAATGTTGTGAATTTACTAGTTTTTATCTCTATGTTTTGCATTGCACTCCATCAACAGTGCATAGCCTGAAACAGAGTAGCGGAGACCTTCCAACAACAGAACAGTCGAATACAACAAAGCAGCAACAGAAAGAGGTATGAGAACATTTATCTCGCATTCATCCTTTGTTTGTATTGTTTTTTGTAACACATTTGCCTCCTGTATGACGGAAAGTGACATAACCCTCGAATCTCATCTTATATGTACATGTATGTCGAAGAGATCGAGACCCGAACACGTTTAGGACATGATCCAAATAAGATGTATTTTCTCTTTTCGAAGGCATTTCTCTTGGCTGTTCAACTACTTCAAGATATTAGTGCTTTTAGAGGCTGTGCATGCTCTTTCAATACCTTTGTTAAGAGATGATAGTTTGCAAAACACTAAACTGAGTTATGCCTTTGATGGATACAATACTAGGGTGATTTGTGTCATAGGTCTAAATTGACACACATATACATATCGCAAATGTTACAATATTTTTTCTTCAGTAACAAGAACAACAGTTTAAGGGAATTCACAAAACCAAAGCAACAACAATTAGAGATTCTACACAAAAAAACTTGAAAAGATTCAGGGTCCTCACAAAAATATTCTCCAAAGAATGTGAATTCATTATTTTTATCCTTTTGAAAGAGAGAAATATTGAATAAAGAGGGGAGAAAATTTACCTCGAAAAAACAATAATATTCTTAAATTGCCAAAAAAAGGTTTACTGTAAAAATACAAATATCATGATATCTTAGAATAAACAAGAGGATTACTAGATGATTTTCAATGAGCCACAACCAACTAGGAAAGTAGAGAAGCGTTCACTCAATTTTTTCGAGAATCTGCCCAAATTGGTGGAAGAGTAACACCCATTGTTAGAAATTACGCGACAGTAATGAAAATTAGTTAAAGTACAATTTGGAGAGGTCAAGGCATTATGATATAACTTTATAAGCAATTGGTGGCTTCTCAGGAATGATTAGAATTCATTTTGGAAGTTGGGAGGATAGATCTATTTGTAGGGTTGAATTCATAGGGTTGTAACAATGCAAAATTTATGAGTGGTAAAAAAATGAAAGTGGTAGATTAGCAATCAACTGAAGTTTGGAATATTCCAACCAAATAGTCACAAATTCATAGTTCTAAAATTTGGTAAGAAATTTCAATATTTTCAGCCTACAAGTGAGTTGCCCACAACTTGAGTTAAGTGATGGAAGAGTAAGTGTTCGATGCAATTAGGACAGGGAGCCAAATTAATGGCAGCCATGGCTTTGAAGCCAAAACCTAGATATAATACTCATATCCCTAAAAGGCTAAAACATGATGAAGACACCCATTGTTGGGCATTATTTGGTAGTATCTGTTTGGCAGCTGGAAGGACAGGTCTATTTGTAGGAATGATTTCATAGGATAGTAATTATGTAAAAAAATTGAGTGCTAAAAAAGTGGAAGTGATAGACTAGCAATCAACTGAAGTTTGGAGTTTTCCAACCAAATAGTTATTTAATATTACTTCATGGTTCTAAATCTCAGTGTGTACTCACAAGAATTTCAGCCCAACAAGTAACTTGCCCATGACATGCGAGTTGAGTGGTGGAAGAGCAATTGTTCATCTTTGGTAATAATTCCTTTGCATCTTGTAACACTAATTACTAAATTACTAATGTATGCAAATAGATTAAATTAAATAGAGAAGATAGATATATATGCATCTTCTATTACAGAATGTATGTTCATTATACATTTAGAATTTTAGATTAATAAAATTCAGTTACAGTTGTGGCATACAACATCCCAAAAAAGAAAAAGTAGTGGACTAAATTTGTCAAATCAGTTCAATCCTCATCAACATTTGCCTTTTGTTTCTCAGGAACAAAAATAGGGAACTTAGAAGGAAATTATCATCCCACTTCACTTGCATCATTTATAGTATGTATTATCTCAAGAGAGGAAAAGGAGCAGACTACATTAAAAAAAATGCCAAGATGTATCATATAGATAATCAATAGCACTGTCAACTTTATCCCTGTTTTCATTGCCATATAAGGAGGAGCAGGCTACATTAAAGGGGATGCCAAATGCATTAGATATACAAACAATAGCACTGTCTTGTTTATCCCTCTTACAATTGTTAGGTAAGGAGCCAATGGTGTGTAGTCCTTTTGGGAAAAAATTGTACCTTTGTTCTTCTTGAATATTCTATGACATGTGTTTTTTCATGTTCTCTTATCTCCCTTTTCTGAATATTCTCTATAATTTGCCTTCCCATGTGCCTGTACCTACTTTGTATCATGATTCTTTTGCTTCTACTTGATGTTTTTGCTTCTCTTTGAGTGTTGTACTTGTTTCCCTCAACACACTATTTTAACTTTTGAATGTATATTTTTACTGCAGTTTGTGAGGAACCAGTTTTTTGTTACATTATCATGGATAGGAATGTGCACCGTCCGATTCCAACAAAGACTGGTTTTAGGAGGTTCAATGCAATACTATCACAGAATGACGTAGAATATGAAGATGCATACTCGCTAGATGATGAGCTCCCTGATTTTGTCCTAAGTACTCAAACAGCCAATGAATCGGTCATACCTGATTTTCCTCCATGTACAAATAGGGAAAATGAAGAAACATTCAACTCTACTCCATTTGAGTCTTATCCTAATGTTTTTTCTCCCACTGAAGTTCATTGAAGCAAAACGCATTGAGAAAGATGCAGTATCTAGTGGTGGGGCAATGAAAAAAACTACAACTTCTGTTGAAAAGTGGAAACTAGTTTAAGTGTATTATTTTCGTCATGGTGTCCTTCAGACAACAAACCAATGCCGAGATCGATGGGAGCATATTTTTCCAGAATATAAAAGGATCAGAGATTACGAGTCACATATTCCCTTTGGCCATGATAGCTAGTGGATTATGACTAGCAGAGAGAGGGCTGATAAAAAGCTTCCACCAAACTTTCCTGTTGAATTGATGGATGCAATAGAGATCAAATTTGGGGTTGATAGAGCAATTGATCTTGGGAATATTAGTATTGATACTTCAGAGATAAATTATACATTTAGTCAGAACATTCTGTCTCCAAATGAAAATGTTGATGAATTTGATACGGTGAATGCAACAGGTCAAGGCTCACAAAACACTGACAGTGAAAGAGAAAAAGGGTACACTGATAAAAAGAGGAAATCAGCATTCAAAACTACAGCTATAAAGGACACTATTATTGAAAACAACAAATTAGTTGTTTCTACATTGCAGATTGTTGAGGAGGGATGTATGAAACGCCATGAAAAAGATTATGCTTTAATGGAAATGAGGTTTAAGTGATGAAAAAATACGTGATGAAAAAATGTTCAAGTTGGAAGAGCAAAAGGTCAATGATCAATCCAAGTTGGAAGAGCAAAAGGTCAATATTCAAACAAGCTTGGTTGCTACTCTAAATTCCATTGGCCAAGCAATGATTAAGATTTTCTAATCATTTTCAAATGAAAAATGATTTGGTCAATGTTTGTACGTTGTTAAGTCAAACTTTGTATGACAATTTAATAACTATGTTAAAAACAGTTTGATACTGTTGGATTTGTCTTATTAGATTCAGCAATGTTGTTAAGTCAAACTTTGTATGGCAATTAAATAAATTTGTCTTATTACATTCACCAATGTTGATCAGCTCTTTTGAATATATATTTTAAGAGATTAATGGCTTAGTTTGATACTGTTGTATTTGCATTCACATGGGCTTAATTGTTCTGGGAATCTTAATTGGTCTGTAATGAATTATAAAACGAATTTATCATAATTTATTATAAATAGTCTAAAAATTCTATAGGCTTACAGATTAAGAGTTTTCTATGGGTTGCAAAGTGTTACAAATTTTTTGTGCAGTGCCTGCTGAGAAATTTCTTGTATGATATTGATTGGCACAAAAAAAAATCAGAGATTTTCATGAATTTTATCCTTAATTATAAGTCTCATTTTTCAAATAATGATCAAACAGAGCCCATGTGTGCTTGGAAGATTTCAATATATTGTTACATGTTAAAAGTATTAAATATGCCTTGTTTAAATATGCTCTGTTAACTATTTTCTATGTATCTGAATACAACTGTGTACTGTTTTTCATTCTTGTTTTGCTTAGTTATTTGTGTTTAAAGCCTGAGATTTCTTATGTTTATGCACTCCAAAAGAAGATACAAAATACCACAATTTCTATTACATTCTCTTAAAATTAAATCAGAACCTCTACACCTGTAAAGGGCATCTTCTAAGTGTAACGCCCCGCCACGCAACCCTAGAGGATGATGCAAACAACTACTTAAACAGGTTTTTTTTTTGTTTAAGTATAATTAATATACAAGTTCGCTTCCCAATGCAACCATCCCCTAAGGTTACGAGACTGAAACTACTTAACAACGCACAACAACAACATAAAAGAAACCATAACATTTATCTACTCAAGATAATAAGTACGCATACATTC
The DNA here is from genome assembly GCA_007115665.2 of Sequoiadendron giganteum. Taxonomy (NCBI): domain Eukaryota; kingdom Viridiplantae; phylum Streptophyta; class Pinopsida; order Cupressales; family Cupressaceae; genus Sequoiadendron; species Sequoiadendron giganteum. Next base: position 316,319,495 of record CM021102.1, read on the forward strand.
CATACAAGATAAATTACATCCAAACATAATAGATAACTTTCAAACTCATTTATCCATAACTAAATATTACAATTACAACTCTCATTCCCCGAATGAGGCAAGTCCAATAAATAAAGTGACAGTTACAACTTCCACCTCGATAACATAGAGGGGTAAAATAATACAAGAGCAACTGAAATGAAATAAAGCATGACATGAAACTGAATCCCACAAGCTCTCCAACTGGAAGTCTCGTTCACACGAACATGAAGATAGAACCCAACGGATTTAGGTGCACGCCACCCAACCAAGTGGAACCCAAAGGCCCACTCCCCATGCTAAGAGATAGTAACCAGGAATCCTAGTCAAGACCATCTACCTCTAGACACAGGCTAAATCACCACTGAACCAAACTGACACATCCAATCACATGTACCACACAAGCACATCACAAGTACAACCCAAGTACCACATACGTACAACATAAGTACACCAAAAGTACAACTCATGAGCATCACGAGTAACACACAAGGACAACTCTACATGGTCACATTGCTTCTAGAAATAAAGCAGAACAAGTATGTTAAGAGAACCATACACATAATAATCAAAAACCAACTATGGTCACACTAGGTATGTTAAGGAAACCATACCCACAAAATCGAATACCAACTATGGTCACATCAGGTATGTCAAGGAAACCATACCCACAAGATCAAAGACCGACTGTTGTCCTAGATAGAGTGTCATCACACAGCTCGTCATGGGTTATCCTCTGGGATCCTTCCTAGGCTCCGGCCCCCACAAGAAAAGGTTATCCTAGTGACCTTTACCGAATCTCGGCCCCCATACTCACTCATGCGGAGCCAAATACCTTTCATACAGACAAGATAGATGACCTTGCCATTACAAGCCTTCCCATCTCATTCCAAGTCTAAACAAGCACTTGAGTCCATGAGTGAGGCATTAATATCTTGATTAGTGAGAAGTTAGTCCTAAGCTTCTAAGTATTGTTTTAGTTATCACTTGATTAACTAACTTACAACGAGTTATCTTGGCACCACTTCGTGTGCTGGCCCCCGTTACAAGCCACTCTTCTACTAGACAACACACACACACACCATCCAAACATCAATGGAACCAAGGTGCAACAAACAAGATCACAAGTCCACTCCTTTCTCAGGAGCAACAAAGATAAAACCATCTCCAAACACTAAAGGTAACAACAATAATAAAACTGCTCCTGACCGCTCCTGACAAGGAGGCATACATTACAAATTCCACTCCTTTCTCAGGAGGTAACAAAACATTCCCTTTCGTGGAAATAGGGTAGACATTGACCATACCCCATGCACTACCCAAGGGAATTAACCAGCAGTCAACATCACAAGATTACACCCCCCAACCTCTAGGGTCTTCTGGAAGACTTACAGATTTAATACACTTAACCCATTTCCCAAAGACGTAAACATAGAGGAAACAATCACGAAGGCAAGTTGCGAGGAATTAAACTAATTTGGATATATTAAATCCATTTCCTTGAATAACATTCAGTAATCTCTTGCTCAATTAAAACTGATTTTTAACATACGTCTCTTTCAGACAAGATGAAATTTAAACCAACACTTAATTCCCTAATTGCCTTAAATAATAAAATAAGCATATACTTCTATAATTCCAGAATATAGCGTTTTTAAAATAAATAATTGTACGTCCTTGCAAACTAAATCATTTTAAAAATAAATCAATTAATTTCGCCATTTAAACACACTTCTTTAAATTCAATATTTGACCTAGCAAATAAAATTATCTTATAATAACATAGATAATTTGACTAAGAAATCAACAATTTAAATTTCTCAATTTAAATCTTGCCATTTTAAGGTCAACAAATTAATACATAGATTTGAATATTTAAATCATCATTTAAATGTTAGAGTATCTATTTGAATTTTATTTAGGGTCATGCTTAACACAACGGCGGCGGGGCTTTGGTGGCGTTTTGCAGGGGGCGGCGTCCGCGGTTTTGGTGGGGCGAACTGTGGGAATACACAGCCGACCCCATATACATGGGGCAGCTATGTATTCACACAGCCCTTCCCCAAGCTTCATACGCGGCCAGTGAGGGGGTCGCGCCGGGCGTGGCTCCCCCCCACACACCTCCCATGGGGGCGCGGTGGGGGTGAGCCCCCCTCCCCAACCCCGGTTTTTTTTTTATATAAATTTCTTTTTACCAACAAAATAAAATCCGAAACCCTATGCGGGTTTTTATAAAATCCGAAAATCATTTCCTACGGATTTTTGAAGTCCGAGCCCTTATACAGGGTTTTACATTTATTTTTATTTTTATTTATTTTTAGCATAACTTTCCCCTAACCAGAATATTTAACAATATATATATATATATATATATATATATAGATATATATATATATATATATATATATATATATATATATATATATATATATAACTATGTATATACATATACATATATAGATGAATTTGACAAAACTTCATTTAGATTGAGAGATAATTTGAACAATTCATTTAAATTCAGCCAAGAACATTTTTTTGTTTTGATTTGAGAAATCTAACTTTCAAATACAAGTTTAGGTTTTGAAAACAAGATCTAAGATGGGTTTTCATCCAAATTCTTTTTTTCTTTTTTGGAATTTTCCAAATATGAATTGCAAAAAACACTTCAAAACATAAATTTTTAAATTGCATCATAAGAACCTGGTTTCCAGAAGTTTGAAAAGATCCAAAAGGGTGCAACCATTCTCCTTCATATTTCAGTTCCTCCAAGCAAATCCAAAACCCCCAAAACCAAAAATTCCTTCCCTTCTCCATTTTTTCATCTTCTTCCAAAATTATCCCAAAAATCTCATAATCCCGAAAAATGAAAAAAAGATATCTATTTAACCCCCAAAGTCAAACTTTTGAAAATATCTCCAAAAAATTCTATTTTCCAATTTTTTTTGCATTTTCTAATTTTTTAAAATGAAATTTAAATCATTCTCAAGTTTTTCAACTTAATTTCAATTCAATAAAATCTATAATTTTCAAAATGCATAATTAACTTCATTTCAACATAATTAATTTAATTAATTAATAAAATAAATCTAATCCAAGATTTAAATTATTTATTAATTAAATTAAATTAATTACGTTATTAACATAATTCTAGTACAATTTCAATTTCACAAATTAAATACATACAGCCATATGATTACCCTTTTTAACTTGCAATTAAATAAATCCAGGCAAGATGATCAATCATGAAAGCAACATAACTCGACTAACACCAGACAACACACTAAGACTAGGGTGACGACTTGGCACGAAAAACCTAGCTACTATCTCCCAATCGAATACCGTTGGGTATTGAACACGCTCTCACCTGTGAAACCAAGTGGAGTCGATATCCTGTACCTGTCAACCTGCAAATACAGAGTATATCCACATGCATATATATATGTTAAAATTAAAACACACCGTGAAGAGGAAATCACGGAATCGTAGGGCGCTCGCAAGCGAGTGATGCGATCCATCCCCTTCACCAATACAGTATCACTGACTGTCGAATCTAACATCGTTAATGTAATCAAAAGCATAAACATCATTAATTCAATTATCCACTATGCTAATCCAAAGCATGACATAATAATAACATCAGGATAAAATACCAAGTACCAAGGTCAAAGCACTAACAGAAAATACGGCATAACCAACAGAACATTGTTCGGTCAAAAGAGCAAAACGGAGGGGTCTTACACTAAGACTTGGACATAGTTCATACTGTAAGAGATGTGGTTGAAAATATGCTTGATAGGAATAGATGGATGTCAAATTCAAACTCTTCACTACTGTTTCTGATCCCAAGTATCAAAAAAATGGCAGTGCATAATATTCGTTATTTTCATGTAACACTGATACCAATTGTCATGCTAAGTTGATGTGATGAGTTTGATTTATGTATGTATTGTAATTTGGGTGGCCATTGGACTAGCTCCAAAGAAGCAATCAATTATAGGGTGTTCTAATTTACAGTGGCCCAAAATTTTATGTTAAGGACTTTCCAAACCTCTCTCCTTTCAATAGAATTAGACGAGTATAATTTAACATAATATAAAAATATTCTTTCTTTACATTGAAAATATTTATTGGTCTATCACTCCACTTTTATCCAAGATCTACTCATCATTGGCATCTCATTATCGCTATTCTAGCTCATGACAACAAAATGAAGCTTTGTGCTTCAAACATGGAATTTACAAATTTTTTTTTTAACCATTTCTCTAACGAACAAACACTGAAATCTTATTTGATCTCTTTGGAAAAGGCAACTTTAATAAAGAGATGATTGCAACCCATCACCTTGTGTAATATTGTCATTATGTGCAGCTTCACAATGGCAAAAGACCAAAACCTAAGGAGTTTCAATCCATAGGCTCTGATAATAAATGGAGAATATAACTATAGAATATGATATGATATGAAAAATGGATTGTAAATTTAATTCATAATGTAGGAGGGCTTTGCCTGTTCAGCAAGCTTTTATCGTTGAGAAGACAAAAGGTTGATAAATTATATTATGAAACTAAATAGGAAATGCAAAAGAATTGATATGCATAATTTGCTTTTCTAACAAACTTCCACTTGTCAGTAGATATAGAATTGTTGATTCTCTAGAAAACTCAAGTGGCCTATAAATTACATTGATTTGCTTAGTAAACTAAAATTGATTGTAAAAGTGTCTCAACTGTAATATTAAAAAGTTTCAATGAAATTTTTAAATGTAAAAACCATAATGAACTAAAACAACATTTCAATTTTTAGCTGATAATTATGGTGGTCCTTGAGGGCATACTCTCTCCTAATAAAAAACATGTAAAACTGAAACACAAAAGAAGAAGTTTAAAAGTCATCCAAATTTTGCAAGCCCACAGTAAAATAATTTGTTGCCAGCTTGGTTCTTGATGTTGATAAGTGACAAGCCATGGCCCTTGGTCCTGAACTTTGTCCTCCAGGAATAGGTATGTAATCAGCCTAAGGTTGAAGTTGAAGAGTGTTTATGATGCATGTAGGTCTTTGATATTGTTGGCATGAAAACATTTGAAGATTACGTTTTTAAGTTCAGAGAGCAAAGGTTGTGTATGTGAACAATTTTTTTTAACACAATGCCATAATATAGAAATAGCTATATGTAATAAAGTATGCATATTTGCAAGTAATCAAATAGAAGGTGCACAAGAAAGTTAGCCTATAATATGGTAAGCCAAACAAGGCTGGTGGATAGATTTATAACAATCAAGGTAGTTTTGATTTAATTCATATATATTATAGTTTATATACCCTATTTGAAGGGAAGCAAGAAAGGAAGAACACGAACAGTTGGATACTGATTTTTTGTGTGTGGATTGAGGATGCTTTCAGTTGGTGTACATGCATATTTTTTTATAGGCTTCACATGTAATGTCACCTTAAAAAAAATTGGCCTACTATTTTTTTCTATGTATCAATTTAACTTAGCATCAGATACCAATTCACCATCTTCCTAACATAATAGTATTAATTCTATATTTTACTTATAAACTGAAAACTCAATTTTAGAGATCATATGATCTACTAATAGAGTATAATGCAAACAACATTATGTACACAAGTCTTATTGGTATAGTCATGTTTGATTGTGTATTGAGATCATTGCATATTCATTTACTATTTATTACTATCATGAATAAACCTTAGTATAAATCTGAATTATTCAACTCGGAATTTGATAAATAACTTATGCAATTCACTAAGCATTAAATTGCACCCCATCATAACATGCCACTCAGAAATTTAAGGGGTCCATTTTTGCATGTATAACTTTATAGCATTGAGATGCATAGTTGAATGTTAGTGCGCTATTTGATGCCCAAACCTTGCTCTCAATGCTACTAGCTTTGTAAATACATCACACAACTCTTACCCTATTGTGGAGCAGATTAGACATTGCATGGTGGGCCTTGTGATCTTTGATATAGATTCCTTCAGACATCCAAAATCTAAATACAAAGAAATATAGATGCAGCATGAAATAAACATAAGACAACGTGCATAAACTACCTTATGAGTTGTCATTTTCTCACTCTTGGTTTCTCTTGTACATGTATTTTGGTGCTTGTGCTCTTGAATTTGCACTCAAGTATTTCAAATCAGTTGAAGGGAAAATTTTCATCAAGTGTCGAGTGAAAAAAGTGAGGCAATTTAATGATGGCAATGGATGATTACAGAATTTTAATGGGACTTTAAAATGCATGATTAAGGAAGTACCTAAGGTCTCCACAACCGAATAATATATATCCACTCCATTTATATAAGCTTGTGAAAATGTGAACAACATTTTGAGCATTGATCCTTGAATAGGGGTGCTGTGAAATTACAAAAAGCTTCAACCAAACAAAGTGTGGAACAAACTTAACTGCTATCTATTATATTACTAGATATTGTATAATATAATCAAATTTCAGAGCCCTATTAATTAACATTTCAGGGTTGAAATCAAACATCAAAAACCTCGCCATAGAACAAGGGAGAAGGACACTACATAATACTCTGGAACTTTTGCTTTTAAATGTAGCCTCTTGCCTGCTGACCTGCAAAATTACACTACCTTTCATCTCAAGCTTGTTTTGTTTACATCTATATTTTTTATTTCTCTGTGATTGTGAAAGTAATAGGCGACCCCTTATGATTTAATATAATCGCAAGCACTCGGAATGGTTCTGATTTAATATAATTGCAGGCACTTGGAATGGTTCTGATTTTTTTTATTTTGTGGTTTTGTAGGGAGGACATCAGTATTGCATAATGAATTCTGCTTCAATTAAAAAGCTAAAATTCCTTCTTTCCACTGCATCAAATATTATTCAGTTAACATTACAAATTTGGAATGATCTTCAAAACTCAAACATCATACAACAACAAAAACAAGAGACAAAGAATAAAGTTATCTAAAATAAGACAATCATCAAATATGGAATTAGATGACATGGAAACAATGCTTCATACAATAACTTCTGAGGTGGAAAGTGACATTGTCGAAACATTATCTATTTCTCAGTGGGAAGGAAAGATTCAGGGGGGAGTGGTATGTGAAACCACGCTCTTTGCATTGGTGGAACCACTACATTTTTCAAGTTAGATGTGATGATGAATGTTTCCGCAGCATTTTCAGGTTGCCATATGCATTATTTCAAAATATTTGTGAGATTCTAAATGATGATCTAAAACAAGGTGAAATACCATATTCATTTGCTACAACTATTAAAAGTAGAGTCCTTCCAGTAGAGAAACAGGTTGCCATTGCAATTTTACGATTGTCATCTGGGATGACAATGCTTAACATTAGTGAATTGTTTGGTTGTGGAAAGTCAATTGTGGTAAGAGTTGTAAATAAGTTCATCAATATCTTTTATATTCGATTTTGAAGTCATATCCAATGGCCTAGTAATCAAATGAAACTTGAGCATGTAAAAGAAGGTTTTCGTCTAAAACAAGGATTTCCAAATTGTTGTGGAGCTATAGATGTAACTCACATTCAGTTTCATCTTCCACCTAATGAGTGCTCTACTGATTGGTATGATCGTGATCATAACTATAGTATGTCATTACAAGAAATTGTTGATAGCAATATGTATTTCATGGACATTTTTACAGGGTGCCCTGGTTCAGTAAATGATTCTAGACTTCTACGGAATTCTTTTTTCCATAAAATGTGTGAAGGTGGACATAGATTAAATGGTCAATTAGTATCAATTGGCCCATTAAATATAAGAGAGTATATTATTGGAGATGGTGGATATCCATTGTTGAAATGGTTAACTACACCTTTCAGTAGAGGTCTAACAAGTAGTAAGAGGGAATACAATTTTAAGTTGTCATCAACACGTATTGTGGTAGAGCGTGCATTTGGAAGGCTAAAAAAAATGTGGCGGATTTTGGAATCCAAAATGTGGCATCCAAATTTGGAAGTGCTTCCAAAAACCATTATTTGTTGTTGTGTATTGCATAATATGACATTAGATGTTGTGCAAGGTGAAGATGATCCATGTGATGATGCTTTTGTAGATAATGGAACAAATATGCCAACCAATGAGTTAGCTGATCCAGTTGCAACACGTGCTCGAGAAGCATTAATGACTTTTGTAAATGGTGATTTGAATAATGTAAATGGTGATTAATTACTATCTTTTTAACTGTATTTTAGTTGTTTTCTATGCATTGTCCTTTCATGGACTTGTACTTTATGGATTATCTCTCATGCCTTATACACATCATTTAATTGTAAGGCATAAGAATACTGTTAAATTATTCTAAGTTTCAAAATTGTAATCCCCTTTTACAAGGAACCATTGAGGCTGGTAATAAGCACATTGGAATATTAGTTCTCCTTTACATAGAAAATTAACAGTGCTGCTCTCAAGGTGTTCTTCTTATTGTGTTCTCCTTAAAATCAGCAATTTAAATTTTTTTAATTTATTTCAATTTAACTGGATTATGTGATTTTAGATTTGCAGCTTGGAAAAGTATAGTCTTTGAATTACATTAAAGGTTTGGAGTGTGATAAACACTAGATTTTTGTGATGTTAAATGGAGCCTGATTTTTTGATTAATGCTGGAGTTTTATCTAGGTAATTTCAATTTAAGTGGTTTTGTGATTAATGAATGTGATCCAAGTACTTGTTATATTTCATAAGTTCCTTTGCAACATGATAACTATGGTCTTAGCATACGATTCTTTTGGTAACTATGGTTTTAATGATGAGGGATGCATGGACTATAACCGTAAAACCTCAACTACTGAATGTGTAAGCATTTTAATTGATGAATGTTGATCGTTGTGCTATTTTTTTTTAATATTAAAGACAAAAAATATTTGTCAAAAGTTTTTTCCTTTCCAAGGCCATCTTAACCATGATTTACATGAGAAAAAGGTGTCTAAATTCATAAGGTACTAGTGGTTATGAATTTTCTCACATTTATCTTTAACCCTGATGCAAAATCAACTTGAACTCATAAGTCAAAGTAGGTTTAATTTATAATAATAAGGCAAAAGAATGGACTTCATCAATTTTCTATATCAATTTCTACTTAGATAAACTAGTATATCTTTACAGAAAAATAAATTGAAAACAATTGTAAAAGAAAATAATTGGCCAAACAAATTTGCCTCTAGGAAATAGTAATCATTGTGTACAAGAAATCTGAATACAAAGATCTAGATTAACATAATAGTTACTCATAATTTTGAACAGCAGAATACTAGTTTAAAGTGTTTCATTTTGGATCATTCTCTTAAGCAAGACTTGGAGGTTTTTGATTACATTCTTCTAGAATATTCTCAATTGGATAGACTCGGGTATCACTAATAAACTTGATTTGCATTTGCAGATTTTTCCCATGCAGCTTGATTGGCATAGTGGTTAAAGAGTCATATAAAAGCTATCAAGGTTGTTTATGCACCCACTCACTTTAACAATTCACCGACAACAATATGATATGAAATGTTGGTGGTGAATTTTCCATGGGATGAATTTATCATGACATTGAATTGTTGGCCATGAATTATTAAAAGTGAATTTGTTGATGGTAATTTTTTCAAGAGCCATTTTTGAAATATTAAATAACCAATTATTGGATCTATATGAAATACAATGATATGATGACTTTATTTCCATTCCTCTAAATTCTTTGGGAGATTGTATTTATTTTGTTATACATTGCACAATTGTTGATTTTGTAAAATAAGTTTTCAAAGATATATTAATAATATATAACAATAATAATAAATAAATCAATAATTTAATATTAATAATAATATAATATTAAGGATAACAATATATTTATAAAAATAATATTTGTAAATAGTATTGATAATAAAATAATGTTGAACATAATATAGGCAAACCTTTTTTATTAATTGACCTTCCACACATCTATGGCGTACTCATTGCACACCAATCCTTAGTTGTAAGCAACTTATTGACATAGCAAAAATTGCAATAGAAGATGCTAAAAAAATTATTTAAATAGATATATGCACACACTTAAACAAATACCATCATGTAGTTTTCAATTGATTAAAATATTTAAAAATATTAAAAGTAAAATTCATGAGAACACTAGCTTCCTTAAATTTTGGAGGTTAATGTTTAAGCTGGGCCACACTTCATGGGATCACCAGCTTCCTTAAAATTTGAAGCTTAACATTTTAAACTGGATAGTGCTAATAAGTTCATGCGACCATCAACTTTGAAAAATTCCTAAAAATTCTCAGCAACACCCGCTGAGATTTTTGAGCAAGTGCCTCCCCATAAGACCCCACCCTAATAGCGCTGCTCTTCATAATATAAATTGCTCTCTTAATTGAATATTAACAATCGTCTTTAACATAGTATTCATTGCTCATATCGACATGGTAATCGCTGTCATATAAATCACTACCTTCTATTTATATATTATTGTTGTCTTCTATTTAACATAGCCGTTGCACTTTCTTGATCACAGTCACTGCCTTCTTCACTCTTCAAACAATATTATAGTCGTCTCTTTATCATTAACACAGCCTTGTTAGTGATCACTTCTTTAAATCTGTACTTCATTACTCCTCATAGCTGTTCTTTCATACACTTAATCGTTGCCTCTTGATGAATATAATCCTTTCCTTTATTAAATAAAACTACTTCTCATAAATCGTTGTCCCTCGTATTAAAATGTTGCACCGTATAATATCACCACTCCTTGAATATTCTGAATGTGGGCAAACTCATCAATCCAAGTATGGTCAGCTAGCATGTATGGTTGATCAAGAAGGATATAATAATTTTAAATCTAATTTCTGTTGTAATTTGATTATGGCGGGGGCATGACAGGTGAATATATATTTCAAAGAGTTTTTAAATGTGTCAAGGTGCAAATCATTTGACCAAAGAAAGAGTTTTTGATTTATAATAGTCTGAAGAAGAGGAAACTCCAAAGCAAAGGTGCTCGGAGGAGATTGAATGGAGATGAAACTTTCCGATGCAAAAAGGTCGATAAGATCTATCTTAAAAACAAAACAAGTTCAGAATTTTATTTTGATTTCTCTACATATTTAAAATTTCAATGATACATAAAATTTAAAATATTTATTTTTTTGATTTTATTTTATTTTGATGATGGATTATGGAGTATGATCTAAAATGTTGATGATAAAATATACTATTTAGTCAAAATCCAATAGTTTTACTATATTGGTATCATGAACTGTGGAAATTTCATGTGTTTAAGTTTGAAAAAAAGACATATTTTAGAATTAAAGTTAAAAAGAATTCAAGGAAAGCTTTGGTAAGGATGAGATATGTTATTCAAAATATCGATAGCGTTAACTACTGATCATTGTTGGACAAATAGATTATCATGCATAGGGAAGTAGGGCTTGCAAAAGTTTGCATATATTAGTTATCATGTGAATATTTATGATTGCAGAAAGAAACACTAAATAATTGTGTAGCTCAATTGGTAATGAGAAGATTATCAAAGCATTCTTGTTTGGTTTAATAGTTTATAGTTTCCAAATTAAAAAGTTTTTAATTTTTTTTGTTCAAGTTTAGTGATGCAATTACTTGTTTTGAGGTTTTTTGGATTCATTATATTTGGTATTTATTTATTTATTTTGGAGTCACCTATATGTGTTTTTTGGAACATTTAATTATGAATATAGATAAATTTATGAAAAGGATGCATTTTTAGTTGAATTTGACATTTTATGTTCCATGGCTCCTACAGTTATGGGACTTTTGAAAATTCTTATGTTGCACCTAGCAATTAGAATATAAAGGGGTTGTAATGAAGGTTGGAGGACCCACAAGAGGTTGGAGGAATGTTTCCATATCTAGTTAGCTTTGTACTTAGAGACTGGGCACATTGCTTGAGAGGGGATTTTGACAGTAACATTGTTGCTTTTCAAATTCTAGTTTAGTGTTTCTATTATTTAGTGTTTTGGTTTCCTTTTATTGAGTGTTGATGAAAAGAAGTGATTTGGTATGGTTATGTTATTATGTTTCTCACCTTTTGACTAATAGGGAGTGAGTAGGTCTTCATGATTGGTTAGCAATTGATTTTGCACCTTTGATAGGTGTTGCCTATGTCAAAGAAGTAGAGGCAATTAAATGATGTGTATGTGATCAAGCAGTTGGTCATTGGTTGGGAATGCACTTGAGGGTTGCAAGTACAAGGAATCACTAGACCACTAGTCATTGCAACAATGATGAATCTTTCTCATAGTACATGTGGTACAAATGATTAGAGGTATGCTAATAAAGGGATTTTAACATGATCATATTAGGTAATGTTAAGAAGATGCAATAGGCTTTGAAATTGCAAGAGACAATGACACATGGCACTAGATGTATAGGACCAACAAGTGTTGCTCACACAAGAATGTGAAGAAAAGGGTTAGGCACTACGAGGATGTTTATAGGACACCGATTGATCAACACAAGAAGATGAGAGTTTGAGTTATAGAGTGGAAAGTTGAGTTAGATTGAATAATGCTCTAAACCATCTTGGGTTTGTTATTGTTTGATTCAATATTAGTAATGTTGTCTCCATTTTAGATCAAGGGGAGTTTCTTATATGTTATGATTCAAAAGTAAGTTTGTTAATGTTAGTAACATGTTGGGTAGTTAATAGTTAGGTTCTTATGGGAAGTTGGTTGTAGAAATTAAAAGGGTGAAGTATTTTTATAAAGATCGATGAATAATGTAATCAATTGAATTTTGACACTATATTTTTTGTGTCCCTTTTTTATTATTTGTAAATGTAAATTTCTATTATTATATCTATGTATTTGATCATGTATCCTACAATTGAAATAGTAACATTTATTTTTTTGATATAGCACACTCCTTGATTGTAAATGTGCCCATAATATCATTTATTTTTCTAAGAATGTCATTTGGGGCAGTGAGAGATGTGTTCATGGAGGAAAATTAGGATAAATTTATTAATTTGCATATGGTGTTGAGTTGATTTGATTAATATATCAATGAACATTGCATTGATGTGATAAAAAAACATTGATAGCCTTAAGTCATTTTAAGACAAGTACAAAGGGGATATGTGCTATTAGAGATAATATTTTTACATATGTTAAAATTGAAGGCGCTCAATTAGTCTTTTGATGTCAAAGTAAAATTTATAAACTGAGTGGAACTATAAACCCATGTGGTCTATCAATTGTTAGGGTCTATTTAGATTAACTGCAATATATCATATTCATCAAGTTTATAGTTTGTGTAATGCCCCCTTTTAATCCACAACATTGAGGGAGTGGTTTATTATCAATTAGAATAAAGTGAGAAAGTCTACTAGTGATAAGGGGTTAAGTTAGTTAGGACGTTGCTCAAAAGAATAAGGTGACTAACTTGTTCTCACACCTAGTAGTTATTAGTTTGAGTTATCGGTTTAGTTTCAATTTAGTTTGTATTTGTTGGAAATATTGCCATTCATGTCAAAGGGGAATGGACAAGATTGTTGTCATTGATATCAAAAGAGAACCATATTTCTGAAGAAGGTCAAATAACAAGGACAAACTTTATCTTACCATGACAGCAATGTGTAGTGATAATAAAATTTAACTTAATCAAAGTCATGTCGTTTGACCCTTGGAGTAGCACCAAAGATAAAGGAAGTATAAATAAAAATTAATAAAATTAAATCTAAACAATAATGGGTCGACCCCCTTCTAGTGCCACCCCATTTGGGGAAATTAAAATTAAATAAATAAATTTCTTTAAAAGGGGCCAACCCCTCAAAAGGTTTGCCCAAGTTTTGTTATGAAAAGGCACTTATAAATAAAGGTTGCACATCTCTTTGTAAGATGTGTCTTTCCCATGTGGTTGCCTTCTTTGGAGATGATATAAAAGAAGATTGTTTGGAGGTTTTTAATGCAAGTGAAAAAGAATATTATTCAAATTTTAAGAGTAGATTGTGAAGAGGAATAAGAGCAAAAATACTATGATATATTAGTTCACTAAAGAGCAGACTTAGATCAAAATTTTTGAAGAGTATTGAAGATCTATATTGAAGGAAAATTGGAGATAATTATGACAAGATTGTGAACAGACATTAAGAGCATAAATACAATAAAAATTAGACCGTTTGGAGCAAACCTAGAGTAGAAAAATAATGAAGAATATTTCAAACTTGTATTGAAGAAAGTAGGAGCAGATTTATAAAGGAAGATAATTAGATTTGTGAAAAAAATACATGCAGATTTGTGAAGGACAATGCATTAGATCTGTGATCAAGCTTGCAAAGAAAAGAATTACATCACTTAAAATCATATTTGTGAAGCAAAGTGTATCGATATTCAGATCTTGTGAAGACAAATCATCCATTGAAGAATTCATAGGTTGGAGCCTATCAAAATAAGAGATTGGTGTCTCTTGTTGATTTGGTGCTCAGTTGTGGGGATTGGTGTCTCCAATGCATTGGTGCCTATAAATATTGTAAGTGGGGATTGGAGTCTCCAGTGGGTTTGTTCCTCCAAAGATTGTAAGAGAAGTTCTAGATATTTAAGAAATATTTTTTCGTGGTTTTTCGCAAGGATTTCCACATAAATCATGTGTTCATTCCATGTTCTTAATTGTTAGATCTTACATGTGTGCCATTGCTATGTATGATTAAGTTTTGAAGTATTATTGTTGTGGTTGATTAAGTTTTAAAAATTTAAAATATTATTTTTATATTGATTCACCCCCCTCTTAGTATAACTAAGAGCTCTTCAATTGGTATCAGAGTGGGTTCCTTCAGAGATAGTATAACCACTAGAAGGAATATTTAAAGAGCACATATGGCTAGGCAAGAAGGATATGGATTCTCATCAAACATGACACCATTATTTAATGAAACAAACTATGCCTTTTGGAGCATAATGATGCAAACCTATTTGAATTCTCTAGGGTTTGATATTTGGAAATAAGTGGAAAATGGATATATATTCCCCATGACTCGCCCAACCAATCAAGCAAGAAAGAGGGAGAGTGAAAATAATGCAAAAGCCAAGAATACAATTTTGTGTGGATTATCTGAATCTATGTTTTTAAAAGCTATGCATTGCAAATTAGTTAAGGACATGTGGGATAAGTTGAAGAATATATAAGAAGGAGATGACAAATTAAATAAGGCAAAGCTTCAAAATCATAGAAGACAATTTTAAGGCATTAAGATGAAAGAAGAAGAAAATATAGCCTCATATTTGCTTCGTGTTGATGAGATTATGAACACAATAAGAGGTTTTGGTGAAAAATTTGAAGAAGTTGTGATTGTGCAAAAGGTAAATTAAGGTATTTACCTTTAAGATTTTATTATGAGGTTTCGATGATTGAAGAAATGAGAGATATAGAAAACTAACAAAGGATGAGTTGCATATAATTCTTACTGCCTGTGAAATAAGGATTGTGTTGGAACACAACAATCTACTGAGAGGGGGTGAATCAGTAGATCAATTAAAATTTACCCCTTAACACATTATCTAGATAAATTAACCAAGTAGAGAAATAAGCACACACACACACACACAATTTCAAATAACACAAGATATATGTGGAAAACCCAAGATGGGAAAAACTACGGTGAGAATAGTTGCTAGGATCTACTATCCTAATCCATCCTCACAATGAAAATCTTTGATTTTAAATTTTAAGGGAGCCAACCCTAAGGAGACACCAATTTCCTGGTTAAATAGGAGCACCCACTCCAAGGAAGCACCAACTCCCTATGTTGAGCACCTACCCAGTTATTTGATGGCACCTACCAATCAGATTTACAATCACTAGTAGAATTTGGCAAATAAATGACTACATGACTAAAAAAATTAGTCACAATAACTAAAAATGAGTAAATTCTAGTCATTTTTTGTAACAAAGCTATAAATGACTAATTTGATCATCATAAGTGACTAATTTGATCATCGGGTAGAAAACACAACTAAATAATTAGTCACACAAATAAAAATGACTAAATAATTAGTCACAAAAAAAAATAGACAATATGATATTAAAGTGGGTAATTAAAAAAATATTTCATTGGCGGGAGTCAAAAAATATTTCAAAGTCTGTAGAGAGGGAAAAAATTTTGATGAAAAATAATTCAAACAAAAGAAACCCTGTATCATCTTGAACTGATCAAGAATTGACAAAGAAGAGTCGTGGCTCCTTGCTTTGTAATTCCTGATACTCTTAAAGACTTGGAAGATTTTTCGGATGAAGAAGACCGCCTCTACGCTCAAGACATTGTTGAATTGGGCACGTTGTCACCTTCAAAAATAGATGAGCTCATCAAGGGTTGGATTCCTATACTTTTTCATAGTATCCAATAATTTTTGAAAAATTTCAAGTTTTGGCAACACCCATTTTGTTGAAAATGAGAAAATACAAGTACAACAAACACAATATTAGTGGGTTATTTCAAGTAAGAAGCACATTTCTAGCTTTTTCTGATAGTCTTTCTTGTTTCCCCCTTTTTAAATCCCAAGAGGGAACATATCTCATAAACACGTCTCTCAAGTGATTCAATCTTGCCTCACTCCCATGAGAAACGATGTTGACTTTTAGTGTCCTTTAGATCAAATTGGTTTGTCATACCCAACAAAGTGTCTAGAGTCTAGACAATACACTGTGCTTATATCTTCTCTGCAGAGTGTGATCCTTTTAGTTGTCTTTTTTAGTGACATCCTTTGCTACCCATAAACTCTTCCCAACTGAACTACCTTGGAGAGAAAGTAACAAACCATAAATGAATTAAAATAATAAATGATTGAAAATAAAAACCCACTATAAGACAAATGTGAAAGGATTGAAAATTTGAAATCCTATTAGCCCAAAGAATTTTGGGGTTGTTGAAATCCCATGTTTACTTGCTTACTCAGTTGTTTCAATAGTCATTTAGATTCACATTGAAATCATGAAGCTTGGTTTGGTTGTCTTGATTTAGGGTTTCTTGAATTGATTTGCAATTGCTAATATCACCTAAAACACATCTAGTATCATTACATCATGACAAATACCAAGGAAGTAAGCTCTATCTTCTATTTCATTTTAAGCTACATGGCTTACAATGTCCTT
This sequence comes from Sequoiadendron giganteum, assembly GCA_007115665.2. Lineage (NCBI taxonomy): Eukaryota > Viridiplantae > Streptophyta > Pinopsida > Cupressales > Cupressaceae > Sequoiadendron > Sequoiadendron giganteum. Next base: position 316,336,636 of record CM021102.1, read on the forward strand.
TTTCAAAAGGTGTTTTTGGGACTGTGCATTTACTATTATCACTATTCTATTCATGTGAGTTTTCATAGGTGTTTTTGGGAGTGTGCATTTACTATTATCACTATTATGTTCATGTGAGTTAGTTCTCGGGATTTCAATTATTTTTTTCATTTCTTCAAAATTACAATTTTATGTGGATAGGATGACTTTTCAAGTTTGGGATTGATGTTATTTTTATAATAAGTTTACCGTTTTCTGTCCAATTACATCTCACCATTCCAAAGATTTTCAAAATTATGTTATAGTATGTTGTATTATAAGTGTCATTTATGAGGATAATAATTTCATTAGCATGTTATAGTACCTTGTAGATTGTAAGTTCCAACTTTCTTTAAAATTACAAATCATGGAAGTTAGAATGACTACAAAGGAAGTCTACATTGTATTTGTTAAGTGATATTTTAATAATATCTAAGTAAATTTTTATGGTTGTCATTGGCCCCCTCTTTTTTTTAAATAAATGAAATATTAGTATATCATGTGCTTGTGGTGGTTATGTTATGGTAGTCTGATTTGTGAATCTGCATTTTAGGAAACAAAGGCTTTGCATTGCCCTATTTAAATATATTTTGAGCATAATTATGATGGTAAATAGATCATGTACTAACCACTACCAAATTGCACATCCCCTCAAATTGTTTGGCATTTGTGTGAAGCAGATTTAGATCCCTTTAAATATTTATTTCAATGCATTACTTGATCTAAAATATAAAAATTGATATTTCAGAATGTTCTAAATCACTTTGATTTCATTGCAGGATGGGGAGGGGCAGGTGGGTATGTTTATCAGAAGGCATATGTGGAATTTTTCTACTCAACAAAGAAGCTAAATGCAGTGGTTAAGAAAGCCAAAAAATTATATTTTCTCACATACATTGTTGTAAACAAGAAGGGTGAGACTATATCTAATATTGGTCCAAATGACGTAAATGATGTGACATGGGGAGTTTTTCTTGCAAAGGAGGTTATCCAGCCTATTGTTGTAGATCTTGTAAGTTTTATGGTTTGGAAGGATGTATTATTCCAAGCATGGGAAAAGGAATGGGCATCCTTGTATCCAAATGTTTATCCTTCGAGAAAAATCCTTGAAGAGGTAAACTGTCAACTTAAGTTGTTGATATCTGTATTTTTATACTAAAGTTTGATGGTTGGTTATTTAAGGAACTATTAATCCATGCGGGCTGAATAAAATTAAACAATATTTATTTTCCTTTTTAGTTTGAAGTCAATATGTCTGAACCTGCAGGTGCAAAGCAATTACTTCTTGGTGAGCCTCGTGGACAATGATTACATTCATGGGCATTTATTTTCAGTATTTGAAGAAATATAAAAAGTATTTTTAAATGCACAATTAAAATGGTTGATAATAGTTCAACAATCTGGCGATTTGCAACAGGAACGCTAACACCCATTTTGTTGAAAATGAGCAAAGGTAAAATGGTTGATGATCGGTGTTGTATAGTTCAACAATCTGGGGGTTTAAACTATTACCTTGGGTGTATAAGTTAGTAACATGAAATAATTTTTTCAAGGTGAAGTAACATTCCATGGAACCATTGAATTAGCTTCCCAACTTTTTCTACCCTTCCCCTATCAAGTCCTTGTAAGTTTTCCAAAACCAAATTTGTCTTCTTCTCTTGACAAATGAGGGATTTTTTTGAAAAGTTAAGCAGCATTTACAAGGCATTGTACCCTTCACAACGAACCACAAGGGCCAAAAAAGAACTAGACTAAATAGAAAACATTAAAGGAAAAAAACACAGAAACAACCCAAAGGCAGCACAACAACCGCAGAGAAACAACCGACAGACAGGCACCGGGAGCAACTAACTAGCATTGTCCCAGTTTTTAATTAGGAGGTCCACCGCCTCATCACCCACCCATTCTTTGTTATCCTAGTTGTTGTTCCCCTCTAGCTCCTCATTTATAGCATTAGACAGGGTGCTCGTGACAAAGTGACCCAACTTCATGGTGAAGCAAGTCAACCCCTGAAACCTTTTGTCAAGAGTGTCCATTCTCTTCACCACATCGCACGATTCCACCCCAACATCCATAGCACCCTGAACCTCTCCAGGCTCATCCATTAGGGGATGCGGAGAGTGAGAGGCAGAGCCATCAATGGAAAGCTTGATGTCCACCAGAGTAAACTGGGGCCTCTCCACATTTTCTTCCTCCATATCTTTAGACTCTTCTTCCTTGTAACCTTTGCTGTCAGACTGCTCCTCCTTAGAGTCTTCAATAATTAGCCTCTTCTTGTTGTTCTTGGCCAGCCTTTTGGATCTCCTCGTAGCATTTTCCCCTCCAGTCATCTTCGTGTTCCCCACAACCGTATCCCCTCTGGAGTCTTTCCTAACAACATTCTTTCCCTTGCCATCCTTAGCAGTCGGAGCCAACGTGCATTTCTCCTTACCTTTTTTGGTTGCAGTGGCCTTCAAGGCCGAGTCAGCCTGAGTGGCTTTTAGCTCACAGAGTCCTTCCACCGCGCTGGCATGGGCCTTGCCCAACCCACCCTTAAGTTTTTTGGTGGCAATTTGGCTTTAGGATTCCCCACATCGTCCAAATTGGACTTCCGAGGAGGGCTCTTGGATTCGGCCAGGGAAATATGCACGGTTGAAAGGGGTTCAATGTTCTTGATGTGGACAGCGGTGATGGATTTAGGTAGATAGAGAGCAAGATGAAAGTGATACAGTCTAAGGATAAGCCCCTGATGGAATGGGAGCGGTAGGAGGTCACAGGGGTTACGGCTAGCCAATTCTTTGCACTTGTCAACAAAGCTTTTAAGGTCCATTAAAAGGAAAAACGGGAAACTGACCAGCATCTTATGTCTAAGGTGATTTAACAGAGGGAAATGATAAAAGAAATAGGTTTTAAATCTACCTTCCAATGTAACATACTTCATCAGTTCCATGCACACCTGGTCCCAGGGCTTAGGGAGTGCATCCCTCTCAAACCCCGCTTGGTTCCGCACCGGGGCCTCCTCACCTCTGAAAAAGGCTTTTAGGCTTTCATGGTCTAGTTTTTTGTGTGTTTAGGGTATTTTTTCCTAGAACACAACAAACCTATAGCCTGCGCAATAACTTCCTCGTTGATTTCAAATGAAATACCACCAATGGAGACCCTTCTATCCTTCCACGAACGGGAAAATTGACCCGATAAGATAGGATCATGGCTGACCAAGCACTCCATGAGTGGAGCAATGCCTCCCTCCACACAAATGTGCCAGACCAAAGGATTGCTCTGAAACTCCTCGTAGTTGTTAGGTTCAGTCCTAACCTGCGCACCACCCATACTACCAACCTACACAGAAAATTCACAAAATTGCAAAAAATACCAATTGTAGCAGCCGCGAACAATAATCACAATGTGTTAGTTAAGGCAAGGAATACAACGAACGATAATAAAACCCGCGTACAGGTTGCACACGCAGAGAGGAAAATCACCACAAGGTGATTTGACACAAAATTTAATGAATTTATGATTACGGCCAAGAAGGCAAGAGTTGGTGGATATGTAGGGAATGCATGAAAAACCATGTGAAAAGGCCAAAAACCTAAATTAGCAACCCTCCAAAAGAAGCCAAAGGGATCCCTAGCTAAACTAGTCGGCTCGAAGCCCCTAGAAGGAGGCCAATTCTCATCATAAATAGTCGAATCATTATAAATACAATCACACCTCCAAATGCAATGAGGAGATAAAGCAAGAAATCCAACAATTCCTAAGAGAATAGATCGCACAATACAGCTCCACAGATATAATGAAGTCACGTCCTTCCACCTATTCCACATCAAGCTGCCAAAATTATACTTGTAACCATCTTTTAAATCCCAACCCTGCCACCTCGTCGTATCCTTAGAACCCGACCCCCTCCACCATGTCCAAAGGACAGACACGTGGATCCTCCTTTCTGTGCCCCACACACGCAAATCTTTACCAGGAAACCTCCACCTATACTCCATACCAATGTTGACACTCATCCACCAGATCACCATAAAAATCCAGTGGGCCCCCCAATTAGCTCCCATCATCCAAAGATTAATAATCATTGCAAACCATGGTAGCCTTGTTCCCGCACTATTAAAGCTTGAATATTTGGCGGAATTCTTTCCTTTTTTCTCCAACATCTAGTCAAATCCCAACCCTAGCCAAGATTAGCCAAGGCATCCACCACACGGTTGCCTTCTCTAAAGATATGAGTCACCTTTTTATCCCTAAATTTGGATAAAAAGAAACTAACATCCAACAAAATGTCCTTAGTATTCCACCCAATTAATCTATCTTTATTCATAGCATTCGTCACTAACTTGGAGTCTCCTTCAATGTGGAGATAAGCAATCCCCAGAGAAACAACAATTTTGAGGCCCATTAACAGTGCACGAGCCTCTGCCACTAAAGCTGACTAAAACCCAATACCTCCAGCAAACCCACCACCTGAGCTCCCATAGAATCTTTGATAACTCCACCAATACTTGCCCTTCCTGGGTTGCCTTTAGCAGCCCCGTCAAAATTAAGTTTGAACCATCCTCTATCCGGAGGCTCCCATTTGGTATTTTTCCTAGCTAAAATTTTTGAATTATTAAAGGAGTTAGCCTTTAAATCCCGGTGCCATTCCTTAGCCATTTTTATTTCATAATCCATCGACCCCATCTCCAAGAGTTTCCCATTAAAGAGAGATATATTCTCCTCAATGAGCCTAACTCCAATGCCAAACACCTCCTTGGGACTCCTCTCAATATTCCTAAAAACCCTGTTATTCCTCTCCTTCCATAAACACCAACCTAAGACCGGGGGGACCTGCTTCCAAATTTCACCAGGCAGAGGGTGGAAAAAGGGCAATACCAACCCAGAATAAATGATAAAAGGTCCTTGCTCATAACCCAAGGGACATCAAGTTTCTCAAAATCTAGCCCCCAAACTTCAGCAGCATATGGGCAATGTAATAAAAGGTGACTGACAGTTTCCTCCCCTTCCTTGCAAAGAAAACATCTATTGGGAAAACAAAAACCCTGAATCCTTAGATTGTCCTAGGTTAGAATCCTGTTATGACAGGCCGTCCACTAGAAAAAAATAATTTTAGGGATCATGTGATGATTTCAAACCTTCCTCCAAGGTTCCACAGCAGAATTTTCGTTAGTCAGCAGTCTGTAAGCTGACCGCACTGAGAGATCCCCCTATTTATCTAAAGTCTAAAAAAACTCATCCTCCCTGTCATAGGAAGGAAACCTGGTGATGGAGAGCAACACCTAAAGGGATCGAGCTAGGTGACAAAGGTCAAGAGAATGGGGGAAACAAAGGGTAAGATCCTTCCAAATCCTAGCTCTGGGAGGTCCAGACACATAATCACTGATATGTATGCCAAAGAATCGTTGAGCCTCACCAATCACTGCCCCAAAGCCAGAGCAAGCCAAAGAGGAGTCAAATAGCCAAGTATCTTCCTAGAACCTGATTTTAACCCCATTTCCCATTTTCCATTTAATCCCTTTCTTTAGCAGGCCTTGTATTCTACAAATACTCCTCCAGACAATAGAGCCTTGGAGGTGAGGTTCCGAAAGACAATCAATCAAGGGCCTGTTCTAGAGATATTTGGTATTCAAAATTTTACACCAGTCCTTAGTGTTCCTTAACTGGTCCCAACCAACCTTGGCCATCAGAGCCTTGTTGGAGATGACAATCTTCCTGATTCCATGCCCACCACGATTTTTAGCCTGGCAGACCCTTTCCCATTTCACTAAAGCGAGTTTCTTTTTTTCCTCGATACCGGACCAAAGGAAATTCCTTTGAATTTTTTCAAACTTATTAGTAATGTACTTAGGCATCTTAAAAATGGATATAAGGTAAGTGGGGATACCTTGAATAGCCGCAATGAGAAGTTGGAGTTTTCCAGCATGGCTAAGCAAAGAGCCCTTCCACCCAGCCAACTTCCTTTGAATCCTTTCCAGAATTGAATTCCAGAACTCTATGGGAACCTCCTTAACCGTGAGGGGGAGCCCAAGATACACCAATGGGAGAGAATCACCAACACATCCCAATTTCGCAGTCACCCTGTTTTTCAAATTGGGCATGCAATTAAAGAAATAAATCTTGCTTTTATTGTAATTGATGCTTTGACCAGAGCAAGAGGCATAGTTGTTAAGACAATCTTTCTATTTCCTAGCTTCCACTATAGAGGCCTTCCCAAATAGAAAGGTGTCATCAACAAATCATTGCACAACAATCGGATTTAGAGAGGAAGCCACTCTAACACCTGTAATGGATCCCTCTGACAGTAGACCCATGAAATTCCTGCTAAGCACATCATAAATCATAATGAAAAGATAGGGGGACAAAGGGTCTCCTTGTCTGAGCCTTCTACCAGTAGAGAAGAATCCACAGGGGGATCCATTAATCATAACCAAGAACTTGGCAGTACTAACACACTCCATAATGAGTTTGATGACTGGACTGTTAAAGCCAAACTTAGCCAAGACCTTCGGGATGAAGTCCCACAAAACTTTATCATAAGCTTTGGAAATGTCAAGCTTGAGAGCCATCCCCACATTATTACATCTATCCATTGAGTGGAGCAGTTCATGGGTTGTCAAAGTGGCATCAAGAATGTGTCACCCAGGGACAAACCCCTTTTGAATGTGACTAATATTTTTTTCTAGAAGAGGTTTTATTCGGTTAACAAGGATCTTAGAAATGATCTTATAAAAGGTGTTACAAAGACTAATAGTTCGGAAGTTAGCCATAAAAAGAGGCTCACTTATCTTGGGGATAAGAGAAATGAAAGTGTGGTTCAATTGTTTGAGGATCCTACCAGATTTGAAGAAGTCCTTGGCCGCAAGCACAAGGTCCCCACCCATAGGATCCTAGAATATATGAAAGAAAGCAGGAGGAAACCCATCAGGCCCCGAGGCTTTGAAATCCCCCATGCTAAAGGTAGCCAAACAAACTTCTTCCATGGAAACAGTCCTAAGGATTCCCAAATTATCTTCCTGAGAGATGGAGGCAGGGAGATGTTGGAGGATCTTACAATCCAAAGCTAGGTTGGGCACCTCAGTAGGGGCCGAAAAAGCCTCCTTGAAATAATTAACCGCACATATCCCAATTTGAGCTTGATTTGATATCACCTCCCCAGTGGCATTTATCAATTTAGAAATTTGATTCCTTTTCCTATGCTTGATGGCAGAAACATGAAAAAAGGAAGTGTTCCTATCTCCTTCCTTCAGGCATTGGACCCTAGATTTTTGCTTCCAGAAGACCTCCTCATTTTTTAAGACCCATTCCCATTCTATTCTAGCTTCCCTTTCCTAAATGTAAGTCCGCTGGCTGTCATCACCCTCATCCATATTTTTCTGTAAGGTCCTCAACTTTCCCTCAAACAATTTTTTCCTTTGAAAAACATCCCCAAACACATTTTTGTTCCATTCTTTAACCATCAGTTTAATATGTTTAAGTTTAAAGTAGATCCTAAACATAGGGGATCCTTGGACAGGAATATTCCACCATTCAACAATTTTTTTTTTGAAATCGAGATGAGTGTTCCACATTATTTCAAAGTGAAAAGGATAGGGACCAACAGCAGGACGAATATTAGTGGTTAGCAGAAGAGGATTATGGTTTGAGACCGTCCTAGAAAAATTTATCAGATTGGCATCTAAGACATTAGTCCAATGAGGAGAGTAGAGGAAGCGGTCAAGCCAGACCTAAATCAGGTCACCACCAGCCCATCTATTAGACCAAGTGAAATTCTGGCCTAGGAGCTCAATATCAACTAAACCCGAAGAATTCAAAAAATTAGCCAGATCCGACATGTTGTTAGTGTAATCTAGAAGGCCGCCACTTTTCTTAGATGGAAATAGGGGAGAGTTAAAATCTTTGGAAACAAGCCAACGACCTCCCTTATTCAGATTAATCTTAGCCACCATGTTATTCCATAAAATACTTCTCGAGTTCCTTTGATTAGGAGCATATATATTAACTATAGACCAAGCTTCTCCAAGAAAGGAGAACGAAACCCCTATGCTATTTTTACAATGAAATAATTCAGAACCCTGCAGACAAGATGGGTTCCAAAGCACAACCAAACCCCTTGAAGCTCCCTCGGCATCACTATAGACATAGGAAGCATTAGGCCAGAAAAAGTTAGCAATTTTATCAAAATTAACCATCAACATCTTTGTTTCTTGAAGAAGACAAACATCAATCTTATGTTCCACTATATAGTCCTTCAAGGCACGTTGTTTGTGTGAGCTATTTAGCCCACGAACGTTCCAAAACATAATCCTCATTTCTGACCTTTTTTTGAGGACACATCCAATGTCCTCTGCTTTCCCAAGGCAATCTCATTTGTCATTTCTCTCGTTCTGGTGTATCTCTGAGAGGGTCTCCCAGGCTTAGAATCCCCTCCAACATTAGCCTTCTTCTTCCTTCCTTTCTTCTTAGGCATAGTGCATATCCCTTCATCCTCAACTTTCTCAAGATTTAAGCTCCCCAAACTTTTAGTAGATTCTTCAATCATGCCAGAGCTCTCTTCCTCCCAGATTTCACCATCTTCTATCAAGGCCCCATTGGTCCCCGAAGCAACAACCAAAAATAGAGGATCAATAGCCGAGGAGCCAGGACCATGAAACCCATCTGAGACCCCCTTAAGCAAGGGATCAATAGCAGAGGAGCTAGGGGCTTGAGACAAAGGGATAACCAGGGGTTTGGCAGCCAACTCCAATGAGTCACAAGGGTTCAAAATAGGAGGAGGACCAACAGGGGAGGGTGGGCGAGGAGAAATCACAGGTGCTAAACAGTACCTGGGGGAACAAACTCAGAATCTCGCAGTGGCCTCAAAATATCCTCAAACAAAGTAGTAGGATTTAACACATCCTTAAACTCCCGACTGATAGTAGATTTGCAATCGGAGATAAGATGCCCTGCTTTGGCACACTTTTGACAGTATACCACAGCATTTTGGTAACATACAGGTTGAGTCCAACTACCCAACTTAGAACACAACTTGATAGAGTTTAGTAGGATTTTATCAACACAAATATTGACACAGAATCTCGCAAAGACTAACCTTGATTTTGATTTTGTGACAGGATTCGTGGTAACCAATTGACCCAGTGAATCTCCAATAGCTTGAAAGATGGCTTCATCCCAAAACTCCAAAGGTAAGCCCAACAGCCTTACCCAAATAGGAGCCGACTTATTTAGATCAGTAGCAGGGTCAAAACTAGGTTTCCACTTACACAAAGACAAACTGTGCTTCCCATAAACCCACGGGCCTAATGACAGAGTAGCCACCAAGTCCTCCGCTGCAACGAATCTAAACAAGAAAAGACCACTAGCCATCGCGCGAATCTCCAAACTACCCTTAAGGTGCCACTTCATCGCAACCCATTTCCTAACCATATCCATCATTGGACGATAAGAGAGGAATCTGCCCACTACAACATTATCCGTGGAGGAGAGGATCCTGTCACTGATTGAATCAGGAATGTCAAACACAGTGCTAGAGATCAAAACAATCTTAAGTGAAGATAGAAACGAGGAGACTTGTTTCCCATTAGAAAGCACATCCTTCCAACCGACAGTCGGAGGGATCTTTACCGCTGGCACAGAAGAAACACCCGAAGATGCCAAAGTCTTCAAAAAGCCCAATGGTGAAAGCGTTGACCCCGTAGGGGGGGGACCTGTCAAACACGTTCCCAAAGGAGAGGAGCACGGGTCAGGAGGGGGCAGAGGGGGACCATTGGATACCCCCAGGACAAATTCCACCATGCACACAAATACTTCAAACTCAGAGGACCGGGAGAAAATTTCAAACTCAGAGGAGTGGGGCCAATTAGTAATGTTATTAACAAATATACAAATGAGGGTTGTTGAATAAACATTCAAATCCTGCTTCTTTCCAACATTTTTAATCTATAAATTTACTTTGTTGGATGATCTTTGAAAACATACAGATGGTGATAAATAAACTATCATTATTTAATGCTCTTTTTGGTTGCACCATGTAATCATCTTTATTTTATTAGCCATTGTATAGTGGTTTTCAGTTAGGTTTTGGTTTATAGTGTTGAACCACCAAAAACATATACAAACAAGGGAAAGAGGATTCCCTTTGCTTGGCTCCTAGGGTTTTTCACCTTAGAAGCACTTGGTTTAGGAATGGCTCTCTTTCCACTTTGGTGATATACTTTTGGTTGAGGTTCATTCAAAGGGGAGGGTTTATGTATCGATTGTGATATGTGTGCATTGTGTGGCTAACAACTGAAAATGAAATGATGCTAAACTAATCTATGAAATGTAAATAAAGCAATGTAAACTAAATATAAACTATCTAAACCTATATGTCCTAAATGAATGTAATACAAAAGTAAATAGAAATTTCAGGACTTGTGCACCTAGAAATGAGATGTTGCAGATGAATGGCCTCAGAATACTTTGGAATCTATCAAAAATATTCATAGGGACACTTATGCCAAGTTGGGCAACCTAGTCCTTTTGTCGAGAAAATCTATCGAAGTGGGTTTCTGTCAAATGGGTACCCAAAAATGTCAAAATCCCCAAAAAACAAGCTCAGACGGACTAGGTCGCCATTATGGGCAACCTAGTCCTCTTCTAGGTTTTTTGGAATCTAAAGGTGGAGATTAGGGCCATCGGTCTGCACTCTGGATCCCCGCAGGTGTCTGGTTTAGATTCTTCAAAAAATGGGCTGAAAGGGGTCTTCAAGCTTCAACTAGGGCTTTGTTGACTTGAATGCCTTTGATGAGTTGAGAACACCTTCTAATCACCTTTCTCCTTGACAAACCTACATACAAAAACCTACAAATCATATGCGAAGAGGAGACAAGGATTAGGGTTAGAGATTAGGGGTTTGCCTTAGTCAAAACCCTTTGATGATAATCAAATCCAAATGAAATAATATGAAAGGAATGGATGATTGAATGATAAAATAATGTAAACACTTACCAAATCCTTTGTTGAAGATTTCTGCAACATGCAAGAATCAGCTCCAATGGAGATTGCTTGAGATGCCTTATGCTTGATTGCTTGCTAGGGAAGCTTGAGTACAAGAGTACTTGTGAAGATTGAGTGAAGGTGGAAAAATGGACTAAGGAGATGTCAAAATAAGGATGAAAAACCTTATTTGTACATATAAAAACCCTAATTTTCTTGAAAATGCAACATGATAGGCTGACATTAGGGTTTTAGAGGAAATTTCCCGCAAGATTTATGTTTTAATTTTGGATTTTATGCCTAAAAGTACTAGGTCGCCCAAAGTGGCGACCTAGTCCACTTGGGAAAATCCAAGTGGTGGTTGGGAATAAAATAGTGATTAATGAGGTTTATTAACCTTGCCTCCTGAAACACACTTTAATCGGGCCTAAAAGTAAATTAAGGGGATAAATTAGCATAAGAAAAGGGTTAATTAATGATGATAAGCCTAGGAAAGGGTGAAAATGCCTTACAACATTTTACAACACCTTGACACAAGGCTTGGAAAGGGGTAAAAGGGGATTGTTTAGGTGAATTGTGTTGAAAAGGTCTTAGAAAAGTGATGAAATGTGTTACAACACTTCACAACACTTTAGTAGTAAAACACTGTTAGTTTATTATTGAATTGCAAGCTTACAAGATTGAATCAAGGTAAAACAAGGCCAAAATCCATTGGAAAAGGCCAAAATGAGTGAAAAAGTGCCAAGGTCTATACTTTTTGGTGACACATTTAGCCCCCACTTAAGTGAGAGTATGAACTTACTTCAAACTCACACTAAAGTAGTTGAATCATGTGTGTCGAGTGAGATCTAATGTACTCATGCTAGTAAGATGAGATGACTCATGATCAAGAGGGATGATCAAGCCCCCAGGATCAAGATCCTTGGAAAACTAAACATAAGTATAATAGATCACACAAGGAGTGATGTGAGAATCAAGCTTTGACTGTTTGTCTAGCTAGTTGTGGATCATATCTAGGTTTTTTGTCCTAAAGAAAAGGATGTACTCACTCTGGGCCGATGAGACTTTTGGTTGTCTACCGGGTGAGAATTCCAAAAGGTGGTGAGATATACACACGGTTGGTATGCACTCACACACAAAAGCGTGGCTATGGGGAAATTCATGCCACTAGTTGGTCTTCCCACTCAACCATACCAAAGCTATACTTCTTGATAACTTTGATAAGGCACCACAAAAGATAAGGGTGCGGTTCATGACACAAGAAAATCCTTGGATACTTAGAACTCATGAACAAGTGCAAGATGGCACCACATGCATGCAAGTTGTGTTATGCAAGGTGGCCATTATGCAAGGATGTAAAAGGTGCAATATGCAAAAAGGTAAAATTCAAAAGGGTATGTTCGAAGGATTCTTGTTTCATTCATGTGAGGTCTTTTACTTAGGCAACATTGTGTCTAATGTCTCCAAAAGAGGACCAATCAAAGGATAAAAAAATCACAGCTTAGGGGATGCAGTGTGTTGCATTAGGCCACTAAGAGGAATGTAATATGCTAAGATAAGTCACACTTATGAAGGACATTACACTCAATGGCATCCACTAAGTGAGAGACTCGTCGGATGAAGTGGCAAGGCTTCACAAGGAACCAAGGACAAAGAAAAATGCAAAAAGAAATAGTGCTAGTGTATGCCCCCACTTTAAAGGAATTGCTACACACCGTTTTGTGAGTGATTGCTTTAAAGTAGAGAAATGCAAGAATGTGAAAAGGACATGAGAGCCTACTTGGAAATCCCTATGTCAAGTAAGATGTTTCCAAGCAAGGCTACGTCATGGAAAGGATAGTATGTCACATGTGAGTTAACCTAAGACATGTCGTCCACATCTCAAGCTTGCTCATGTATGTTCATGAGATGTTAACATCTAGTCAAAAGAGGTAGCGACAAGTGACATACGAGGAAAAGGCTACCTAACCCCTTGCCCCCACTTAGTGCAAGGAATAGGTGAGCCGAAAGGAGGAAGGTATGCATCAAGGAGAGGAATTAGGTTACCCCACAGAAGGTAGGGCACCAAGCTCCATGAGATGCTTGAAGTTTATTGTTTGAAGGAAAGGGAGAGGAGGGAGATAACCCTAAATCATTCTTGAAAGAGTATGATATGTTAGTTTGCATCATGTGTTCATTGCATCCATTTGTAGGAAGGATATGGTGGCTGATACCATAACAGTCTTCCAAGTTAGATGAAGGGGTTGTGTTGTTCGGAGAAGGATTGGTTTATGTATAAGAACACAAATCCTTTTGTGTTATGTGTTGCTCCTTCATGAGGGATGGGAGTTATATATCCCCATCACCGTCATGGGATAATGTTGTTGATGTAGAACGAATTTGAGTATATAGAACATAGGGTGGTTTTGGTGTAGGTCATGAGGTTTCACACTCTCCTTTAAAGGGAGGTAGAAGACTCCAATCATTACCAGAACTTGTATCTGAAAATGAATTGTGTGTATATGAATATTTGGACCAAGAGGGTGAGATTTTGGAATTTGTATTGAAAGGAGGTGTAGAATCTAACGACCCAAAATGGTCATGAAAGAGGTTTGTTGTGGGTGAAGGATTGGCATCAGCTTGGATAAGTTGAGATCTAGGAGTGAAAGGATTTGGGGATTTGGAAATATTGGGATTAGTTGATTCATAGCTTCGTACATCTACATCAACCGTGTATATCTTGTTATTATGTTCAAATTTCATTATATGGTGAAGGGTAGATGGGACTCCTTAAATAGCATGAATCCAAGGTCTCCCTAGGATAAGATTGTATAGAAGGGGTCCTTGCATGATATGGATAGGAGTAGGTAACACTACTAGTTCGACTTTGATAGGTAATGTGATCATCCCTAGTGGTTTCCTATTAACATTGTCGAAGCCACGAATATGAACATCATGATTTTGAATAACATTTTTGTCCATGTCAAGTGTGTTTAGGAGGTCCATGATACAAAGATTAATTTCTGCGCCATCGTCGATGAGAGTGTGCCTAACTAGAGTTTCATTAATGATCACCTTTATCATCAAGGGATCATTCTTGTGTTGAATCTCAAGTGAGGGTAATTCATGTTTAGAGAATGTGATTGCAAATTTGTTCACTTGCATGGGATGAGAGGAGGGTTTGAGATTGTTCAATTTTATGTAAGATCTAATCTCATCCATCTGTATTTGTTCTAATTCATCAAATAGAAATCTGACTGTAGAGGAAAGTTGAATAAGTTCCCATATAGATATATCAGCAGGAGTATTTTTAAGGTCCTCAACACGAGGGACTCTAAGGTGAAAAAATGGGAATGGCATAGGAGTGGTGTGTGATCCCCTAGATGTTTAAGTCACTAAGTTATAACTTAGTGGCTGCAGAAAATTGGTATGAGTAGAGTGCATCATGGATTTCAAGATATCTCGTAGTTTTTTATGTGACTCACTAGTGGGAGGAGACTTAGGAGGCTCATTAATTAAAGGAGATCCCACTTGTGTAGTCATAACCTCAAGAATCTTGTTTTTGTGTTCATGACCGGTTAAGGAAGGGGATTTGAATGTCACATGATCATCTTATCCTAGGGAAGGTTGAGTGTTTGAAGGATAGGTGTCAAGGTTCACACGGTCTTGCACCATGATAGTCTCCTTAGGAGGAGAGCTTTCAGGAGAACTACTAACCAAATATTCTTCACATTCAGAGTTTGTTTCTTCTAGAAGGACTTCATCACAAGGAGGGTAATGATCAATGGTTGAATTTTCTTGTTTAATAAGAAGTTGTTCCCTGGGAGAAGGGGGACAACTAAGATACTCATGACTTTCATCGATTGAATCTTCTAATGACAAAGTATCCTCGTCACACCTAGGAGAGATACTAGGAGAAGGACAAATGGTATTATCATGATCCCTTATGGTGGTGTTGTATTGTTTGTTAGGAGAGGTAAGAGGAGAGAAAAAACTAGGGTTCTTCGAGCTCTCATTAATTGGATCTTCTGACACCAAAATCTCTGCATCACTAAGAGAAGAGAGATTAGGGGAAGAACTAATATGATTGTTCGGAACTTCCAAAGTTGTATTCTCTATCACTAAAACACTCTCAGAGGGATGGGGTAGGGAAGGGTTCTTAGCACATCTAGATTTGTATGATACTAGCATTGTTTTAACAAACATTACAAATACATGTAACCACTTCATGCACCATTTCAGCAATATGAACAATGTGGACATAAATATACATAACATTTTCAGCCAATGTATGCTAAGTTTGAAGAATGTAAAAAATGCATATGAAATAATAAAAAGTAATTTTAGTAAACTTATGCATAGTTTTATGAATGTATACAGTGTATAAGAACAGGTAAAAATTATGTTTATCAATTGCAAGCACAATTTCAGAAATGTAGGCATTTTACAGATCTAATGATGAAGGTTTATCAAAAATGACCACTCTAAATTGATGATTTTGAGTTAAAAGAATAAAACCTATGTTCTCAAAACTCTCCAGACTTATAGTATATGGTACTAGGAGGTTTGGGAAGCACATAAATAAGGTTTTTGATGCTGTAACAAGCAGTTAAAAATATGAACAGGGACTAGGTCGCCCAAAATGGTGAACTAGTCCTAGTTAGGGTTTTTATCAAATTTTCTAAAGTTTTTGAGTGGTTTGGATGTGTTTCGGGCTATATAATGTATTCCTAAGGTGAAAATGCAGAATTTTAGAAATTTTTAATGAAAAGATGTATGCAAAAATTCAAAATAGCATGAACTTGTCACTAATGCAATATTTTATAAACCCTAGGATGTAAACAATGCAAATTTTTAATGCAATGCAAGCTACCTCCTAAGATGAAATGCAAAATCAAAAAGTTAACAAGTGTTGGAAATTCAAGTTCACCAAAATGAACTGCCAAAAACATATACAAACAAGGGAAAGAGGATTCCCTTTACTAGGCTCCTAGGGTTTTTCACCCTAGAAGCACTTGGTTTAGGAATGGCTATCTTTCCACTTTGGTGATATGCTTTTGGTTGAGGTTCATTCAAAGGGGAGGTTTGATGTATCGGTTGTGATATGTGTGTGTTGTGTGGCTAACAACTGAAAATGAAATGATGCTAAACTAATCTATGAAATGTAAACAAAGCAATGTAAACTAAATATAAACTATCTAACCTATATGTCCCTAATGAATGCAATACAGAAAGTAAACAAAAAGTTCAGGACTTGTGCACCTGAAAATGAGATGTTGTAGATGAATGGCCCCATAATACTCTAGAATCTATCAAAAATATTCACAGGGACACTTACGCCAAGTTGGGCGACCTAGTCCTCCTGTTGGGAAAATTTGTCGAAGTGGATTTCTGTCAAATGGGTACCCAGAAATATTAAAATCCCCAAAAACCAAGCTCAAAGGGACTAGGTCATCATTATGGGTGACCTAGTCCTCTTCTGGGTATTTGGGAATCTAAAGGTGTAGATTAGGGCCTTCAATCTGCAATCTGGATCCCAGCAGGTATCTGGTTCAAATTCTTTAGAAAACGGGTTGAAAGGGGTCTCCAAGCTTCAACTAGGGCTTTGTTGACTTGAATTCCTTTGATGAGTTGAGAACACCTTCTAATCACCTTTCTCCTTGACAAACCTACATACAAAAACCTGCAAATCACATGCAAAGAGGAGACAAGGGTTAGGGTTAGAGATTAGGGGTTTGCCTTAGTCAAACCCCTTTGATGATAATCAAATCCAAATGAAATAATATGAAAGGAATGGATGATTGAATGATAAAACAATGTAAACACTTACCAAATCCTTTGTTAAATATGTCTACAACATGCAAGAATCAACTCCAATGGAGATTGCCTGAGATTCCTTATGCTTGATTGCTTGCTAGGGAAGCTTGAGTGCAAGAGTACTTGTGAAGATTGAGTGAAGGATGAAAAATGGACTAAGGAGAGGTCAAAATGAGGATGAAAACCCTTATTTGTACATACAAAACCCTAATTTTCTCGAAAATGCAACATGATAGGCCGACATTAGGGTTTTGGAGGCAATTTCCCACAAGATTTATGTTTTAATTTTGGATTTTATGCCTAAAAAGACTAGGTCGCCCAAACTGGCGACTTAGTCCACTTGGGAAAATCCAAGTGGTGGTCAGGAATAAAATAGTGATTAATGAGGTTTATTAACCTTGCCTCCCAAAACACACTTTAATTGGGCCTAAAAGTACATTAAGGGGACAAATTAGCATAAGAAAAGGGTTAATTAATGATGATAAGCTTAGGAAAGGGTGAAAATGCCTTACAACACTTTACAACACCTTGACACAAGGCTTGGAAAGGGGTGAAAGGGGGTTGTTTAAGTGAATTGTGTTGAAAAGTTCTTAGAAAAGTGAGGAAATGTGTTACAACACTTTAGTAAAACACCATTAGGTTATTGTTGAATTACAAGCTTACAAGACTGAATCAAGGTAAAACAAGGCCAAAATCCACTGGAAAAGGCCAAAAGGAGTGAAGAAGTGCCAAGGTCTACACTTTTTGGTGACACAAGTGTGCTCTACATTTTCTAGGGGTGGCATTTGACTTGGCTGATAAGGATCTATTTTGTGTGGAGTAACAACTATTTGATCAAATGTACTCTCTTGTTAAGGGATTCCAATTTATCCAACCCTTGACCAAAGGATACTTTATCAAAAGCCTCAGATCCAATTTTAGCATCTTGCTTCTAAATATAACAACCTTTTCCTCTCATTTTACTTTTGACAGTCCATCTTTGTAGGATCAAATAAGCTCCCGTCGAAATGTGCTTAAAATTTACACTTATATTCTTTAGAAAATTGTTTTCATTGAAGAACCGCAACCTGAGGAGCCTGGTAAGCATATTTTATTTAATATCAAATAATTTTTGTGTGCTTTATATGAAGTGAGTGAAATTTTGAGCTTGATTATTATTATCACTAGCCACTATTGTTAGGGCTTCTTTATCCTGGTCTATTGTTTATACTTGGCTAAGCATATATTTCTAGAGATTTACACAAAAACCTAGTAAATACTTATGCTAAATAGAAGATTCCATAGGCTTCTATTATATGCTCTTGCTAAGCAAAGGTTTATAGAGAGCTCCAAAGAAATTCGTCAAAATGGACAAATTTCCTGATTTTTCTTGACGAGCATAAATTTAGGAAGTTATAATAGGTTTTTTTTTATTGATAGGTTTCCTATTGGCAATTTTATATTCTGAGCTTTTCTCCATTTCCATCATTTATAGAATAGATAATAGATTTAAAAATATTGTTCACCATGCTTCATTTTGTATAAAAGTAATGTTTTTGCTAAGTTCTACTTGGTTGAGCAGCTCATCAAATCTATAAATTCTATACATGGGCAAGATTACCAAGCATCTAACTATCCACCTATCCAATAGTTAAGTGATCCCTGTAGTGGTAATCACCACTATGAATGGATAGCTCTATGTAAATATATAGTTTTGATAGTCAAACATCATTAAAGAATCCTTGATAAAGCTTCACAAGTCTTTCCAATTAGTATTTTATCTTAATAATTCCTTAGATAAGTATAAAGTGATAGGGGAAAGTCATAGTTGAAGAAGAATGGCTCAAAAGGGCTAGTAACTTAAGTATGGATTGTCTTATCAAGGACAATGTGAATGATAGTAATATGGATTTGAAAATTTATTAAAAGGGGACATATGATAGTCATATTTCACATGAATTTGGTGATGATAGATGAGATAAAGAGGATTTGCTTCTCCATGTGTTCTCTAAGTAAATAATGATGAGACAGTGATCTTGTATCCTATGCAAATTTTCAAAGGTAGTGATCATTGTGACCATCAATAGAAGATAGTAATAGTTGAGAATATCATGCTCATGCCAAAGGGAAATATACAAAGTCTTGATGAAGATAATAGACTTTGCAATAACCATGAAAAGTTGTTGATGCCATCAAGTATGACAATCCATAAAATCCTATGCACAATCATGAGGGTAGTAGATAGATGGACAGTCCTGAGCCATAGATAATACATCATGGAAATCATATTCATTACTCCGAGGAAAATCATTTATAAACATAGTCACTGTCAAATGAAGGAGAAAATAAAAAAGGACATGGAAGAAGATAGTTATGCACTTACTTAAAGGACTACTATGATTGTGATAAAAGCATGAGGATAGGTAAGCTCATAGAGGAAGTGCACAAAAAGTTCAAATGGATAGTCATTTTCACATGGTAATAGTCTATGACATTTAATCATGTAAGCCTTAGAGATTAGAGATAGATGAGCGAGACATTCAAAACTATAATGGGTTCTCTAATATGAAATGAGGATTAAAACTTGTCTTAGTAAAAATATGAAGATGCCTTGAACATCATATCCATTCACATAAAATAACATTGTATTGGTTGCAAGAGTATTGCCACTTTGGTAAAAAGGATTGTCATGTTTTATATTTCAAGTGGTAGTCATACACAGAAACTACATTAAGGGACAAGCTATAGGAAGTAACAAACTACAAGAAGTGGCAGTCTTAGGAAATGGTCTAAAATTTAATGAGAATGATTGAACCTTTTCAAGTTTTGGCAATGATAAACATTTTGGAGAGAAAATAATTCATAGTCAAATTATTAAGTGGATACTATCATTGCTTATGCCATCTGCAATTTTTTGTAATTTAGAATTCGATACTATGTGATTTCAATATAACCTCTTTGGAGGATTATGAGTCGACAAATGAAATCAACCTCCCTTTCATTGACTGTTATAACTTTGTTTCTTATCATACCTTGTCCTTTTTCCTTTAGATTTTCCTATGTTTTATGTAGTATATTCCAAGCTCAATTTATGATGATTATCTTTCTAAAGGTTACTTGATTTTGGTTCATTTGTCATACAAGGTGCAAGCCTTTACACATACCGCTACCTTTTAGAATTCTTTTCTTCAATCATTAATACATCCATGCTACCACTAATACTATAATTATGACCATTTGTATGATGAAATTTTAATATTTGCATGCATGATCTTTGATCATAGTCAGCAAGTAATTTTCTAAGAGATCTTAGTAATCACTCATGGAGTTGAATCAAGAAATTGGAATTTTCTCTTTGGTTTTGTTAAGCGTGGCTAATTCTCAAACCAAACAACTGCCATCTTACCCATACTACACAAGACACAATTAAGACTTGAAGATGTCTTTGCTTGATATGGACTTTGTGGCTACTTTCATGCTACAAAACCATTGTATATTCCCCTTCTGATTGTACATTCATGATCACTCATGATTTATCTTCTATAGTCTCATTATGCTAGTATTTTCTTAATATGTTGTCCTTCTAATCTCAACTCATCTTCAAGGATTTTTCAACTTAAGATAGCCTATCCTCTTATGCAAAGAGTAGTTCAAAAACATGTTATCAAAAATAGAGATGGTTTTAGTCTCATGCCCTCCTATGAAATATTTTCATGCATGTTTGAGATCTCTACAAGGTGATGAAAAAGGCCTTAGGGTTTGGTAGGGTTTTGAGTATCCTTACTATTTTGATGGTAATGTTACATCACTAAGTTCTCTCCTTGCCCAAATATAGTCAGCTAAGAAATTGCCATGATTCTCTTTACTGTAGATTACTTCGTTCTCTCTACCTTCTCACTATAGGTTTGATTCTTCAACCCTACCAACTGCCCTTCCATCTCATTGTATTTTCATTCTTTTGCATCTATTCTCTTATGAATTTATTCTTATGACTTTGAAAGCTATCACTAGGTCTATTATGACTGTTAGGTCTTTGAGGGTATATGATTTTCTACTATGAACTCTTAGACTATCATACTTTTGATGACAATTTTCCAAGGATGTTTTCTCACTGACTTAACTCTCTGTATATTCCCCATTATGCATTGAAAATTCATGGTTTCTAGTTAGCTATTTATTGGTGTAACCATTGACATGTTTCTTGGGACTGTCATCCCTATAGGATAGTTTCCTTATAGATTTGAATGTAATTTAAAATGTTCCCATAAATATTGACAAGTTTCATAAGAATATTGTTTTAAGGTAGTAGATGGTTTTATTTGAGAGATTAGGCCCAAAAACTCAAATGGTTCTAGGAAATCTTGCTCACATGAGTCCACATCTTGATTATGAGATGTACATTTACCATCATACCCATTTATCAAAAGATTCATGTCATGGAGACCATGTTATTTCGACAGGAATCATTTCATGGTCCCTTCGATAGAGCGATGAAATAAGCCAATGAGAAGGTCATCAAAGAGAATGCACCGTTGACCTATATTTTAGCTTATGTCTAGTGAAAGTATGCCTTGATACTTAAATGGAAAACTGGTCTTATTTGGTAATTTCTTCTACCTGTCTTATTTCCCTTTACGTAAAATTAGCATGCATATGATTGTCACCTCAGTTGAAGCATATTTAAAGAATACACACACACACTCAGAATTCTTAGTTTCCTCCCAAAAAAATTCTTAATGACTTTCCAAATCATGGTGTAGTAGATTACATAGGTTATGAAAAACACATAATTATGATGGGCTTTAGAGAAACACAAATACAGACAAGTTTTTTGAAGCCTAGGCCAATCGAGAACCTTGTTGATAGACCTTTCCCATTTCCTGACAACTATATTTGCTTGCTTCTTCAAATGTGCTTGAATATAGTTTTAAGGAAAGTTTGTGTTCAATGATCTGATATGATTTTGGCCTGTAATTGGGTGCTTTAGGATATAAGGGTGGATATTTTTCAAGAAACAAGCAGAGGATCAAGACAAGAATAGTTGAATATCATGTTGATATGACAATCAGATCTAAGACATGTGTGAATAATGTCAATAAATGATAACAAATGGTTTTTGTGTAATATCAGGGTAGAAAAATATAACATTATCAAAAATCCTCAAACAAACATCACATGCTCATGATTTGAAATCTATTATGCCTCTTTTCTTGTTACTTTTTCTATGCAACATGTATCATCTATTTGAGTATGTATTGTTGTGAATGTTATGGCCATATTTCTCTTAGATTCCATCATTTCCATATTTTGATATCCATAACTTAGCAAGAAAGTAAACTTAACTTCTTTTGGAGACTATGCTTATACTTTATAATTTACGTTCATTCAAATGGGGTATTGTCTTTCTTATTTCAAGCTAAACTTTTGATTTCTAGGAAACAATTTAGTTTGAATCTCATTGCCAAGTGTTCAAGGCATTATGTTGTAACAAGGTAAAATGAATTTGAGTGAGGTTATATACAATTTTTTGACTAGATGAAGCCATTTAATGGAAAAATACAAAGAAACTTTAGACATTTCTTAGCATTTTTTCTTAATTGTTGAACATGTGTTTGAAACAAGGAGTTAATGATAAAGGTAGAGTTGAAAATGATGTTAAAATAAAGCAGATTTTTTTTGAAGATGTGTCTAAAGAAATCCCATGACAAATTTGCTCTGTTGTCTAGCATTGAGGATCAATACCCCTATATTGGTCTCAGGAAACTTCACGATTGAATTTAAAGTCTGGTATTATATATGTTATTAAATTCTACAACATGTGTTTATGATTACACTTCCAACGTGGTGATTATAGGTTTTTTCATTTACAAGGTGTATGCTTTCATTTACCTAGGAATTCCCCATTCGTTTATTGAATGATGTGAATCAAGAAGAGGAGCTTGAAGTGATCATTTCATGCTTTGGGGAGTAATAGCGGTAGATATTACGAAGATTTTTATAGAATTAAATATCTAAAAACTTCAAAATTAGCTGATATCAAAGTGATTTCATTATGTGAGAGGGAAGAGAGACTTGCAGAGTTAAGAGTAAGTCGAAAAATTGATAGGGAGATGTGTAGAAAGATGGAATATTACAAGAGGTAGGAGGTTATCCACATCATTGCAAGAGGTCCCTGGAGTCAGTGTGGTATCATGGTAGAGCCTCCCGCATCATCACAAGAGCTAAGAAGACATGATGCAGTGTAGGGGTAACATCCCACATTACTGTGAAGGTCGAGCAATAAATGTGTGGTATGATGGTAAATCAAATATCACATTTCTTTGAGGCATTTTTTGAAACAATTCGCTTGCCTTGTCTATGCTTCCAGATTTTCATGTATGTCTAGTAGCGCACTTGTAACTACAACATATCAAGATTGGTAATGCCATGCTACGAGGAATTTAAAGAGGGCAAAGAAAAAGGGTAACAATTGGTAATGGTTGTGATTTTTCCTCTCAATTAGTCTTTTGGAACTCATTTCATAGTTTGTTAATGTCTCAAATTCATTATCATCCATAACATGTCTAGGGGAAATGATTGTATCTCCAATGAAAGCTCTCTTCATGGACTATTTATCAAGTGGCTTGGATAGTTCCACTACATTTCAGATTGTGAAGTGCCTTCAACACTTTGCCCACATTATCAAAACTTTTCCCACATTATGAAGGAAACTATATTGATTCCACTCCTCCAACCATCACCTGAGACATTTAATCTCTTTGAAAAAATTATCTTAATGTCAGAAGGGTAGATATTGTACCATGGGCCCCATGATCATGCACTAGAGTTCTTTGAGAACTATGGCTTTGAACAAGTTACCTGAACGCAAGGACACTGTAGATTTTCTCTAAGAGGTAAATATATATCCATCTGCATGTTATTTTTATGATTTTGACATCATACCAATTATCTAAATCTATTTGTATGAAATTGTAGGTTACCTCTCGAAAGGATCAAAAAGAGTATTGGTACAACAAGGAAAAACCATATGTATACTTTGCAGTAGAGCATTTTCCTCAGAGATTCAAGCAATTTCATGTTGGGCATGGGATGTCAAAAGAACTATTGAAACCTTATGATAAGTCCAAAAGCCACAAGGATGCTTTTTCCTTTAGAAAATACTCATATTGGAAATGGGAGTTGTTTAAGACATGTTTTGACCGAGAATGGCTACTTATGAAGTGAAACTCATTTGTTTATGTATTCAAGCCAGCACAAGTAGGTTCTCTACTCTTGATCTTCTAGCTTATAACCAAGGTAGCCACTTTCAAAAAGAGTGTTTTATGCCCTAGACATATGAAAATGAGTTTGAAGATGTATCTATCGTATATCATTAGTCATTCACAATATTTTAAAATACAGTCAAAATCTTAGAACCCACATTTCATTTTGTTGTAGTGCAATAAGACTTCAATTATTTATTTATAATGATTTAAGAGATTAGATTTTATAATTTTTATCACCTACTTTTAGGTTTTTTCAAAATAAAGAATATTCTATAGTTTTAGAAATCTTATCGTTTAAACATGCTTTTACATGGTAGGTTATAATATGTTGAAAATAAGAGTGAATTTGATAAAAACCATTGTATTTGGTAAGATTACATAGAGCTTGGATGAACATATAATTCATTTCTAAATCAATCTTCCCTTGTAGCTTCTTGTAATGGCATTTATCACAATAACTGTCTTTCTTCGAAGAAACATGGAAGTTGAATTGGAGCATGGAAATTATTATCTAGGAGCTCTTTTTTACTCACTCATATTTTTTATTTTTAATGGTTTTGCGGAGCTAGCCATGACATTGTCTCAGCTTCCGATATTTTTCAAACAAAGGGATCTTTTCTTGCTAATCATTTGTTTTCTCATATTATTGTAGTGTGAAAATCTTGCTGAATCCAACTCTAATATTTGTTTTCTCATATTGTTGTAGTGTGAAAATCAGAACATACTCAAAGGTTCTTAACAACTATAATAGTTGTACCAGGGGCCATGTTTAACAAACCAAATGCAATTGCTAACTTTTCACTATGGTGGCAGATAGAAGATTATTTTTTCTTCTATTCCACAACATTAAGTAAAGTATTGACTCTGGAAATACCCTGTTGCCTTCATTTTCCAAGCCAATTTCTCTAATTTTACATAGCTCTCCCATGTTTGTGGATGTGATCTATCTCATACAGTTTTTTAATTAATTTATCTTTTTGTTGTGTTTGGACTTACTTTTGTAAACTTACAATAGACAATGCACTTTTATTCTTTTTGAATTGAGACTAATAGTAGTTTTGTTGGTTGTATTAAGGCACAACTTCATTCATGGAAAAAAAGAGGTAGTGTAGACACCTAAAAATGTCCTAGCTTGTGAACTAGCATTTTGGCACTCATATTCATCTATTAATCAAACAACATCCAACAACATCCAACAACATTGAACATCATCTTGGAATGACTCAAAATTATCCCAAAACATCTTGTAACATCTCGAAACCATCCCAAAATGTCTCAGAACATCTCAGAATCATCCCAAAATAGCTCAAAATCATCTTGTAATGTCTTGAAACATCTCAAAGTCGCCTTGAAATGACTCAGAATCATCCAATAATTTCTCAAATCATCTCAAATCATCTTAGAATCATCCCAAAACAACTCAGAATCATCTCGTAATGTCTCAGATCATCTCAGAATCATCCCGCAACATTCCCACATCATACCACATCGAAACAACATCAAAACCCCTAATTCCTCTATTAATTGAATAACACAACATTATTTAATTAATTCACTTTTTCATCATTTCAAAAAAATTAAATAAATTTAATTTTATTTAATAAAGTCCTAATCTCAATTTATTTCGTCCTGATTGATTAAATAATGCCAATTATTTAATTACGTCATTAAATCACCTTATTCCCCTAAGTTGATTAAATTATTAAATCATAATAATTTAATTACAACAGTTTCCCTCCAAATTTTGAATAATTAAATCAAACTATTCAAATCAATTATCAAAAATCAAATCAAACTAATGCAACTTTGTTTGCAAAAGTCAAACTTGATTTGCACGTTCAACTCCAAAAAGGAATTAATTAATTGAATCAATTAACTCATATTCCTCACCCACTTTTTGATTGAGCAAATTATGATTGTTGACTGGGCAATCTAATTTGTTAATCGATCAATCCAAATTGTTAACTGAGCAATCTAATATGTTAACTGATCAATCACAATTCCTAAATAAGTCATCAAATTCCTAACTAAGCCATCAAAATCTTGACTGATCAATCACATCCCTTACTAGCCAATCTATTTCTCAATCACCTAAATCGTGCAATCAACTTTGCACAATTTTCTCATGTCTAAATCCTCTCAACACACTCCGACCGTTGATCTGGATATTCTTCAACACAATCCTGATCGTTCATTTCAAATCTCATTTTCTATATAACAAACCCCTTTCCTCACAAATAAGGATCGGAGAATCAACGTACATTGAGCAACGAAGTGTTGTCAAGAACACCATTGATAGAGCTTCACCATTTCTTTGATCGACCAACCAAAACAATCACTTGTCAAGCTTTTGCACACGAACTTTGGAGGCTTCACAGTGATAAGAACAACCTAACATCAGGTGAATACACT
Source organism: Sequoiadendron giganteum (assembly GCA_007115665.2). Classification (NCBI taxonomy): domain Eukaryota; kingdom Viridiplantae; phylum Streptophyta; class Pinopsida; order Cupressales; family Cupressaceae; genus Sequoiadendron; species Sequoiadendron giganteum. Next base: position 316,363,062 of record CM021102.1, read on the forward strand.
CCACTACGGGATGGTAAGACTGTGTTATTCTTGTACATTCATTTATGTAATCATAGATTCATTTATGCATGTTAAAATAGCTTAGTTTCATTTCATATGTGTAGGTTTAGATCTTAGATTAATATGTTTAATCTTAGTTTAGATTCTTAGATTTGACATGTTTTGATCCCTCTTCTGGTCTAACGTTCTCCCCCTCACACATTCTGGCATGCCCGGTGGGAACCTTTTCCCCTCCTCTAAAATCTATTTAAGACATTTTTGAAGTTGTAGGTCCCGAAAATGCATTTGATAGAGTTTTCACGCGCTGCCCAGAAAACCTACGTGCTTGACTATCAAGAAAACTATGCTATTGCAATAGAAACTGGGCTATTGGCATGGGAATGGTGCTATTGCACCAAGAACTATGCTATTTCTTCAAGACCTACGTGCTTGATTTTGATAGTATCAGTTTTTTTTGTTTGATTTGAGCATCTATTTTTGGAATTGAGCAGTTGCATTTTTTTTTGCGTTTTTGTAATTTTTCTCTAAGCAGTTGCTCTGATAGACAAGTGCATGGATCCTGCACTATTGTAATGGGATTTTCCATTAATGTTTGCTTGTTTTTGGATGTGTAAATAGGTATTAATGGTTTTGATGCAGGATTCAAGTAACATTAACACGTTTATTGTAGGGAAGATGATCGGTCCCAATTTTTTAGATTTATAATTAATTAACTTAGGAATCTGAATTTGGTGCTCTAAAATAAACAAACACAAACTCACATTTGATTTAGTATTTAAAATTGAACAAATCCATGCTTTTATTAACTTAGGAATCTGATTTTGGTGCTCTAAAATGAACAAACACAAACTCACATTTGATTTAATGTTTAAAATTGAACCAATTTCATGTTTTCTTAACTTAGGAATTCTCATTTTGGTGCTCATAAAAAGAACAAAAACAAAAAAAACACTTCAATTTTGGGATCTAAAAATGAACCAATTTCCTATTTTCTTAACTTAGGAACTTTAAATTTGGTGCATAAAAAGAGAACAAATGATTTCCATTTTGTTGACACACGCACAATTTACATTTGTTGACCAATTAGAGACCAGGATTGTTTTCTTAGAAACACCCAAATTTGGAGCTTAAAATGAACAAGTTATTTCTTTTGTATTGCACCATTGCTATTTTTGACTGATATCTTGAATACTTCCTATTGTTGCAAATAAAAAGAACAATTTTTTATGTTATTCACATATTTTTTGGGGATAGCACCGCTTGAGGTGTTTAAAAGGAATCAATTTGCTATGGATTGTTCACCATGCGGTCATTGATTGGAAAACCTGAAGTGTTTTATCTTCTCCTCTCGCACCTTTTGGTGATCTTGGGTGAGCGAAAGAACATTTTTGAGCATTGCACTTTATTTTTCAATTTTACCTTAAAGAGGGGGCTTGCCTTGAGATACATCGCGTGCTGGAGAAATCATTGCAAGGTCTCAAAGCATGTTTACTGGCAGGCTATATTAAAGGTTGTGAAATCGTAAGAATGTAGCTTCAAGTCGTGCTGACAATAGACTCCACCTAATCCCACACCTTAAGTGGAATGGGAATGGTTAAAGAGCCTTAAGTGGCTAGTGGGTGAGTGTCAGATTTTTCGCGTTCATAGTTATCACTAAGAACCAAATTGTTTTAGAGGCCTCCCTATTATCCAAAAAAATTCTTTGAAAGTGGTGCATTAGAATTTACTTCTGAGAAGTTACTTTCCATGTCCAACTACAGGCCCACACCATAAGTTGCATGTGAAATCGTCTCTTCAGAGCATGAGGCAATCCTGCCTAAGAGAATGGCTTCTATCCCCTAGGGTTGTAATTGTTGGTTTATGTTAAACTTTCCCATTACATTCAAAAAAAAATTGACATCAAATTCTATGATTGATTTAAATAAAAAGAACACATTCAAAACAAACACTGAATGAGATGGTTGAACCACAAAACCCTTTGATTTAGTGCATACTTGTGAAATAAGCCTTATGTTTGCACCCCTTTGAAAGGATCTTTCCTGAAAGGTTTTCGAACATTCTGGCTTTGATTTCAGGTTACATTAATCAAAGTAAACATTTGGGAACTATGGCTTGGGTGTTGTGATTTCACAACCTAAGTTATAGACATGAAGTTCACATAAGTCCATGCTTCTTGAGTCAATCCAAGTGTTGTTTTATCACTTTCCATACTTCAAACATGGACAAAAAGTTGAGAGAGAGTTGTTTATAAGATCATTGTTCAAACCAAAAAAATTGGAAAGCCAGAAGGTCAGATAGTCCCACATCCATTATTTTCATCCTACCTATTTGAAATCAAAATCAAACAAACCATTAAGTTCATTCCTCCACTCAAACATCCATGATATCAATAGTTACTTGGGACTCACAGATAGTACAAGTAAGCTTTCCCGCAACATATCCTCTGGACAAGGAAGTGGAATATAGACCCTAGTTCTTCAACATTTTGATTTCCAAGAAGTAGTATCATTCCAAAACAACACTCAAAACCTAAGGACTTGAGATTCATAGCAACCATCCCATAACACCATCAAACTTTATGACCATCTGGCAACCAACTGCCCCAGTTCAACAACTAGATCTTGTAGCACGGATCCTTCAACCTAATCTCACATATCTCGAAAGGGAACAAACTAACATCATAAGTAGCTTGAGAACCTTCATTTTTCATAAGAATGAAACACCCCTCCAATTTCTCACCGCATTGATTGTCCTAGATGAAGAGGAAGAGAAAGTCGACATAGCAGTAGAAAGACCCGTATTACCACCACCTACGTGGCAATAAATATACCCTTCATGATCTCATGCAAGGTCAAGATCCCTAAGGTAAAGTCCACAGGTCATCATTCCAAACTTAGGCATCTTAATCCAAAATCTCGCAAGAAACACCTTTGGGCACTTCACGAAACCAGAACTAGGTTGGTATAGAACTTTTACAAACGGGCTTCCAAGAATAATTTGAACTTGTATTCCTTGTACTATTGTCAAAATCCTGGTCTGTTCCGATAGTTCCAGTATGTCACATAATCTGTAGGACAACATTGGGTCTTTAGGATTTGAGTCACCTAGAGAGTACACCACTCTCCCACAAGGGACCCAAATTATTTATGACAACCATGAGATCATAGCATAGGAAGAAAATGGAAGAAAGCAAGAAAACCACCAGTATCCCACCAACAAATTCTATGAACGATGAGAGTAGCCCATGGGGGTATAGGCCAAGTGACCTTGAAACTCCCCAGAAGAGACTAGTGTATAGAGACACTTTCACTGAAGAAGAAATGAACCGCAAACAAAAGGAGGTAATGGAACAAAGCAACCGGGACCCAAACAAAGTGGTTATAGAGGAGCTAGATAATGGGAAGAGATAAACAAGGAGGAACTGTTTTAACATTCCAACAACCCCAAGGTCTTCAAACTAATGGACAGATTGTTAAGAAAGAATCCAAACTCCTATTTCATCAAGTTAGCACAAAGCGCTAAATTACCCATGGAATTCAATGTAGAGGCTCTCAAAGACCCCAATCTTATTCCCTTAGGGGATAACTCGGTTGTGAGCCAAATAACCCAACCTCGAGAGATGTCGAATATGCCACTCGTGTTCTCACAAAACAATGATCAACCCAAAGAGAACCCCTTGTTCAAAAAACCAACTCAGGTTGACCAAGCAATAGTGGCACAAATGTATCAAGGGGGGCCATCTCAATATAAGCCTCAAAATAAAAATCCACCTCCTAGGCAATATGTACCTTAGAACACCTTAAGCATCGACCCTTCCTAGAATAATCAGTACCATCAACAGGGTGGAACAGAGGGTCCCCCTCCAAACAATCGGTAGCATCAACAAGGTGGAATAGAGGGTCCCCCTCTAAACAATCAGTACCTTCAACAAGGTGGACCACAAGGTCCCCTTCCAAACCAGCAATATTATCAACAAGGTATCATGTAAATGCATCATCAGGGTAACCTTCATTTTAGTCCTACCTAGTAGGGTGTGCCACAAAGCACCCTTATTCAATCATCCCAACAACAAGGTATCCCACCAACGCATCATCAGGGTAACCTCATTTTAGTCCTACCCAAAAGGGTGTGCCATAGAGCACCCTTATTCAATCATCCCAACAACAAGGTATCCCACCAATGCATCATCAAGGTTAACTTCATTTTATTCCTACCTAGTAGGGTATGCCATAGAGTGCCCTAATTCAATCATCCCAACAACAAGGTATCCCACCAATGCATCATCAGGGTAACCTTCATTTTAGTCCTACCTAGCAGGGTGTGCTATAGAGTGCCCTAATTCAGTCATCCCAACAACAAGGTATCCTGCCAACACATCACCAAGGTAACCTTCAATTTAGTCATGCCCAACAAGGTGTGCCACAAAGCACCCTTCTTCGGTCATCCCATCAACAAGGTCACTCACAAATGCATCATCAAGGAATCCTTTTGTATATTCCACCCCAACAACAAGGAGTTAACCCTCCTTATGCACAATAAGGAATTAACCCTCCTTAAATCCCATATGGCTATCAAGGTCTTGTACCTTCACAATACCCAATCTATGCCCAAAACCTGGTAGGGCAACAAGGTTATTACACGTAGGGTTTGCAAACATATGTACCAAAAATGGAGATGGAACTAAGGCTAGATATCATCACCCAACAAATAGCAGATATGTAGATAAGAAAACAAAAGAAGACCTACACTCTATAGGAAATTTTTCTATTCCCATTTGACCTTTCCATCATGACACTACCCTTTCTGAAAAACTCTGAGATACCTAGATTTGATAGAAAGTATAAAGGAGTAGGAGATCCAGTAAAGCATGTACGAGACTTCTTGGTATCATGTATGGAGTTACAAAACAATGATGTGGATCTCATGAGGCTCTTTCCACGTAGCCTTACAAGTCACGCTATGGAGTGGTTTACCTGTCTACAACCCGGAATCAAAAATTTTGATATCTAGCAAATTTATAACCCACTTCTCATTTAACATAGAACAAGATGTCACCATCACTAGTTTATGGGTGATCCCACAATAGTGGTTTACAATTTTGGCCAAATTGGACACTTAAATTATTATTTTTAACTAAATTTTCACATTCGGGAACCTATAGCGGCTAAACCATGAGGAATTTGAAGATGATGCAAACTAGAGTCTCATCACATTTTTTCTGTAGATTCTAAAAATATTTTTTTCAAAATTTTTGGAATAAGATTGCACTTCTTTTTCCATCTCCCACGAAAACTAGTTTTTTTCAGAAAACAACATTTTTAAAAAGTGAAGCTCACCGTATACAACATAACTTTTTTTGTATGAAGGATAGAATTATAATTCTTTAAAACTTATATTTTTTACTATGATATCTAGCACTTTCATTTGGTCTCATATTTTTTTATTGAATATTTTTTCCTTAATAGAGTTTCAAAGTCAAGCCAATTGCAACTCAGACATACGCGAACTGTATACAACATAACTTTTTATGTATGTATCGAAATTAAATTTTTTATTTTTAAATGGATCAAGGACATCAATACCCAACACAAATATATTTTTTAAAAATTTATTTTGATAATTTTCTATTTTTCCACATGTGCAGAACAAAGAGCTTGATTTTGGGTGAAAACCCTATGTTTAATAAAACTAAAAAAACACATACATAATAAAACCAAAACATATTATATTCATGGGATAGCTCATTTAGAGGACTACCATAATAATTTGAAATAAATATTAAATGAATTCATTTGATCCCCCAAAAGGTAAATCAAAAGTGATTTTTTATCAACATTTTGATAGGTGTAAAGGAGACTCATTTATAGGTATGATTTAAAACTAGCGAGTTTCTATTCAAGGGGGTTTGATCTAAGGTGGTTTGATCAAACCCTCTTCAGTTGGAATCCTTAAAATTGAACTTTAAAAGGCTTAAATCATTATATTTTCTAAAAATATGTGATTTCAACAAAAACCAGTTCCTCTTAGAAATTGTAAACCAGCTTTGTGGGATCACCCTCATCCATGATCAAACAAAGCCAAAGAGAGTCCTTTACCTCCTACCTATAGAGATGGAGACACAAATCAGGTCGATGCAAATGGCCCATTCCAAACAAGGAGTTGGTGGATATTTTCATCACGAATACATCATACCCAAAATAAACTACTAGCTCACTATGCTATGTCCTGTAGACTTTGAGGAAACAATCAAATAGGGGTTACATATTAAGAGAGGCCTCATAGCAAGAGGAACCTTAAGAACAAACAGCTAAAAAGATAGTCCCTCTAGCTCAAATGAGAAACCCAAAGTCTGGTCTAAAAACAAAAAAGTCACAAATGGAGTGGTAGGCGCTAGAGTAGTATGGAACACATAGAACATAAATTAGAGCAAACCACAGGTAGCACAAACAAGCTATGGTCCCAACAAAACACAAAGCAACCAAATTACCTATCCCAAGAACAATCAGGTTGTAAACCAATAGACAAATCAGTGAGGGCAACAGAGGCAATATGATCAACCTAGGAGAAAATTCACTATATCAGGTGAGTCACTTGAAACAATTATGCATAAACTAGTACAACAGAACCTCATCAAAACAAATGATTGACCAAATTATGAGGAACCTAGCTTTAAGACACCGTGGTACAATGAGAAAGACTTGTGTGATTTCCATATGATCAAAGAACATACGACCAACAATTGCATGCACTTCAAACATATCATTCAAGACTTGATAGACAAAGGGGAAGTAGACATTGAACAACATCCCGGAAACAAGGACCTATAAATATACGCAAACCCAATCCTAAACCATGCTAAGAGGAATGATAAAGGAAAGGGACAAGAGTACCACAATGCAAATTACACATACGGTGACATAGTTTTAGGAACCCTCTCACAAGTTGATGACAATAGGACAAATGTAGTAACAATATGAGGAGGAGACAACAACTACAATGTAACTATCTATCACAGAAGAGTTACAATACAAGGAGAACCTCCCAGACCCATAATTAAGTCACAAAGTGACTACAACATTGTGGAATAGTTAAAAAAGACACCTGCCCTCATCTCAATCCTAGAATTGTTAAAACGGTCACCCACACATAGGGAGATATTGGAAAAAGCATTAGAAATGTCAGTCCCTAATGACCTCGATCCCAGTTAGTTCCAAGCCATGGTTAGCAAAATCACTGCAAGTAATCATTTAGTCTTTTCAAAGAAAGATCTACCACAAAGAACATTCCACAATCAATCTCTATACATAGAGGTTGGTGTTCACAAGACCATGGTCAAATGAGTATTGATAGATAATGGTACAGGTTTAAACATTTATACCTTGAAATTCATCAAACAACTAGGGTATTTTGATGAAATGATTGACAAAGGAAAGAGTATCACCATAAGGGCCTAAGATGACTTGGAAAGAAATTCTGAAGGAACAATCAAGTTACTGATGTAGATAGGACTAGATATAAGAGAAACTACTTGTCAAGTACTAGATATTGATTTTCCATACAACCTACTCTTGGGACACCCTTGGATCCATGCATTACAAGAAATCCCTTCCAATTTTAATCAATGCCTAAATTTTCCCCATGAAGGAAAGGAAGTAACACTATATGTCGATCCTGAACCTTTCCATTTTTGTGCCAAGTTGGAGGAAAAGTACAATAAAATCCAACGTGTGCCTAGCAATGATATAGCCTTCCATTCCTTTTCTTATGTCGACCCATCCATGCTTCCATCAACCTATACCAAAAATACATCAAGTGAGCAACCGAAAACAAAAGCCAAGATTCAAGTACTTGACAAGGGTAATGGGAACTACCATTTTAACCAAGCATTCTACATCAGCATGCTTCCACCAACACCCAGAGTATATGGAGGTCCAAAAGAGGTCAAGTTAATACAAATGATAGCCAAACCCACTATCTTTACTAGATGGGGAGACATGAAATATGAAGAAATATTTGAGGACCTTTCATCCATGATCTACAAGAAGGACCAAGAAGAACTAGAAAAGCCACAACCCATTTTAATTGATCCTAACACTAGACGTTATCAATTAGTCAAACAAATGGGATACAATGGAATACGTGGCCTTGGGATACATAAACAAGGCCAATCAGAGCCTATCATAGTGGAACAGAGGAAGAAGAATATGGGGCTAGGTTATTGTGTTGCCAAAAAGTGTAGTCTTTGGCACTTTTTCACTCATTTTGGCCTTTTCCCTTGGATTTTGGCCTTGTTTTGCCTTGATTCAACCTTGTAAGCTTGAAATTCAACAATAACCTAACGGTGTTTTACTACAGTTTTGTGAAGTTTTGTAACACATTTAACACTTTTCTAAGACCCTTTCAACACAATTCATCTAAACAACACCCTTTTACCCCTTTTCAAGCCTTATGTCAAGGTGTTGTAAAGTGTTGTAAGGAATTTTCACATCTTCCTAGGCCTATCATCCACTAATTAACCCTTTTCTCATGTTAATTTGTCCCCTTAATGTACCTTTAGTCTCGACTTAAGTGTGTTTCGAGAGGCAAACCTGATAAACTTCATTAAACATCATTTTATTCTCGACCACCACTTGAAATTGCCCAAGTGGACTAGGTCGCCACCTTGGGCAACCTAGTCCTTTTTGGCTTAAATTTCAAAATTAAAACATAAATCTTGCAAAAAATTTCCCCCAAAACCCTAGCGTCGGCCTATGATGTGTCATTTTCAAGAAAATTAGGGTTTATCATGTTTAAGTAAGGGTTTTCATCCTCATTTTGCCTCTCTTAGCCTCTCCTAAGATCATTTTTCACATTCACAAGTAGTCTTGCACTCAAGCTTCCCAAGCAAGAAATCAAGCAAAAGGAATCTCAAGCAATCTCCACTGGAGTTGATTCTTGCATGTTGCTGACATCTTCAACAAAGGATTTGGTAAGTGTTTTTATTGGATTTATAATTCAATCATTCATTTCTTTCATTACATTTCATTTGGATTTGATTATCACCAAAGGGGTTTGACTAAGACAAACCCCTAATCTCTAACCCTAACCCTTGTCTCCTCTTTGCATGTGATTTACAGGTTGTTGTATGCATATTTTTCAAGGAGAAAGGTTCCAAGAAGGTGTTCTCAACTCATCAAAAGCATTCAAGTCAACAAAGCCCTAGTTGAAGCTTGGAGACCTCTCTCAGCCCGTTTTTGGTAGAATCTAAACTAGATGCCTATGGGGATCCGGAGTGTAGACTGAAGGCTCCAATCTCCACTTTTAGATTCCCAAAAACCTAGAAGAGGACTAGGTCACCCATAATGGGGACCTAGTCCCTCTGAGCTTGTTTTTCAAGGATTTTCACATTTCTGGATACCCTTTTGACAGAAACCCACTCCGACAGATTTTCCCGACAGGAGGACTAGGTCATCCAACTTGGGGTAAATGTCCCTCTACATATTTCAGGCAATTTCCAGAATACTTCGAGGCTCTTCATCTGCAGGTTTCATTTCCTAGGTGCACAAGTCCTAAACTTTCCAATTTCCTTTTTGTCTTGCATACATTTAGGTCATATAGATTAGCTTGCATTGGTTTATATTTACTTTATTTAAATTTCATAGATTAAATTAGTATCATTTCATTTTCATTTTTCAGCCACACATTCTCACACATAACGCAAACCTTCATCAATCAATCCTCCCTTTGAATGCAACCACCAAAACATCCCATAACCACCAAGTGGAAAGAGTGCCATTCCCACACACCAAGAGCTCCTAGGGTGAAAAACCCTAAGGGCCTAGTATAGGGAATCCTCTTGCCCTAGGTTAAGTGTTATTTTTTTGGTGGTTTAGTTATAAACCAAAAGATGCGATCATTCCAAAAATTGGACGAACATCTTGGAAGAAACGAGAAACTTCTGCTACTATTAAGGCACTGGATATCTATCATATCATGGACAATGAGTTACCCGTCGAAGACTTATTCGACAACTTTAGAATTGATAGATTCCCTCTCCAATACATGGAAACCATTCCCAACATCTATTACCATTCTAAAACAAACTCTAATGAATATGAATGGGATTCTCCTTCCTTCATCACCAGATATGATTCTCCCGCTTCTAGTAATGTTGACCTAGACACCCAGTGGGAAAAATACACTAAAGCCATATTGACCCTTTCACCTAATTCTATAAGCTTTGTAGACCAAGATGATAGTCTCCCACTCTGTTACCCACAACTCATAGATTGGTATCAACAACAACATACACCTATTCTAGATCAATTCCAGAATGATGAGGCAATCGTAGATTTCATGGGACTTTGAACAAACATACCAATAGGAGATCACAAAGCAGGGTTTATCATGGAGCTATAACAAGAGGCATACTTTGGTGGAGAGATTGAATCTTCCAATCACAAAAATGAAAGAAAAACATAAAAATACAATCCCCTAGGGAAAACCACACTATGGCTCCATCGGATCTGAAAAGGAGAAAAATAAAGGACGCATCTGAAGGTGAAAACCTCCTAGAGGCACCTGAGGATGGATAATTCAATCTCCCCATATCAAAATATCAAGAAAGATCAACACTCCTTGTGGAAGAAGAAGAATCAATAAATGTTGGCACAACAGAGGACCCAAAGATAACATACCATGTAGCATAACTTGATCTTGAGGAGAAATCAAATTTCACAACATTCATCAATGAGAGAAAGGTAAAATTTTCCTAGACCTATGCTTACATGCTTGGATTAGATCTAGCATTAGTGGTGCATCATCTAGTTACCATCCTTGGAGCAAAGCCTATCAAGTAGAAACTTAGAAAAATGCATCCACAGATAGCATTACTAGTAAAGGTAGAACTAAAGAAGTTACTAGATGTGGATTTCATTAGACCCATCGATTATCCACAATGGATATCAAATCTAGTACCAGTGTCCAAACCTATTTGGGGCATAAGGATATGTACAAACTTCAGAGACTTGAACAAGGCCTATCCAAAAGATTATTTTTTGTTGCCAAGTTGACATGATTGTAGATCTAACAGTAGGGCATGAGATGTTTTCCTTAATGGATGGTTTCTATGGATACAACCAAATAAAGATCTCTCCAGATGACCAACATAAAACAACATTCACTTGTGCTTGGGGGACATTCTATTGAAATGCAATTCCTTTTGGTCTAAAGAAAGCAGGAGCAACCTATCAAAGAGTGATGATGACCATATTCCATGACATGCAACACACAATCATCGAGGACTATGTGGACGAAATTCTAGCAAATTCAATCAAAAGGGAAAATCACTTGATAGACCTAGCAAGGGTGTTTGATCGACTGGAACAGTACAATCTGAGACTCAATCCTAAAAAGTGTGTGTTCAGAGTAACATCCAGAAAACTGTTGGGGTACATAGTTTCAAGAAGAGGGATAGAAGTGATCCTACAAAGGTAAAAGCATAATAGAGATGCCTCCTCCAAAGACATTCAAACAGTTGAGGAGCCTACAAGGGAAACTACAATCCATCAGGTGATTTATCACACAACTGGAAAACAAGTGCCACCCTTTCACTCATCTCCTACACAAATACATCACCTTCAAATGAGATGGGAGATGCAACCAATCATTCCATCAATTCAAGAAGTATCTACTTACTCCTCCTATACTCATGCCACCTATTCTAGAAAAGGAGATGATACTTTATGTGTCTAACACACAAGCAGCATTGGGAGATCTCTTGGCCCAACTAGATGCTAACAATAAAGAAAGGGCAGTCTACTATTTCAGCAGAACACTAGTGGGCTATGAATTGAACTACTCACCAATTGAAAGAGAATGTCTCTCAGTCATGTTTTCAACACAAAAGCTGATACATTTCATCTTAAACAAAAAGGTGAAACTAATTTCAAAGGTGGAGCCACTCAAATATTTACTAGCAAAAGCATCCTTAACAGGTTGAATAGCCAAGTATAGATAGGCCAACAGACTCTATACTTTGATGGGTCCCATACTCAACATGGTTCTTGAGTAGGTATTTTATTTCTCACACCACAGGGAGATAGTATACCAAAGGCCTACAAGATTGCATTCCCCTACACAAACAACATCTCAGAATATGAAGCTCTTATCACGGGGCTCAAAATGGCAATCAAATGGAGAATAAAAGAGCTACATGTATTTGGACACTCTCAGCTAGTAATCAGATAGGTGAACGATGAATACCAAACAAAAGATGACAAATTTCTACCATACAAAAGAATGGTGGACAACTTCAAGGATTACTTCATCAAAATAACCTTTGAATAGGTTCCTAGGATCAATAACAGATTTGTTGATGCAATGGCAACGATAGGCTCGCTACTTCATATTCCTTAGAATGTGCCTAAATATGAATTCCTCATGGAACAACTACTTGTGCTTGCATTCGACATCCCAAAATCAAAAATGGTATGTGTTGTTGTTGGTCCTAACTCCCCATGGTACCAAGATACTTTTGACTATATCCAGAATGGTATCATACCACTTGACTTAACAACTACTCAAAAGAAAACCTTCACCCGTAGAACCTCTCATTTTATGATCCTAGGAGAAACCCTATACTATCGTAGCCTAGATGGTATGTTACTTTGGTGCCTTAACATAGAAGAAGTAAAAAGGACCTTACAAGAGTTCCACGAATGTATTTGTGAATCCCACTCTAGTGGACCTAACCTAGTCTAGAAGCTACTCAAGGCAGGATACTGTTGGCCCTCCATGGAGCAAGACTACATTCAACATTCTAGAAGGTGTCAACAATGTTAGCAACACAGTGATCTAGTTCATGCACCAGCACAAGAGTTGAGCCCCACCACAACACCATGGCCTTTTTCATAATGGGGATTAGACTTGGTAGGTAAGATATCACTTGCTTCATCCAAAAACCATAAATTCATTATCACCACAACATAATACTTCACTAAATGGATAAAGGAAATTTCATTGACCTATATCACCAGAAAACAAATATCAAAATTCATTTTGAATTATCTCATTTGTAGGTATGGAATCCCATAGACAATTATAACAAACAATGGCACCCCATTCAAGAATCAGGATGTCTAAGAACTTTATTCCAAGTTCTCTATCCAACATAGATTTTCTACGCCCTACTATCATCAAGGAAATGATCAGGCAGAGGCATCCAATAAAACAATCCTAAAAATATTGAAAAATACTATCAATGATGTCGTTCGTGAATGACATTTGTAGTTAAAACTAGCCTTATGGGCTTATCAAACTAGCATTCACACACCTACTAGTGCCACACCCTTTTCCTTGGTCTATGGATCAAAATTTGTATTACCTATCGAGGTCAAAATCCCCTCATTGCGAGTCTCATCAAAAGGTATGGTCAACAATGAAGAATATAGAGTATCCAGACTGAATGAATTAGAGCTCCTAGATGAAAGGCGTTTGAGCGCATTAAACCATTTGCAGGTTTATCAGAATTGGCTCAAACAAAGCTATGACAAGAGAATCAAAGACAAAAACTTTCAAGCTGGTGACTTAGTCTTCAAGGAGAATCAGAAGATATAATTGAATCAAGATGGAAAGGGAAAATTTGAACCTAATTGGTTAGGCCCATTCATCATAACAGCAAGCTATGGCCCTAGGGCATATCAGTTAGCTACTCTCGAAGGAGAACCTATAGATGAACCATTGAACAACAGCCACCTCAAGAAATTCTATACATGAAACACGTCAGAATAGCCCAAGAAAAAGGGTAAAAATCCAAAAAAAATAATAAGAAAAAAGAGATAAAAAAATACAAAAATATCAAAAATCAAGAAAAATAGTAAGAGAAATATAACGTTCTTTGAGTGAAAACCACTTTGTGGTACTCCTAGAACATGTATCATAGTGAAAACCTGGAAAACGGGCACTATGTGTGAATAAAACATGCATCATTATCTATCAACACTTTTTCACAACATCCACCCATCCATTTCATAAATCATGTATCCAACCATGGCTTGCCACTGATTAAGGTAAGTTTTTCTATTGGGGGAAACTTCCTGAAGTTAACCATGGATTAGATCTTGTGGCATTCAATCATGGTCATAAAACAACAAAATTCAAAAACACTAGAAAACAACAATAGTCAAAAACACTATAAAACAACAAAAATCAAAAACATGCAAAAAACATCAAAAACAAAACAACATCGTTGGGTTATTCCTTCACTCAAATAGTCTAAGATATCAACATTTTCTTGAACCTCATAGCTAGTTCAAGTAGATTTCCCACAACATACCCTCCAGACACAAAAATAGGATATCAATCCAAGCTATCGATATTGTTCACCCAAAAATAGTTCATGCTTTGAGTCAAATGTTCAAACTATGTGGTCTCTGCATGTACAATGTAGGCAAGGATTTTTAGCCCCCGAGACCCTAGGTTAGTCCCCTTAGGTTTCCAACATGCTTTATTTCAACTTGGTCAGAAAACACAAAATCCCAAAAAAAATATACAAAATACAAAATGCAAAGACATTCACAAAACATAAAAAGTCAAAAAGGTCAAACCAAGCGAACTACGAGCCTCTGTATGTACAACATAGGTAAGGCTTATCTTTGATGAGTCCCTGAGGCCCTAGGTTAGTCCCCAAAAAATGACAAAAACAACATCATAAAACCTAGAAAACAAAAAAGACCCATCCCGTCATCAAAATCCATGATAAATGTTTCATCCATAATAAACGAAACGTGACAATCACCCTTTGACAAAACAAACAAACAAATAAAGCAAACATCAAAAGCTATAACTTTCAAGAAAACAATCATAAGGATTTGAATGCAAACAGACAAAAACAAAGCCAAGTATAACTACCTATCTATTGACAATTACCAACAACATCTTGAGATATGTCTTAATGGATTTGTTCCTACGATAGACATGATCAACACCAGATAATAGTCCCATAATAGATAGAGCAAGTGATACAACAACTTTGTTTTTATCTTTTTTGTAGTCTTATCTTTTCTATTTACATCATTGACTCATTCCCAGGATCTCTCGAGGATGTCCATAAGGATTTAGAGAGGAAGGAATGAGGGAAAATGAGTGTCATTTCAGTTTGTTGTTTATTGGATATTTTTGTGAAACTACCACGGCGAATACTTGCTTTATTGAGTGTATGAAAGTTCTGTTGAAACAATTTGTGTAGCAGTTGCATGTTAGGTATTCCATACCTCTATGTAAATGGTATGAAATTCATGTAGCAATTGCATGTTAGGTATTTCATACCTCTCTATGTAAATGGTCTGAAATTCGTGTAGCATTTTCATGTTAGGTGTCCTATACCTCTCTATGTGATTGGTCTGAAAAGTTTTTAACATAACCCAACTATATAATTTAAACAAAGTTTTCGTATGTCTGGTATGAGCAAGAGTACTCCTTGTTTGTAGACTCAAACTCCATGCAATGGATACAAAGTCACCTTGGTCATTAATACCCTGGTGCATCGTATATGTTTGCTATATCAAACAAGATTGTTCAAACTGTGAAGCCTCCAAGCAAAGAAAAAGCAACTCACCAATGACTAACAACATCAACTATTCTTCACTTCTTATTAACATTTTCTTCTTATCAACATTTTTTCTATCAGTCCTTGCACTTAATGCATCACATCAGCGTATTAGAAAATTTAGTTCATTATCCAAAATTTTCACCAATTTCCTGAAGGGGCACCATCCATGCTATCCTTTATGGGGCATACTAGGGCAATATTCTTTGAAACAAAGAAACCAATACTTTGTATCAAAGAGGGGGAAAATGTAGACACCTAAAAATGTCCTAGCTTGTGAACTAGCATTTTGGCACTCATATTCATCTATTTATTAAGTGATTTAACATCGTTTAATTAGTTCATCATCGAACAACATCGAACAACATCAAACAGCCTCAAACAACATCAAACAACATTAAATATCATCCTAAAACATCTCATAACATGTCGAAATGACTCAGAATTGTACCGTAACATCTCAAAATGACTCAAAACTATCCTGTAACATCTCGGATGACTTGGAATTGTCCCGTAACATCTTGGAATGACTCAAAATTGTCTTGTAACATCTTAGAATGACTCATAATTATCCTAGAACATCTCGTAATATCTCGGAATGACTCAGAATTATCTTGAACATCTCAGAATGACTTGGAATTATCCTAGAACATCCCATAACATCTTGAAACCATCCGAAAATGTCTTTGAACATCTCAGAATCATCTTGAAACAACTTGGAATTCCCATAATGTCTCGAAAGATCTCAAAATCACCTTGAAATAGCTCGAAATCATCCAATAATGTCTCAGATTATCTCGAATCATCCTAAAATAGCTCGAAATAATCCCATAATATCTCGAATCATCTCGAAATCATCTTGCAACATTCCCACATCACATCACATTGAAATGACATCAAAAACCCTAATTCCTCTATTAATTGAATAATACAACATTATTTAATTAATTCACTTTTTCATCATTTCGGATAAATTAAATAAATTTTATTTTATTTAAGAAAGTCCTAAAAACTCTAATTTTGTTATTGATTAAATAAAACAACATTATTTGATTAATTCACATTTCACCATTTCGACTAATTAAATAAATCACATTTATTTAATAAAGTCCTAATCTTAATTTATTTCATCCTGATTGATTAAATAACTCCAATTATTTAATTATGTCACTAAATCACCTTATTCTCCTAAGTTGATTAAATTATTAAATCATAATAATTTAATTATGACACTTTCCCTCCAAATTTTGAATAATTAAATAAAACTATTCAAATCAATTATCAAAAATCAAATCAAACTAATGCAGCTTTGTTTGCAAAATTCAAACTTGATTTGCACGTTTAACTCCAAAAAGGAATTAATTAATTAAATCAATTAATTCATATTCCTCACCCACTTTCTAATTGAGCAAATTATGATTGTTGACTGAGAAAATTATGATTGTTGACTGAGCAATCTAATTTGCTAACTAATCAATCCAAATTGTTGAGTGAGCAATCTAATTTGTTAACTAATTAATCACAATTCCTAACTAAGCCATCTAAATTTGTTAACTAGTCAATCACATCCCTAACTAGCCAATCTATTTCTCAATCACCCAAATTGTGCAATCAACTTTGCACAATTTTCTCATGTCTAAATCCTCTCAACACACTCCGACCATTGATCTGGATATTCTTCAACATGATCCTGATCGTTCATTCCAAATCTCATTTTCTATATAACAAACCCCTTTCCTCACAAATAAGGATCAGAGAATCAACGTACAATGAGCAATGAAGTGTTGTCAAGAACACCATTGATAGAGCTTCACCATTTCTTCGATCAACCAACCAAAACAATCAATCATCAAGATTTTGCACACGAACTTTGAAGGCTTCACGATGATAAGAACAACCCAACATCATGTGAATACACTCCACTATGGGATGGTTAGACTATGTTATTCTTGTACATTCATTTATGTAATCATAGATTCGTTTATGCATGTTAAAATAGCTTAGTTTCATTTCGTATGTGTAGGTTTAGATCTTGAATTAATATGTTTAATCTTAGTTTAGATTCTTAGATTTGACATGTTTTGATCCCTCTTCCAGTCTAATGTTCTCCCCCTCACATAGGTAGCACCCTGTTGCTCATATCAGATGGCACGTTGCATATAAAGGAGGAAAGATTGTAGGGTTATTGTTGTCTGCATTGAAGGAGAGAGCTTCATATATGGGACACGATCAACACTCTTCTTCTTGGATTCTACACGTTATAGCTTGCTCTAGGAAGATTGCCCGTGTTGTAGAAGTTTTAAGAGATGAAAGAGGCATGTGCTCGCATTAAAGGGCTCAAAGCATGTGTTTCTATCATTGCATAAGCTTTTTGGAGAAGTTTCTTTCTTTCCATTTTGTGCATTTTTAAATCAGATTTTTAGTCTTGTGACTGAAAATAAAAATTGTAATACTCTATTTCTAAGCATTTTTCAAGCAAGATAGATATTTCTGACTTGTGAAAGCTATAAGAAGACTTTTCTTTTAATAAAATTCAGTGATTTTTCCTTCTCAATGGTTGTCTTATTGTGTGCAACTGATGTCTTATTGTGTGCAACTGATGATTGAATTGTATTTCTATTTTTTATGTTTAAATCCTCAAATATCAGTAAATTAAAATGACTAAATATACTACCAATTGATAGAAATCAGTGAACAGAGAATAAATATGACTAAATATATGACCAGTGAAATCAGTGAATAAAAATGACTAAATATACTATCAAATTGATCAAAATGATGATTAAAATTAATGACTAAATACACTACCAAT